>QRDG01000940.1:0-419319 GCA_012064385.1 Puccinellia tenuiflora | reverse complement strand
ATTGGTCGATGTCGAGTCTAGTTGAAAATTATTTATAACCTAAAAATGAGTTGTGAAAATCTTCTTAGGATTCTTTTTACTCCTCATTCAACTCGCTCTACTCTGATCTCTTATCTCTATTTGTTTTAAGCTTTGTGTCAAAGTTTAGGTTCTCGGGGTTGGGTTCCGGTTGCCGAATGTGTTTAGTTTTAATGCATCTTAAATCTCTATATCTGGAAGGACTCTAATTATCTATTCTGACTGTTCGGAGTTAGTTACTAACTATGTCCTTGTCCCAAATCTTCAGAATGGCTCCTGCCCGCCGTGCTAACCAAGGTGATCCGGATGCACCGCCGCCACCCTCAATGGCGGAGGTTCTGATGGCCATCGAGGAGAACCGGTTGCGAAATGAGCATCTGCTCAAGCAGTTGGTTCCACAAGGTGCTAGGAGGAACAACGACTGCAACACTCTCACCGAGTTCTTGCGGTCCCAACCTCCCACTTTCTCTGAAGCTAGAGAGCCGCTTGATACGGATGATTGGCTCAGAGCCCTCGAGCGCAAGTTCGCGGCCTTGCATGTTCCGGTGGCGGAACAAGTCAACTTCGCCACCTACCTGCTGAATGGAGCCGCCGGCTCCTGGTGGGAGAGCCATGTGTCGATGTTCGACGCTGGCCATGTCTTCACCTGGGCGGAGTTCCGCACCGCTTTCCGTGCGGCGTATATCCCCAAGCCTGTCATGGACCTCAAGAGGAGGGAGTTCCTGGACTTGACCCAAGGACGCATGGACGTCCAAGCCTATGGGTGAGAGTTCAACTACCTCTCTCGTTACGCCCCTCGGGACGTGACCAACGATGAGGACAAGCAGTACCTCTTTCGCAAGGGGCTCGCACCTCGGCTCCGCTACGAGCTCCTGCCCTTCAAGTTCCAGTCCTATCAGGAGCTCTACAGCCAGGCTCTTATTATGGAGCAGGGTAGGAAGGAGCTGGAGGCTTCCAAGAGGCCAGCTCCCACTGAAAACAAGAGCTCCTCCTCTGAGGGCAAGAAGCGCCGGGCATTTGTGCCCTTCAGTGCGGTGCCTCGTGCTCCCTTCGCGCCAAGGCCTTCAGGGTTCAGGCCACCTCCGCCTCGCCCAGCTACTTCGACCTTGGGTGCGGTTGGAAGTGGCTTACGCCCTCAGCTGCCTCCACCACCACTGAGGCCCACTTGCTACATGTCGTGGTGGTGCACGGACAGATGCCATATAGGCTTGATGTGGGGCCGATTGGACGCTGGAGGTACCGGGGAGGGCTTGCACGCACAGCGTACAGACACAAACACACACACACAAACACACACACACACGCGATTTACCCAGGTTCGGGGCTCTCGTGAGGAGATAACACCCCTACTCCTGCCTGTCTGATGTATATAAGTGGTTAACAAGTGATTACAAGCTTGCTCCTTGAGCTGAGTAGGAAGAACTACTAACTCTAAGCCTCTACCGAGTCTCAGAACAGCTCTCTGGCTCTCCTCTAGCTCCCAAGGAAAGACTAAGTATTTGCCCAGCGTTTAGGCTCAAATGAAGTGTTGCCCGTCCCTCTAAGAGGTACCCCTGGTACTCCTTATATAGGGAAACCCAGGGTTACAGTGTAAAACATTGCTACTGTCGCCATACTCCTTGGTCTCCGGCCGACACGGGCGCCGCTGCGCCATACCCAGACCGTGGCAGTGCTGGTCGCCACGGTCCCCTCTGTGTCAGACAGCATGCCCAAGCCTAGGCCTAGCACCACTTTGCCGCGCCGCACGCGTCAGAGGCATGGCCGAGGCACGGCACACCGTCCACTTGCGGCATGCCGCCGCCCTTGTCTCGCTCCGTGTCCCAAGGAGCTTGGTCCACCGTCCGGGATGACCTTCATCCGGCATAAGCACACCCATGCCCATAACTCGGCTTGCCCTTTCCTGCATATAAGAACAATAAAGGGGATTCCGACATATAATGATCATGATCCGACATAGGGATATGTCGGTTAACCTTTACCCGGTTGACCCCGGATAAAACCTGTATGGTATGTCGGTTTTCCTTGACTCGGTCAACTCTGAGTCCAAGCTTATTTCTCCATATTGACCCCACTCGGGGGCTGCCCCCCGACATTAGTCCCCGAAGCTGGCGCAGGTCTGCAGCCTCGGATGGAGGGCCTCGGCAGGTTTACCCGAAAACCAGCATTCTTACTTGACTACCGACATCACATACCTCTGCAAACCATTTATATGTCGGAAAGCAATTTTTACTTTCCATCATGATACTCACCTTTAATGTCGGATTGTTCCGAATCATAGGAAGAACCCACTACTCCTCCGAGTCATTGGTTCCTCTACGTGGCAGAGCATCTCTGCCCAACGCCTCGACTCTTGCGCCCGGATGGACGTGCCACTGGCACGCACGCCACTTGCGTCACGCCGGTCACCTCGGAGACTGTGCGCACGCAAGCACTCAAGTGCGGCCTTGACCGCACCGCTCGCATCGCCTCGGGTCCTGCCCGATTAGGTGTGCCGCTCAAAACCGTTGGCTCTCTGTGGCCCATCGTGTGGCCGATCGTGCGGCAGTTAAGCCACTGAAGAAATCGTGGCGGAGATCGTGGGGCTATAACTCCCCGTCGGTTACGAGATCGTGCGCAGCAGATCGCGCGCCCACGATCTCCTCAAATCGCCCATAAATAGCAGGGAGGGGGCACCTGTCTTCCCCTCCGCACCATCTCTCTCTTGCCCTCGTTCTCTTCTCCAGCGCGCAGAGCTCAAGCAACGCCGCACGCCACTGCGCACATCACTGCCGCTGCTCGCCCCCGCGCACCAACGCCGCCGACGCACAGCGCCGCCGCCGTACGTCGCGACACTGCGGTAAGACCTCTTCTTCCTCCTTCTTATCTTTTGCGCATTAGCACTTTAAATCTACGGGAGTTCCTCGTTCTCGTTCTTGTTCTTCCTCGAGTTCTTCATCGCGGCGACGCCTCCGGCGCCGCCGATGAGTTTGTGTTTCCAGATGAGGTCTCACCGCCGGTAGACTAGCCACCGTAGTACCTTTTCTTCCCTTTCTTCTTGCGCATTAGCACTTCCTGCATCTAGATCAGACGCATGCATAATCTTCGTCTTCTGTTTCTTGCTCTTCTTTTCTTTTTTCTTTTCGCTGTAACGATTCTGATCTCAGTGCCGTGACCCCTCCTGTAGATCTTTGCAACCCGCTGAAGACATGTCGGACGGTTCCAACCTCGAAGTGGTTGAAGCGGTAGAGGAAGGAGTCGCGGCGGAATCCACCCGAGCTAACTGGGAAGGCTCCTACGTCGGCAGAGCCGACATAGAATGGCTGATCCGGACTCGTCGGATTCCGGCCGAGGTAGAATGTCGGCTTCCGGGTCCAGAGACCTCCCCGGATCTCAAAGAGGGAGAGTATGTCGTCTTCCTCGAACACTTCGAGCGAGGATTCGGTCTGCCTTCCAGCGCCTTCTTCCGCAACTTCCTCAACAAGTTCGGTCTCCAACCTCACCAACTCCCGGCGAATGCCTTCACCACACTCTCTGCCTTCGTCTCCTTCATGGAGGGTTATCTCGGCCTCTGGCCCACCGTTGAGGCGTGGTCCAAATACTTCCACTTCCGAAAGCAAGTCATTCCGAACCCTGATCATCCGGGTGCACCCAAGGAAATGACTCAGTGCGGGGCCGCCACCATCGTACCTCGACGCGGCTCCATTTTCCCCCGGACCCAAGGTCTAGAGTCATGCCGGAAATGGCAGCGCTCCTTCTTCTACTTGAAGAACACCACCGAGGTTGACATGATCAAGCTGCCGAGATTCTCAATCGGCCCCCCAACCGCACAGCTCAACTAGGGGTACAATCCGGCGGATAAGGATTTGGTGGTCAACCATATCCACCAGGTCGTCGAGCAGCTCAGGGACGAAGGGATGACATCCGATGACCTGCTCGCCACCTTCATCAGTCGCCGAGTCATGCCTCTCCAACGCCGAGTCCATAAAATCTGCCACATGAGTGGCCCACTGGACCCAACCCGAGTCAGCACCGTCGAGCTGGACAACGCCCAGATCCGGCGGCGCATCAAGGCCATAGCCCGGACCAAGATGTCGGAGGCATGGGAATGGGGCATGGAACCCCACAACCGGAACAACCTTCCACCACATGTAAGCACCTCCGCCGACATAACTTTTTCACCGACATAAACTCTCATGTTGGTACAACTTTGTACTTGGTATTAATCATTTCCTGCTTTCTTTTCTCAGAGATTCGATCGGCAGTGGACGGAGGACGGCGAGAACCCCTCCGCTAATTGGGGTACAGACCGGGTCGAGGCCGACTCGGAGGACCCAGACGACGAGGATAACGTGCCGATTCCCGACGCCAGCTCGATTCCTGCCACGGGTAAGACTCGTGCCTCTTCCCTCCGAGACTGGTCTGAGGATGAAGACGACGATTGTCGGGTTTTAGAGGTGTATGATCCTCTCCCCGTCGCATACTCATATCCGATGTCCCCACCCTCAGCTGACTCGGACGAAGTGATCGAGGTAGCACCCCTCGCCACAGGACCCAAAGGTGCAGCTCGGAAGCGCCCAGCAGCCGCATCCGCAGGTGCCGGAACCTCCGGCACATCTGCTCCCGCGCCGAAGAAACAGCGGGTAAAGACAGTAGTGAAGCGCCGCGAGCGCCCTGTCTCCAAGGGGTAAGATTCCCTTTTTCCGACATAGGCATTATACTCTAGATTATACTTGCTCTCTTCTTGCAGCCAACATACTTTGCTATTTCGATTTTTCAGCATGGCACCTCTGAAGGTTCCCACTCCCGGGTCAACTGCCCAGGTTCCTTCAAGAACTCCGACACCGCCTCGGCCCGACGATACTCGGGTTCCGAGTCCACCAAGAACGAGTCCGGTTGCGGACATCTCGGCTCCGGGATCCGGAGCCGGGAATGAAGACTCGGTCGAGGCCGCACCCTCGGCGCCCGACCAAGCGATGCATCTCGGAGCCCGCTCTTCGGCTCCTGAGGTAGAACGGACCAAGGTCCGGCAGGACTCGGAGCCACCGAGACTGCAGCAGCAGCCAGATCCACAGACTCGGCCGCAACAACCACCACAGCAGCAGCAACAAGTCCAGCCACCACCAGCGCAGCGGCAGCAGAAGCAGAAGCAAGCTCAACCTCCACCAGCGCAGCAGCGGCCAAAGCACAAGTCGCAGCCCTCACCATCAAAATCGAAATCGACATCAACATCGAGGCCAACACCGCCACCAGCACAAACGCAGCCACGGCCGCAAACATCCAAGGCTCCAGTTCCTGCAACTGGGGTAACAACTGGAAAGACACCGGTGGCGACGGTGTCGACTAACCCGGAACGACAGCTGGTGGTGCCACCGAGCCGCGGGACACCCCTAGTGTTATTAACCAGTACGCATACCACTGACTGGGTGCATGCCCCGGTGCGAACCGATAGCGGAAAAAGCCTGGGCTCCCTCGAGCATTACAACACGGAGTGGAACGCCGCCGACATGGGCGAAGTGAGCTCAAAGTCACCCGCGAGCCAAATCATCTCAGAACATCCGGCGAATCCGAGTCTGGTTGGCCAAAAGATGGCCGCAGTAAAAACTGCCGTTCTCGCAGCCGACCAAGCAGCTGCGGTAAGTCCTGCCGAGTAAAGATAACTCGGTTAACTTCTTTAACGTAGATATTATCCATCCCCAGTCCCCGAGATTTGGGTCGAGTGACCGTGACTCTGCTGAGTAAGGATAACTCGGGCTGAATCTTTATCAACAATATTAATATCTGTTCTTTTCAGATCTGCATGACCAAACGCACACATGTGCACCGCAAGCTGCTGCTGGCCCACAAAAGCCTCTCCGACAAATACAAGTTGCTGCGAGCCAAGCTGGACCAAGTGGCTGACTCGGCGCTCAAGGCCGAAGGGCTAGAAAAGCGAATCTCGGAAATCGAGAGTAAGCCCTTATTTCTGCCTTTCAACTTGTACTTGCACCAATTCTCATTCTAACATCAGCTACCTCGGCACAGCCGCACATCAGGAGCGCGAGCTTGCACTCCAGGCCGAGCTGAAGAAGGAGCAGGAGGAGATATCTCGGCTGAAGGCCGAGCTGGAGAAAACTCAGGGTCAGGCCGCCAAGTCGGAGAAAACCGCCGCCACAGAGAAGCAACTCCGAGAAGAGGAGACTTGGAAGCTGAAGGAATCTCTTGCAGAATCCAAATCCGAGGTAACCTCGGCTGCGAGCGAGCTCCGAGATCTGAAGGCCAAGATTGCGCAGTGGCTGGTGGATATCTCCAAAATCAACTCCGAGATGGACAGTAAGCTCCTTCCCCTTCTGCCTTTATTCAATCTATTATTTTTCTTCCCAAATAACTCATTCTGGCGTTAGCCATTCCTTACTCAGAACGCTTCCCCCACACCAAGGCTGCCGCGGACAAGAGCGCTGCCGAGCACCGGTTCAAGGAAATCCAGGATGGCCCAATCTCATCCGAGTGGGATATGGATGCCCACTTGGTGGCATTGAAGGCGCGCTTGGTGCCGATGAGGTCCATTGGGATGAATCTCCTTACCTCGGCAATCCGAGCCTACAATGTTCTCTGGCCCGGGTGTGAGGCCCCGATGGTTGTCGACGAGTTGGCCAAGTGCTTGTTGGCCTCCGAAGAAAGGCTTGATGACTGGCGATCATCCGCCGCCCGAGTCGGAGCAGATGAAGCGCTAACATATGTGCTATCTTGGTACGAGGAGCTCGACCTCGACATGCTGAAGACCGTCCGCGATGGCTCCAAGTGGCTTTCCGACCCGGATCTCATCCGACGTCGCCAAGAACTGGCCCACTCCCTCATCCAATACGCTCCGGTGCACAGCTTTGTCCCGGGTGAGCGGGTTCCTCAAGGAGAGGAAATGGAGGTCGACGGCGAGGGCGAAGAAACGGATGAAGAACAAGTCGATGAAGAAATCCAAGCCGATACTCCTCCCGACACAGCCACAGGCACCACCTCAGCCGCTGCGACCAAGGATAGCACCGAGACCTCGACCTCGGAACCGGCCAAGACCGATGCTGCTACCTCTGCTCCAAGTATCTAGGATCCTGCTGCCTAGACTTAGAAAAAACTCAAATCATCAAATCCCCGGAATGCCGGGTGCAAATGTAATATAAACCTTTAGCTTTTCATGCTTGGTACTTGGTTCTTTTACTTTGCACAATTTTAGCATGGTTTATTTATTATGCCGAATCATTCTGACCCGAGTCCCCGAGCTCGTTTTCTTGTTTACCATACTTAGCAAACTCTGCTCTTGTCTACCTCTTTTGGGTTTCTTGACAGTCGAGTCACAAGATTACCGACATATGGCATACAATACTAATGAACTTTGAGTCAAAGCTCATAATCATCCGACATAAAAATTAGGAACGAAACAACTTGTGCCGAATCGCACTTGGGCCGAGTCCCCGAGTCTGTTTTCTTGTTTACTACCCCTTGCAATTTCTGCCCTTGCCTACCTCGATGGGTTTCTTGGCATTCCGGCGGTGCGCTGTACCAGCCTAAGGACCAGGTCCCCTTCTCGAAACTTGCGAGGATTTACTTTCCGGCTATGATAGCGTCGGAGATTTTGCTGATATATTGCCGACTTGGACAATGCCAATTCTCTTGCTTCCTCGAGCAGATCAACATCATTTTCTCGGGCTTCCCTTGCCTCTGACTCGGTATACAATGCGACTCTCGGCGAGTCATGCTCTATGTCGGTTGGCAGAACTGCCTCAGCTCCATAAACCAAGAAGAATGGCGTATAGCCGGTAGAACGATTCGGTGTAGTCCTCAGACTCCACAGTACTGCCGGAATCTCATCCAGCCAACAACCCGGAGCACGCAACAGTGGCTCAATCAACCGGGGTTTGATGCCGGATAATACTAAGGCATTTGATCTTTCCACTTGTCCATTGGACTGCGGATGCGCAACCGAGGCCAGGTCTAGCCGGATTCTTTTTTCCTGGCAAAACCGAGCAAAGGCTCCCTCGGCGAAATTGGTGCCATTATCCGTGATAATGCTATGCGGATGCCCATACCTTAGGATAATATCCTTTAGGAATGACACGGCTGTGCGGCCATCGCACTTTCTAATTGGCTTCACCTCGATCCATTTGGTGAACTTGTCCACCATCACCAGGATGTGAGTCATGTTACCTCGGGCTGGTTTAAATGGTCCCACCATATCCAGACACCACACAGCAAATGGCCAAGTGATGGGAATGGTTTTGAGAGCTGATGCCGGCATATGAATCTTGTGAGCAAACCTTTGACATCCCTCACATTTCCGGACAATGTCCTCTGCTTGCTGCAAAGCGCTGGGCCAGTAGAATCCATATCGGAATGCTTTAGCCACTATAGCTCGGGAAGAGGCGTGATGACCGCACTCCCCCTGGTGAATATCTCGGAGGATTCTTTCTCCCTCTTCTGGCTCGACACAGCGCTGAAGCACAGTGGTCACACTTCTCTTGTACAGCTCACGATTGATGATGGTGAAGGATTTGGATCGCCTCTGAATCTGTCTGGCCGAGACCTCATCACTCGGTAGAGTACCATCCAACATGAATGTCATGATGGGCTGTGCCCATGCCGGTACCGGGCGAGTGCCGAGTACAGGCTCGTCGATTTCCATTGCATCCACCGACATCACCACACCCGACATAGGCTGGTGAGTCCCCGAGTCCTCCCAAGGAGTCCCCGAGTTCCGCCAAGCAGCTTTCCAATTCTCCAGCGTAGTCGCCGAGTCTTGCTGAATGTAATCGACCTCCATGGAAGTCCCCGGGTCCTGCGCAGCAGTCCCCGAGTCCTGCAACTTGCTTCCGACATCTACGTCCATCGGAATGACACCGAGCTCTAGATTACCCGGGATGAATATCGATTCTGACTCGGGTGAAGGCTTGATTGATGGCTTGCGCAGATGCTCTAGTGATACTCCGGGCGGGATGGCTTGCCGATATGACCCGATCTTGGACAACATGTCTGCACTCTCATTATCTGTCCGCCGAATGTGAGTGAACTCGCACCCATCAAAGAATCCTGAAATCTTCTGGACATGGAACCGGTATGCCGCCATGTTGGCATCTAGGGCATCCCAGTTGCCTGATGTTTGCTGAATCACCAGGTCCGAGTCACCATAGCAGATGATCCGGCGGATTCCGATTTCTCTGGCCACCTTGAGTCCATGAATCAGTGCTTCATACTCGGCGACATTGTTGGATGCTGCAAAGTGTACTTGCAATACGTATTTCAGCTGATCTCGCTTTGGCGAGGTAAGAACTACACCAGCTCCCAGGCCCTCTTTTACCTTGGATCCGTCAAAATGCATTCTCCAGTAATTGGAGTCCGGCAAGGACGGCTCATATTCCATCTCGGCCCAGTCCACGAGGAACTCGGCCACCGCTTGAGATTTGATGGTATCTCTTCTCACATACTGCGGCGCATAAGCCGCAAGCTCGATAGCCCATTTGGCGACTCGGCCACTGGCATCTTTGTTGCCTATGATTTCCGACACAGGGGCCGCACTTACAACTGTTATGGGATGCTCCTGGAAGTAATGCTTTAGTTTTTTGGCTGCCATATAGACACCATAAGTCATTTTTTGATAGTGAGGGTAGTTTTGTTTCGATGCGGAGAGCACCTCGCTCAAATAATATACCGGTCTCTGCACGGTAGCTCCTTCTTCTTCTCACTCTACCACCACTACGACACTAACAACCCGGTTAGTGGCCGCAATGTAGAGCAGCATGGGCTCACTCGGTAGTGGCGAAGCCAGTATCGGCGCAGTAGCTAACATTGTTTTTAACTCATGAAACGCCGCATCCGCTTGCGGAGTCCAGCTGAACCTGTCTGATTTTTTCATCAGTTGGTATAAGGGCAAGGCCTTTTCTCCCAACCGACCTAGGAAACGGCTCAGAGACGCCAGACATCCGGTGAATTTCTGGACATCTCGGAGACATCTCGGCAATTTCATATTTTCTATCGCCCGGATCTTAGTCGGGTTTGCCTCAATACCTCGGCTAGATACGAGGAAACCGAGTAACTTTCCTGCCGGTACACCGAATGTACATTTATCCGGATTAAGTTTAAGTCGGAATTTTCTTAGGTTTGCGAATGTCTCTTTGAGATCATCCAGCAGAGTGTGTTTTTCTTTAGTTTTAATAACTATGTCGTCAACATACACCTGCACATTTTTACCTATCTGGTCATGCAAACATTTTTGCATACAGCGCTGATAAGTGGCACCGGCATTTCTCAAACCGAAACACATGACACGATAGCAATAAGCCCCGTACGGGGTGATAAAAGCAGTCTTTATTTGATCATCAGGGTTCAGCGGTATCTGGTGGAAACCAGAGTACGCGTCTACAAAGGAGAGTAATTCACACCCGGCCGTGGAGTCGATCACCTGATCGATCCGGGGCAGCGGGAATGGATCTTTAGGACATGCTTTGTTCAGGTGTGTGTAGTCGACACACATGTGCCAGACAGTGGCAGCATCCGGTTCATCTTTTTTCTTCTCTACCAGGACCGGGTTAGCCAACCAGTCCGGGTACTTCACTTCTACTATGGCATTGGATGCGAGTAACTTGGCTAACTCGTCACCCACAGCTTTCCTTCTTCCTTCGGCGAGACGCCGTGTCGGTTGCTTCACAGGCCTAGCATCTGGCCTGACATGCAGAGAGTGCTCAGCCAACTCCCTCGGAACACCCAGCAAGTCCTGACTGGACCATGCAAAGATATCCCGATTCTCACGGAGGAAGTGGATGAGCTCGCTTTCCTATTTGCTGTCCAGCCCGGCACCGATGATGACGGTGTGGTCCGGGTTAGACTCGTCGATGCCAACTTTCTTGGACTCCTTCGCCGCCTGGAAGGTTGCAGTCTGCTGCGGGTTGGCCGGACTCGGTATACCGAGTTGAGCAGATTGGGCCAGAGCCACCACCTCATGGATTCTCTTCTTCTCGGCAGCAATCACAAGTGACTCGGCCAGCAGTGATCCGGCAGAGGCACACTCCATGGAGCGCCTGTAGTCACCCGAGATAGTGATGACACCATTCGGACCCGGCATCTTCATTTTCAGGTAGGCCACATGAGTGGACGCCATGAACTTGGCGAGTGCTGGCCTACCGAGTAAGGCATGATACGGACTTTCAAGATCCACAACCTCGAACAGCAGACTCTCGGTCCTGCTATTGCTTTTGTCGCCGAAGGCAACGTCGACCCACACGGTGCCCATAGGTGCATGCGAGACACCCGGCACAATACCATGAAAGGTAGTTCTGCTTGGCTGCATCATGTTCTCGGTTATACCGAGCTTGACCATGGTATCTCGGTACATAATATTGATGTTGCTCCCGTTGTCCACAAGGACTCGGGTAAACCTGACATTAATGCTGGGTCCGACGAATGTCGGATCCACCACCAGAGCATAACCTCCGGGATTCGGCATGACCTTGGGATGGTCCTCGACACTCCAACTGATCTGATCCTCGGATCAGTACATGAATTTCGGCACCGCCGGCATAACGGCATTTACCTCCATCGCACGCCTGTGCTGACTCTGCTTGTCATTGGGTTCGGTCACAAAGACCATGTAACTCTGGTGGGGCTCTCGGTACTGATTCTGCCTACTTGGGCCAGCATTGCCGTTGTAATTGTTGTTGTTGTTGTTGCCGACCTGGTTGACATCCTCTTGTCTCGGCTGTGCATTCAGGGGTTGAGTGTTTGCACCTGTCAGAGGTGCGGGTCTCGGTGTCGAACCAGTAGCTGCCGGCTGATTCTTGTGCCGGTCACAGTCACGAGTCGAGTGTTGAGCCGGTTTGCTGGGGTGTCTGGTGTGAAAGCAGCAAGGGCCATCCAGCATCTTCTCATAGATGTACCTCTCCTGATCATCCAACTGTTTCTTGTTGCCATTCCATGGCTTCCTTTCGCCGTTCCACGGTTTTCTCTCGCCGTTAAATGGCTTCCTTCCTTCCGAGTTCTGGCCCCAAGAGGGACCCTCATTCTTCTGGCGCTGGCTGCTGCCGGCACCCGCTTGATCTTGGTCGACAGCTGCGACCTGGTCCGACCCGTACCGGTAATCCGGTCGGTCGTCTCTTCTCTTGTTCCGGTTGTCCGGGCGATCGCTACGCCGGCTCGATCTATCTCGGTCTTGAGCAGGATACCTCCTGCCCACATCAACCTGGGTCAGCAAGGGCTGTGTCGGGTCACCGAGTGCATAGCTGTCAGCAATTGACATTGTCTCGGCCAAAGTGGCCGGCATCTCCCTCTGGAGTCTCTGCCAAAGCATGGAGCCATGTCGGCATCCTTGCGCAAACCACGCAATGGCTTGTGACTCGATCACCCCTTCACAGGAGTTCCGGATCGTGCTCCACCGGGTCAGGTACTCCCGGTCTGTTTCGTCTTCTCGCTGCCGACACATGGACAGCTGCTGAGGTCGATTCGGCCTCTTGTAAGTACTGGAGAAGTTGCTGACGAAGGCGTCGGAGAAGTCGAGCCAGCAGTCAATGCTGTTCTCCTCCAGGTTGTTCAGCCAGATTCGGGCTGGTCCCTCTAGCATCTGCGGCACATACCGCACGGCCCATCGGCGACTGCCACCAGCGATATGCACCGCTGTGACGTAATCTGTCAGCCAGTCCTCCGGCTTGGTGCTGCCGTCATAGGTCTTTGCACCCCGGGGTAGCTGGAAATTCGGCACCGGTGCCTGCTTCATGATCCGGGGTCCAAAGCATGCAGGACCCGGTGGACCTTGCTCCTCCAGCAGTTCAGACAGATAAATTCTGTCAAGCTTGTTGCGTACGTCGTGAGCCGGTAGCTGGCGAGCTCCCAGCCTAGCACCGAGTGCGCCCTCGGTCGCCAGATCTCTGTATCTTGTGTACCCGGCCCGCTCCATGGCCGAGTAACCGTCGTCGTACCGGTCAGCGGCCGGCTCGACATACCCGGCACCCGCTTGATGACGAGGTGGAATGGGTGCCGGATACCGAGGTGGCTGACCCGGATTTGCCGGATTGACCCGGTTGGCATCTTGTCTGCCCTGAACGGGTCCTGGGCCTCCCTGGCCGACATTGCCTTGGGCAGCCTTCTGCTTTCCGGCATATACCGGATCGTACGCCTGCAGCTGTTTGTTCTTGCCAGAGTTCACACTCTGGCCACGGCTTGCGCCGACATACGGCGAAGAGGCCTGTCCCTTGGACACTCCTCCAGCATTTCCACCCGAGTAAAGGTACCCGGATCCTCCTACACCCGGATTTGCATTCCGGAATGCCTCATTCTGACGGTTGGCTACAGCTACCAACTCATTTACTCGGTCCTGCTGCCTACTACGAGCTTCACCGGACAAGTTAGGCAACTCTGCTATGGCAGCCTCAGCAGCTCTAAGGTTCTTACCCGGTGTACTATATTTCGGCCGGCCTGCCGACATATGACTAGCAGTTCTACTAGATTTGGCTCTACCATCTCTAGCTATCTCGGCATTGAGGTCTCTACCTCTAGCACGTACTTCATTTATGCGACTAACCGGGTTAGCTACCGGTGTAAAACCATGAGCGATATTGTACTCACGGAGGGATATGTCGAAGTCCTGTCTGACTCGGGCCACCACCTTAACCTCTCGGAGTATCTCCTGCCGCTGGTGCTCCAACTCCGCCTGAGTCAGAGCAACATCTGCGCTCGGAGCCACTGGAGTTGTCAGCTTCTCAATCGCGCCCTGAAGAGGACTCGGCGTCACCGGCGCAGCAGATGTACCGGCCTGCTCCGGACGATTTTCCGGCCTCTCCAGCGGCGGGCGCGCCGTCCTGGTAGTTCTGGTGCTGACCTCGGCATCAACAACTAGGGCGGTCATCATGACCTCTGCACAGCTAGCGGGGGGACGGGCGATACGTCGGCCGCGAGCTGCACAGACAGCGGGGGATCCGCGGCAACCTGCACCCTTTCGGGAAACCGGCAAGGGACCTCGGTGGCGACGTAGACGGTGAGGGAGCCGAACTCGATGAGGCAGCCATTCCGGGGTAGCGGCCTGCTGCCGAAACAGCCGGCGTTGTCGCTGACGACATTGAGCGAGCCGAACCTGTGGACAAGGCCACAGAGAACACGCTCACCCGACTCGATGAAGGAACCCGTCCGGATGAACACACCAGCCAGCGCCGCTGCTGGCCCCACGGTGGGCGCCAACTGTCGTGGTGGTGCACGGACAGATGCCATATAGGCTTGATGTGGGGCCGATTGGACGCTGGAGGTACCGGGGAGGGCTTGCACGCACAGCGTACAGACACAAACACACACACACAATTTACCCAGGTTCGGGGCTCTCGTGAGGAGATAACACCCCTACTCCTGCCTGTCTGATGTATATAAGTGGTTAACAAGTGATTACAAGCTTGCTCCTTGAGCTGAGTAGGAAGAACTACTAACTCTAAGCCTCTACCGAGTCTCAGAACAGCTCTCTGGCTCTCCTCTAGCTCCCAAGGAAAGACTAAGTATTTGCCCAGCGTTTAGGCTCAAATGAAGTGTTGCCCGTCCCTCTAAGAGGTACCCCTGGTACTCCTTATATAGGGAAACCCAGGGTTACAGTGTAAAACATTGCTACTGTCGCCATACTCCTTGGTCTCCGGCCGACACGGGCGCCGCTGCGCCATACCCAGACCGTGGCAGCGCTGGTCGCCACGGTCCCCTCTGTGTCAGACAGCACGCCCAAGCCTAGGCCTAGCGCCACTGTGCCGCGCCGCACGCGTCAGAGGCATGACCGAGGCACGGCACGCCGTCCACTTGCGGCATGCCGCCGCCCTTGTCTCGCTCCGTGTCCCAAGGAGCTTGGTCCACCGTCCGGGATGACCTTCATCCGGCATAAGCACACCCATGCCCATAACTCGGCTTGCCCTTTCCTGCATATAAGAACAATAAAGGGGATTCCGACATATAATGATCATGATCCGACATAGGGATATGTCGGTTAACCTTTACCCGGTTGACCCCGGATAAAACCTGTATGGTATGTCGGTTTTCCTTGACTCGGTCAACTCCGAGTCCAAGCTTATTTCTCCATATTGACCCCACTCGGGGGCTGCCCCCCGACACTACAGCTGTGGCCAGCCGGGGCACTACTCTAGGGAGTGTCCCCAGAAGGCACCGGCTAACACAACACCTGCACCGGCTCCCTCTACACCAGCCGCCAAGGCCATGACCGTCAGTCGTGGCCGCCTGAACCACGTCTTGGCTGAAGGCACTGAGGAGGACCCCGGAGTTCTCATGGGTACGCTTTGCATAAATGATTACCCAGCTTCAGTCTTGTTTGATTCTGGAGCATCGCATTCATTCATATCCATAGCTTTTGCACACAACCATCAAATACCGTTTGTGAACATGGACTCCCCTCTAGTGGTCAAAACACCAGGATCTAGTTGGCACACTAAATGGATTGCTCCGGAAGTCCAGATTACCATAGGCTATTGGTCCTTTCCGTTCCCGCTGATAGCACTGAAGTCAGATGGGATAGATGTAATTCTGGGTATGGATTGGCTAGTCAAATATCAGACCAACCTGGACTGTGCTGCCAAGTCTGTCACCGTGATCCACCCAACCGTCGGGCTGGTGAGTTATTGGTCACCTTCGTCCGCAACTCCATCCGCTGCCACTCCTCTCTCACCGGAGATCAGCCTATGTTTCCTGGAAGGAACCACACCGCCTGAAATGCATGAGGTGGCAGTGGTGTGTGATTCCCCGATGTCTTCCCGGAGGAATTGCCTGGCATGCCACCTGATCGAAGCATGGAGTTTGTCATTTAATTGGTTCCGGGAACTGCCGCAATTTCCGAAAGGCCCTACCGCATGCCAGCGGAAGAGCTGACTGAACTGAAGAAGCAACTAGATGAGTTGTTGGAGAAAGAGTTCATCCGGCCGAGTAGCTCACCCTGGGGCTGCCCGGTTGACATGGGGTTACCACGCCAAATCCCTCGGATGAGATCCTTGGGTTGAGAGAATAGGAGAAGAAGATGGCGGTACTGGTGGATCCGTCGGCTGACAAGCTAGATTTACCCAGGTTCAGGCCCCCGAAGGTAAAACCTACATCCTGCCTGTCTGGAATTGTGATGAACTTTACAGATCGATTACAATGGCGAGATCGTGAGATGCGATCTCGCTAGGGTTTCTGGTGGTGAATATGAGCGTACCCTAGGTCGGCGGCCCTCCTAGTCCTTAAATAGTGGGACTGGGTCTCAGGTCCTATACCAACTAGGTTTACATCTGGGCCTGCCGACCTAATATTTCTAAGTTTTCCTTCGGGGACTCCTTCCTGGGCCTTATGACCGACGGGCCTTTGACCTTTCCCGCACCAGGGTAGTCCATGGTGGCACACCCGAAAGGTGTACCCACGTCAGTAGCCCCCGAGGACCTAATAGACTTGGAGAGTTTGGTAGGGGCTCCTCCGCATTGTATCGTCCTGGTGCGAGTCGTGCCTTTAGTGATTCATTCGTATTCGTGTTTCAGGACGCTTAGTGGTGGATCTCGCACAATAAGCCTGGTACTCTCGACGGATCGGGACTAGTTAAGTGCTCTTGGGCATAAGCATTATTAGCGTACATCAAACTCGAGTCCCCAGGCTCGAGCTTGGAGGCTAGTTCCTTCAACTCCAGCCGCTTGGGATCTTACGGAGTCGAATCCGGCCTGAAAGGGTACCCAACGCGTCCGTCGGGATTTTTCTTCACACCTGCTGGTGCGGCATATCTGTCAAGCTACCACGGCTGCGGCCAGTGGACCTGGCCCTACACGACGGATAGGTGGGTCTTACCTTTGCACTACCAAGTGCAGCATCCGAGGGTCAAATGTATTTGATTCATCTCGGGTATGTTGCTCGGTTTAGACCGAAGTCGATAACCTTTTGAGTGTTGCACAGTCGTGCTTTTATCGAGTGCGTGGTGGCGCTCCTTAGGGGAGTGTTCCCCAAAATTATGCTGAATTATTTATAACTGGGGATAATCTCAACCCATTTATTTTTCCGTAAACCGAGGGATTTGTTTTGCTCCCGATGGGAGTGAGCAGATGCAAATTTGTTCAGTCTAATGGCATATGGGAGTCAATACTTTGTCGAGTAAGACCGTGCCGAAGGCAGTCTGTAACTCCTGCGTCATGAATGACGTCACACGCGTGCGCTGCGCTACCGAGGCGCTCTGCCGTTTGGCCTGCCAGAAGTGACAGTACGAAACGTCACGTCGGTTTGACTGGTGGGCACAAAAATTTCGCCATGCCATGATGATAGCCTCCTTGTTTCTCGTGCGTAGTGGGCGACACGGCCGGCGACGGTTGCCCTCCGCACATGCCACATGTGGGGTTGGATGTGCTCCGTTTTGCTCGATGAATATCGAACGGCACGCATCGCCCAATCCGATGGATAAGTAGGGGCGACCCCGGCGGTGAAAAAGGCACAATCCCCATTCTCACCGCCGAAGTTCTCCTCCTCCCCTTGCGCTCTGCCTCTCTGCGTGTAGCCACCAAAGCGTCCATGTCCACCTCCGGCATGAAGAAAATCCCGAAAAGAAACAGTCCACCTGTGCCGCCGCCACCGGCACGGCCGGCGGGCTGAAAAAGATTCACGGCGACTGGCAGAGGTCGTCCGTGGTTGACCGCGCAGAACTGGAGGAAAAAGTGGTTCTACGTCACTGACATCCACCAGCCCGGGTAGAAGTACGGGGTTCCCCCGTTCCGTGCTGGCATGACCGTGACAAAGAAGAACTTCTGGACACATCGCCCCGATGCCCGAGAGATCAAGGAGTCTGATCCCCTCATGTCTCGGGTGTCGAAGCTGCTGAAGACCGCCAGCAAGGAGGTAAGTGGCGTTCACCTCATCGCCACTTTCATCAGAAGGCGGGTGCACCCGATTCAAGCTCGGGCGCACCCGTTGTTCGAGTTTGCCGGAACCGCCAACGTGATGCGTACATCCGCGGAGGAGTTGTCCACGGGCGAGGTCGAGCTCGTGTTTGCGCACTGACCCTGCTCAAGGTCGGCGAGGCGAACGTCCTTGAATCGCCCGTGGTGCCCTTCAGCCTCGAGAACCCTGTTCTGGAGGTATGTGCTTTGCTCTTGTGTTTCTTTTCTCTGTTTGTTGTGTTTGCCGATGTTTTGATTGCTCAGAGAGATGCTTTGTTTTTCTGCTCGAAGGGCTTCTCGACGTTTGTTAGCCTTCCTCCTCTTCCTGAGGAGAAGGGGACTTCTGCGGCCCCTGACTTGCGGGATGATCCTGACGAGCAGGACATTTCTGTCTGTTCCACTGCGTCGGTCGAGGATGCAGAGGCTGCGGATAGTGATGAAGTTCCTCTCGTCGGTCGAAGGGCTTCTCGACGTTGGTAATTGGCACAACCTCTATCCACTTGGTGAATTTATCGACAGCCACGAGTAGATGTGTGTATCCTCCTCGAGAAGACTTGCGCAGTGGCCCGGCCATATCAAGTCCCCACTGGGCGAAAAGCCACGCCAAAGGTATTGTCTTCAGTTCTGACGCCGGTGCATGAGGCTTGGTGGCGAACTTCTGACAGCCGATGCACCGCCTGACGATATACTCAGCATCACGGAGCGCTGTGGTCCAGTAAAACCCAGCTCGCATGGCCTTGGCGACTAAGGCTCTACTGGTAGCATGATGTCCACACGTGCCAGCGTGGATCTCGAGGAGCATGGCCTTGCCGTCCTCTGATGCGATGCACCTCTGGAGGATGCCTGATAAGCTGCACTTGTATAGCTCTCCGCCAATTATTGTGAATGCTTTGGCACAGCGAGTGATACGCCGTGCTTCGACTGTGTCCTCTGGAAGCTCCTGCCGGAGCATATATGCCAGGAATGGCTTTGTCTAGATAGGCTCGACGAGGAATACTTCGACTGAAGGTTCTGCAGCTGCAGATGCGTTTTCGCTTGCAGCCTCAGTCCCAGTTGCCGGTGTAGAGGGAGCGACAGGCTGCTTGACCTTGATAGATCTTTTGTTTATCTTCTCCAGGAAGACTCCGGGGGGCACCTTGAGTTTCAAGGACCCGATGTTGGCGAGGGTGTCTGCCTCCTCATTGCTTGCTCGCCCGACATGGCGGAGCTCGCAGCCGTTGAAGCTCCCCTCCATGATGTTATACAGGTTCCTGTATGCTATCATGTTCTCTGTTGTTGCATCACACTCCTTCATGGTTTGTTGCACGACCAGGTTCGAGTCTCCGTATATCATCAGGCGATCAGCGCCGCACTCCTTAGCCATCTTCATCCCATGGATCAGGGCTTCATATTCTGCTTTGTTGTTGGATGGCATCTCGAAGTCCATCTGCAGCACATAACGGAGCTTGTCGCCTTTGGGTGATATGAGGATAACACCTGCTCATGCGCCTTCGTTCCTCTTGGACCCATCGAAGTACATGGTCCATGAGCTGGACGTATCAGGTACCGACGGCAACTGCATCTCCATCCACTCCGTAGTGAAGTCGGGAGGACTTGTGCCTTGATTGCTGTCGGGTGTTTGTATGTTAGGTCTAGAGGACCTAATTCGATGCTCCATTTGGTGACTCTGCCTGTCGCTTTGGAGTTGTTGAGTATGTCGCTTAGTGGAGCCGCGCTTACCACCGTAATGGGGTGCTCTTGGAAGTAGTGTGCCACCTTGCGCGAGGTCATGAATACCCCATACGCCAGCTTCTGATAGTGCGGGTATCTCTGCTTCGACTGAGACAACACCTCGCTGAGGTAGTATATCGGTCTCTGCACGCCGTGAGCTTTTCCTTCTTCAGCCCGCTCGACTACCAGCACCGTACTGACTACTCTGTTTGTGGCCGCTATATAAGATACAGCGGCTCCTTTTCGTGTGGTGCCACCTGGACTGGTGGCATTGACAGGGTGCGCTTGAGGTCGACGAAGGCGGCTTGGGCTTCCTCGGTCCACTCGAAGCGGTCTGTCTTCTTCATCAGGTGGTAGAACGGGAGCGCCTTCTCCCCAAGCCTGCTAATGAATCGGCTGAGTGCCGCTATCCTTCCAGAGAGCTGTTGCACATCCCTGAGCTTCGACGGTGCCGGCATCTTCAGGATTGCCTGTATTTTCTCCGGGTTTGCTTCGATGCCTCACGCAGATACGAGGTAGCCTAGTAGTTGCCCGGCTGGCACACCGAACAGGCACTTAGTAGGGTTCAACTTGATGGTGTATTTCTTTAGTGCGGCGAATGTTTCGCGGAGGTCGTCAAGGAGTGTGTCTTCTTTTTTGGTCTTGATGACGATGTCGTCAACGTACACCTGGACATTGCGTCCGATCTGCTCCTTGAGGCAGTTCTGCATCATACGCTGGTACGTGGCACCCGCGTTCTTCAGCCCGAAGGGCATCATTGTGTAACAGTAAACACCAAAGGGTGTGATGAATGCTGTTTTCTCTTCGTCTTCCTTCTTCATCCTGATCTGGTTATAGCCTGAATAGGCATCCAGGAAGCAGAGGCGCGCGCAGCCTGCAGTCGAGTCAACAATTTGGTCAATTCGAGGCAGTGGAAAATGATCTTTTGGACAACACTTTTTTAACGAAGTGAAGTCGACACACATGCGTAGTATGTCTGTATTCTTGTTTGGCACCAGGACTGGGTTGGCAACCCAGTCAGACTTCTTGATCTCCCGGATGAAGTTGGCTGCCAGGAGCCTGTCGATTTCTTGCCCGATGGCGAGGCGCTTCAGCTCCGCAAAGAGGCGCATCATTTGCTTGACGGGCCTCGGATTGGGCAGGATCTGGAGGGCGTGCTCGGCGAATTCCCTGGGTATGCCTGGCATGTCGGCTGGACACCAGGCGAAAATCTCCCAGTTCTCACGTAGGAACTTGACGAGCGCGCCTTCCTATGCGGAAGGCAAGCTCGTCGATACAAGGACCATCTTCTTGGGGTCCGTCGGGTGCACCTGGTGCTCCCTTGTGTCGTTTGTCGCGTTGAAGGCAGAGCCTGACGCTGATTATTTGCCCTCGGGAAAGAGGGTGCGGTCGTTGGTGAGTGCCAACTCCTGGAGCTGCTCCTGCGCCCCGAACGACTCAGAGATCGTGTTGAACTTGCGATCGCACTCGTCGGATCGTTCGAAGTCTCCGTTGACGGTGATTGTCCCGTAAGGTCCCGGCATCTTCAACTTCAGGTAGGCATAATGCGGCACCGCCATGAACCGTGCGAACGTTGGTCGTCCCAGGATGACATGGTACTGCGACTTCCAGTCAACCACCTCAAACTGTATTTTCTCCTTCCGGAAGTTGGCTGGCTCACCAAAGATCACGTCGAGTGAGATCGTTCCCATGGGATAGACTGGTCTCCCTAGTACTATGCCGTGGAAGGTGTTGAGGGAAGGTGCCAGGTTTGTCGTCAGTATGTTCATTCCGCGCAGCGTGTCAGCGAACATGATATTGATTCCACTGCCACGATCCATGAACACGTGGTTCATAGCGAAGCCTCCTATCTGTACATCCAAAACAAGGGCTGAGTGGCCCGGCCATGGGACTTGAGGTGCATGATCGTCCCTGGTGAATGTTATGCTGGCCTGTGACCAGTTGAGGGGTGGTGATTTGATGGCAAGGTGGACCTGCCTTGTTATGAGCTTTTGGTCCCGATTTGAGTACGTCCTTTCTGGATCATGAATATGCGACCCACAGGCTTTGGGTAAGCATCTGCAACACCCCGGCCACTCCCAGGCCGGGCCTGTCACCCCTGGCAGCTGTCTAGGATTTCTAGACTGGGCCCACATACCAACACTAGTCTTTTCTGCGCACTTTGTCCTCACTCGTGCGCACCCGGGAATGAGTTCCCGGTGGGTCACCCATCCTCAAATTACTCCGGGCCAAGCACGCTTAACCTTGGAGTTCTTTCAGATGAGCTTCCGGAAAAAAAGTTGCAACTTGTTGGTATGAGTATCCTATCAATCCTATTAAGCCCTGAGCCAGGATCTCACAGCATCCCCATCAAATCTTGGCTCTTCTACCCGTGGCTGGTACTGGACTGCACCCGCCATGTGTCCCGGAGGTAATGGTGGAGCGTGCGGCGCTCCCACAGCCAATGCCCCAGGTACTTCCTGCACCTGCTGTTGCTGTTGCAGGAGGAGCTGTGCGTACTGTCCGTGGAGGATATGAAACCTCTCACAGTCTTTGAGGAGGTGCTTGGATGTGAGAACACCATTCTCATCTCTGAACATGTGGAACCGGCACGCGTCATGAAGCGTTGGGGGAGGTCGTGGAGCTCGACCACCTCGCGACTCTCATGGCCGCCACTCGCGCTTGACTTCTTTGTTGCCCTTGTAACCGGTTGTTCGACTGTCGCACTCATAGCGACTGTCGTCACGGTTTCTTTGCTCACGGCTTTCAGGAAAACCTGCCGCCACGAGTTCCATGCCCTCCGTGTCCTCGTAGACACGCGACTTCCGCTTGCGGCGGCGATCGCTGCTGCGGTGACTCCAGTGGCCTTGGTCGCCGTTCTCCACGGGTGTATCGTTGCGCTCGTTGCGTATAGAGTCTTCTCCGTCTGCCCACTCATTAATGATTTGCATGAGGTGAGCGATGGTCTTCGGCTTTATTCTTCCGAGCGTCTCCTTCAGCTCGAGTCGATAGACACCTCGGGTGAATGCGTATATCGCATTGTCTTCTGAGATCCTTTCCGCCGAGTTATGGAGCAGGGTCCACCGCTGAATATACTCGCGCAGTGTCTCGCCCGATCGCTGCTTGCAAGCTCGAAGTTCTTCAAATGAGGCGGGTCGTTTGCATGTGCCAGCGAAGTTGCGGATGAAGTCCTCGCCGAAATCTTCCCAGCAGGTATATGCTCCCCACGGCAGGCTTTTAAGCCAGGCTCAGGCAGACCCTGTGAGCATCAGCTGAATGTATTGCATGGCCGTAGACGTGGAACCTCTCTGGCAAGTTACTGCCGTGAGGTAGTCCTCCAGCCAGGCAGAGGGTTCTTGTAGGCCATCGTACTTTGGGGTCTCAGATGTTAATCTGAAACCCTTCGGCATTCTTGCCTCTCGGATACGGCGACTAAAGCAGAGTGCTCCGCAAGGTTTGAAATCTTGTTCGGAGTCTGGATCGTCGCTGCTCGTGTCGCGTGCAGCCCGCCTCGTGCGGTTCTTGTTGACCTTGTTCTGCGTGATGACGTTGCGTGCGTCCTCGCCTTCCGTGAGGTGATATCGATCTTCTCGTCCGTGAGTTGCGCGATGTCTCCGATCGCGGGTGGTGCGGTTTTCGCGGTCATGAGCGGCACGCTCGTTGTTTACACACACGATGCGATCCTCCTGATCACGAGCAGCGCGGTCGCCTAGGTGGCGGGTCCGCGGTTCATGCCGTGGGCTTTGTTGTCGTTGTGAAGGCGCGTTGTTGGCAGTCACTGCGGCTGCGGTTGGTTGTGGCGGTTCCTCTGGTATCAGCTCCGCACCCGCCATGCTGACGAACTTGATTTGCTGACGGTGCAAGGCCGCCCGAGGGTCGCCCTCCGGTGGTTGCGTCACTTGCAGGTACGTGGCCACCGACATGAGGGCGCTGGTAGCTGTTTTGGGGATTGGTATTCCTCCGTCATCCTGGGACATGAAGGAGTCCTCCAAGTTTCGGGTGACGGTAGTTCTTACCCCCTCCGGCATACGCAGGTAGCGAGGCCGATCGCGGGAAGGTTGAGATCGTCCCGATGATTGGACGGATAAATCCGCCCGTCGCACGCTTGATAGGCTAGCTTGCCTTCTTCTTTCCGTAAGGACCCTCTCCTACTCCTTTAGCTTGATACCTTCCTGCCATAGCAGGTACTGGTAGCATTGCAGGTCTTCGGCCGTGGCATCCTCCGCCGGAGCGCCATCCGCTACAGCCTTTATCGCCTTTTCACCCATAGCTTGGGTGATGTGTAGTTGAGTTTGTCCGTTCTGCAGAGTTACTGTGAACGGGTATGTGCGCGGCTCTGATGGGGCGCTTGGCGATGCTGCCGTTATGATAGCCGTTCCCGATAGATCTCCATATTTTAGGAAACACCTAATTTTGGGAATACTTTTGCTTTCTCAACTAAAGGGTATTTTCTTTGTGGCTGAAATCAAACATCATTGAAATGGTCTTGGGCCAAAATAAGAAGGAAAAGATGTAGGGAATATATTCTTGTCATAACATGATCATCAAAGTTTAATATGTTTTTACTTGGGCTGGGTTCTTGGATTAATACTTACTAGCCAAACAAGCATAAACATCAAGTCACTCAAGGTCAAACAGAACACTATAAAGAGTAACACAATCATTAGTGAAGAAATTTCAAAAGTTTTTGTTGGTTCTGAATTTTGGGTCTTGTTAATTCTTATTATAAATTTGGGATGTTACAATCCTTCCCCCCTTAAAATAAATCTCGTCCCGAGATTTGCCCAGGGGTACCGGGGAGTACGAGGGCACGGGTTTTGGACTGGCTATTCTTCCGAGGTCGTTGCTTCTTCAATGAGGTCGCCAGGTGAGATCTTGACAAATTGACGTTGCGAGGTCGTTCCTTGTCGATAATTTTCTTGGATGGGTTCAGATCCTGGATGATAGGGTGGACTTGACGATCGATGCTGATGGATAGTCTTGGTTGGCTGTTTCCAGTTTCTACGGGGCTGAGGCGCAAGGAACTAATTATTACCACTTTCTTGTATACCCATTGCAGGTCTTTCCCCCTTAAAAAGGGGTTTTTAATCGGCCCTGCTGAAGTTTGCATCTGGAGTTGACCTGGAGGCATTATTCTTCTTGGCGATCTTCGTCTCGGTTGTTACTCCTTGGTGCTTGGGGTTGGTGCAGATATCACTTCATACTATTTTCTCCTTACGAGGGTCGCAGATGGGGACGCGTGGTTTTCAAGGTGTGTCGAGTCTACGTACTCGACTCTCTCCGGTTTACTAGTTAGAAGGAGGATGTTAAAACGTCTAAGTTTCGTCTGGACTTGCTTGGCGGTTGATGTTGTCCACAGCAGGCGCTTACATCATTTGATTCTTCTGAGTATTCCATTGGTTATTTGTCTTCACGCTTGTCCTTCCTTAGCTGAGTAGAGGAGGAACTTCATTGCCGACTTCCTTGGTTCTTGAGCTTCATGAAGCGTTGGTAAGAATCTTAAGAAGTACAGTCTAGATTATCGAGCTTCTAGAGGAATCTAAAAGTCAGCTCGAGTGTCCTGAGTAGGTGGTTTGGTCTGCTATTCTACGAGGGTGCAAGGGTCGCGTTCTCAGTTAACCTTAAAAAGTTAGAGAAAGAGCTTCATGTCAGCGGTCGATGTTCGTGCTTTCTTGAATCCTCCTTCGGTGTGATTGGTCGATGCCAATTGAACAGGATGATTGCTCGATAGGTAACGTGGATGGTGCTTGCTTCCTGGTTCAATTCTGCGCAGACGGTCTTCAGTGTTGATCGACTTCGGCCATGATGATGGCGATCTTCTCACTACCGACTATATGTGATTCTTTCTATATTACCTCTCTTTTTGTCAAAACTTGTGGTTAGATAAGGCCAGTCAGTACTGTCACAAACTGGGGTTAGATGTTAATCTAGAATTTGGTAAGTTGGTTCAAAAAGTCACTGCTTAATGGACCTTAGAAAAAGTTAGTGAAGAACCTTCACACCAGCTATTTTCCAATAGGTACCTTTGTCTCTCTTGTTTCGAGTTGTTGAGCTTGGTTGAACTAAGATTGTTTTTCTGCAGATGACGTCGGTGGCGTCCTATTTCCTGGGGTAACTTCATGTTGACGATCTTTAAAGTTGATTTCCTTCGGGTTTGTTGGTGGCGATCACCCGTGGATGGGTCTTGTGCTTGAGGCTTCATATAATCTTCAGAAGATCAGCGGCAGGCTAGGGTTCTCATCCATCTTTCCCAAGTTTGCGGTGATAGGTAGGAGTTAGTCGGTTTTATTTCACGGGACAAAATTTGGGTGGGTCAAACCTAGCAAGGTTAGCGCAAGGGATTATGGTGCCACTAACTGCTCGTCAAGCGGGTAGGTATATGATCCTCTTTGAAACCCATCATTACCGTCGGTCTCTGAGCTCGAATCTTCATAGCAACTCTTATGCACTCCTTAAGTTCCTCTAGTTACCAATTCTAAAGGAGTCTCCTTATGTCCTCGTTTCATGTCAAGGTTTGTGGTCCTAGAAGATTAGTTGGTACTATCGTGGACTTGAGTCAGACGTTAACCTAAAGTTAGATACGGTATGTTGGTGTGGTATTCTTGTAATTTCACTAGTAAATTTTTGGCGAAGTGAGTCTCGTGTCTTCACGAGGTTGGCGTACAATTGTAGTTTCCTTCAAGATCTTGACGCACTTGCTCCAGATGGTGCATGAAGTCCATTGTCTGATTTGCCGGTTAGGTTACAAAAATTTCCGGCTATTTGGCTAAGGATGGGGGGGGGTCTTTTGTACCTTGCGGAACTGTCAGATCTTGAGATGAGAGGGAAAATATTTTAGAAAGATTTTCCTTGGCGGGTTTATATCCGCAACAAGGTACAACCATGGCGAAGAGGTCAAAATTGGTTTTTGGTAGGTGGCAAAAAGGAAACTAAACTTTTCTTTTTATAAAACTCATTTTTCCATCTCACAAACAACACACAAGCAGAGTACACACAAGCAAGGTGCACACAAGGTACATCTAGTACCAACGGACGCATAATACTCGTGGTAGTCGGGGTAACCAAAGTTCCTATCATAAGCTTTTCCTATGGATCATTATTAACCATGGTTGGTGAAGTCTTCATTTTATCGCCTTAGTCTTCAGCTGGAGAAATTGAGATCGTCGAAGTTGCAACTTGAGTAGAATTGTTGATGTTGAGCTGAGGTCTTCGGAGGTCTCTTGCTTTGTTGACATTGACGATCTTGGTATTTGTAGATCAATCGCCTTGATGTTAAATGCTGAGGATTTGTGATGGAAGCTTCTTCTTGTGGGAGCTAACTACTTAAGTCTCACTTGGGTTCAGCGTCAAGTATACTCTTGGTTTTGAACGGGTAAGAGATAACAGAAGATTCCTTGGAAAATCTAAAAATAGAGGGGTAAGACTTTGAAATATTTGAGGAGATGAGAAGAGCGAAGTCATTTTAGGACTCCTCTAGATAAAAATATATTTTGGTAGTAATATATATTTTCTTTTTAACAAAAATATTTGCTTTCCTAACTAACGTCCATGCTAACTAAGGTCTCCTACAGTCAGGATTGCTCTGATACCAAGTCTGTGGGGACCCCGGACTAGCCGTCCGAAATACCCTTTTGCCTACACCAGCGATCCCATGATCAGTGTGTCGCTGAGCACAATCAAACTGGTAATCAAAGAACATCCATAAATACCGAAGGAGTTTACTTACTTGATTGAAACCATAACCTTCAATAGGTACTGGCAGCGGAAATCACCAAACAACGTGGAGCCCAAGTCATTCGCCGTAACCCTACAGGCAACTGACTGGGAAGCGCCCTAGTTCACATTGACGTCATTTCTGCCTCCTTCTTCAGTCTGCTCTTCTTTGAAATCTGGCTAAGACAATAGCCAGGGACGAAACCAATATGAGTACGTTTGATTGTACTCGCAAACTACTCCCCTCGAATGAGCATGCACTACACTTTTTATAGTTTGAGTAAAACTTTGTTTGTTTTGAAAACTCTATCCTTATTGAAAAGAGAAGGATAGACTTTTGTTTAATAAAACTTTGTTTGAAAAACTCTATAACTTTCGCTGAAGAAATTGAGGAAGATTTTATAACTTTTCATAACCCTGGTATATTTTCGAAAACATCTATAGCCTTTGTGAAGAGAAAAGAAGGCTTTTAGATCTCTTTTCCATAAATCGGTTTTTTGTAAGAAATCTCTTTTAAGAATGTTTTTCCCAAAAATAGATGTTTGTTGAAAAAGGTAAGAAGTCCCTTTTTAAAATGTTTTTCCCGGAAAATCACCATTTTGTTTATTTCTCCAAAACTCCTCCTTTTTCCCGACCATGTCTCATCATGGTCCATTTATTTCCAACAACTCATGCCAGCCCATTGGCGTAGTTGCATAAAACACACTCCACTTCATTTTCTCTTTCAAAACTCAAATCTTTTCTCAAAACTTGCACATAGGACCGAGCAGTTCGTTCCAGCTGTCCATATCCGAGGACTCGGCTATTCGAATAGTTTTACCCTCTGCAGAGGTAGCACGCTTTTCCCACACCCATCCGGTAACTCATCGTGTCAGCCACGTCCCGCCATACTAGGTGTATGCGAAGTTGAGCCACCGGCCATAGCCTTTCCTTTGCTCATGCTAGTATAGGACCCTACCCTTACGAATTCATCATTCCTCCGACACCTAGTAAAGGATCCCCCGTCGAGGAACCTAGATGTGAGGACTCGTAGTTTTCTCCGGCGACCCAAAGGTGGCGTCTTCAATCCCTCAATCCATCAGATTGCCGAGACCCGGGTCAGGGGTTAGGTCGCAATGACCCTCCCCTCATGCATAACGGAGTCATCTCCGTCGATGAGGTATCCCATACTAATATGAGCAAACTATATGACTACGCCCGTTCCCATATTTGGGTAGATGTGGTCGCACAGGTTATTGGCTGTTCAGTAAGTACAAGGACTCAATGTGCATTTTCATAAACATCACCATTCACCATTTCTCCATTTTAACACCGATCTCACGGCATTCCACATTTATCCAAGTACTTCCAAAGGAGTTTTGAGTAAACAATATTTTCTTTTCCCATCCTGTAGTTTTAAAAAGGAATACTTTTCCACCCAATACTTCCATATAGGGTGTCAAGATAATATACTTGTATTTTAGAAAAGGGTTTTCAAAATCATAGTTTTAGTGGTAAAAACCACTTAAGTCACTTATGCTCTTTATAGGTAGAACATGTAAATCAAAATAGACGTATATAAATGCAAGCTCAGAGAAGTAGCTTGCCTGTTTTCAGCATAATGTCCATGGACTTCTCCTCACTGATCAAAGAAATAAACTTCTGATTCTTCTCCAATAATTCCTTTCCAATATTACCCAGGTAGCGTTTATATCTAGCGTCGCAAAAAGGAAAGAACACAATCAACACACTGTAGGACACTCCAATAACAAACATCAAGCAACCCTAACAAACAACAATCATGAGAGAAGATTATTATTTAACAAACAAGTTTGGCAATCACCAACACTACTCATGTTTTTACAAATTATGATTTAAGTGGCGATTAAGCATCTTCTATTTAAATAGGAAATACTTCAGACAAAAGTTAAGCTACCAACTCTCTTCTGTAATTTAAAATATCTTACCATTCTAAGGTAGAGATATCACTAGATACTCAAGCTAGTACTCAACTTAAAGACAACCAAGTTTAATAAGCAAGACAAACATATTACTCACACAAAAATAATCTAATCATCAGAGTAAACAAGCAATACATGCCATTACTAAACTACTCAATCAAGCATCACAACCAATCTCATGCAATCACACATAGCTATTGCACACACAAGGCAACACAATTTGATTCCAATTTGGTTTAATTAACCACTATTTAATTGTGTCACAAATATGGCAGAAACTAGGGTTTCATGTTTAATTGCATAACCTGTGTTCTGTTGGTCACAAAAATGTGAACTAAAATTCTATGGATAGCTACTGATGTGTAGAAGACAACCCAATTGGATTTAATTCAATTTGAGTTATTAAGCTCCCTGGATAAATGTTTTTATCCAGAAGGTTAGTTTTCTTGTTTTTGCTACAACTCAAGGTAATCTTGTTCAAAAATTAAATCCTCTTAGGGGTAACTAGTGTTTCTTAAATGTGAGCTAACAAAATTGGTCCTAACTCATTTGGATTTACCATTATTGATTTATAAATGTTTTGGTCCCGAAATGCTTTCTGGCTTTCAACAGAAGCCAATTAATTAATAATGATGAATTAATTCTACAAAAATTAGGGGAGCTAAGTGATCACAGCACCAAGCTAACAAAATTGGTTTGACACCATTTGGATCAATAGATTATCAGAAACAAACAAGTTTAGGTTTTATACCTTCTGTCGCATTTTGTATATCATTATTTATTTGTTAATCTAAATGGGGTGAAACCACTTTAGTGGGTTAGAGGATTTCATAAGCTTTCCAGAACATGTTCATTTACTTAATTTGGATTCTTAAATCTCGAGATATCCATTTTCAAAGTATGGCTAATTTTCTAGGGCAGAGAAACTTCTCTGCAAGTTTTAACACTTAACAGATTTGTCATTTTTATTTTTATTTGGGTTAATGACCAAAATGAATGTGATCTGCAGCTAGGTGAAGATGTCATGTTATACTAGCTACAGCATTTTAGTTTGCTATTTTTAGGTCTCTTGATAAATAGAAACTTGAATGGGAAGAGGCTATCCCTGTTATTTCATGTGGTGGATCACACTGGTTAGCTATCTTCCCTAGATGCTATCCTTACACAGAATTTATTTTTGGGTTCACAACACTTGGTCATGACAGTACTCTAACCATACTAACATGACATGCCAATGCTAAGATCTAAATAAATCTAGGTTAAATATTAATAGCAGTTCAAAACAGAATCGTTTAACAGTTTTCAGGAAATCCTGAAAACAGATTGAACATAGCAACTTTGCCTACATCTTAAGTATAGAAAATCTATCCCAAATTCAACAAAACAAGTTCCCTGTAATCTACACAGACTATAGATTCTAACACAATTTATTTCACAAATTTTGGACAAGGGAATCGAGCAGATGATGCATGCAAACATAGCATCAGAGTAAAAACCTTCCAGGACTTAGCCGATTTCAGATCCTTTTGAATCGGGCGGGGGAAACACCGTGGCCGTTGATCCTAAGATCGATGGCACACAGCCATCCTCTGCCTCCCGCCGTCGAGAGAGAACAGAGGCGAGGGGAAACGGCCGGGAGGCTACCTCCCGGCGGCGATCGTCGGCGGCGAGGGCGGCAAACGGCAGCGGAGGCCTGGGGGTGCGGCTTGGTGGAGTTGCACGGCTCGAGGGCGTCCATGGCGTCGACGGCGAACAACACGGCCACGAGGCCACTGTCGTCCACCTCGGACACGGGCTGAGCAAGGATGTGCATGACACGGCCGTGGGCGGCAGCAGCACGGTGCACGAGAGGGAGAGGGGTGGTGAGGAAGTGAGAGCAGTGGTGATGCCAGGCTAGTGCGTGCGGCGCATCGGCTTATAAAGAAGATCGGCCGGCGCACGGTGGTCGTGGTGCAGGAAGTGTGGCGACGAGGTGTCCAGAAGGTTGCGGAGACAGGGGTGAGTGGCTGGGCGGCGCGTGCTGGCGAGGGGTGCCGTGGTGGTCGAGTGGTGCAGTGGAGCGGCGGGGTCGACCGTGGTGTCCCCGGGTCGGCCATGGCGAACAGGGAGCACGGGCGCGTGCATTGTGCGCGACGGGACGCTGTCTTGCCGGTGTTTTCGTGCCCACAGAAGCAGAAGAGCAAGGGAGAGAGGGGGGAACGGTGCTGGGCTAGCTAGGCGGCTACGCTGCCTCCTCCATCGTGGAGACAGGAAGGCATGGCGACAGGAGCTCTGCTCCCTGGTCGTTGATGATCACCGCGTCCTCAAGGGTTGCTCCCTTGCTGGACTAAGGTGCAGAATGGATCCGTGAGGTGAGAGGGGTAGAGGGGTGCAAGGAATCGAAGAACAAACACCCGAATCCATCGATTTGATCCGGACTTTATCAGATTGGGGAAGAACACGGGCTCTGCCCTCCAGGTGTTCGACAGAATGCGTCAATGAAATTTTAATTTAAATTTTTGAACTTTATTTCCACACTTGGCCTCATATGTATTAATAGGGATTTTTAGTGCCATGATGTAATTTATTGGATAAGTGCTTCATGGCACATTTGGTGGTTTTCAATGATAAAGAAAGAATTTTAGGATTTTAAATTTAGGTTTTTGGAAATAGATTTTGAAGAGGGAAAAGGTATACGAGCAAAGTGGGAGTGATCACTATGTCACCCCACTGAATTTTGTTTTGAGGAAAATTTAATTTCTCATTTTAGAGAAATTTGTGTGTTGCACTTGTCACATGATTTTATGTGTGGGTGTTTTCATTTTGTCACTTTTTCCTTTCTTCATAATTTTATTTAGCACACACACACATCAAAACAACTCAATATTCACTTCACAACCATGACCACACAATTCAAACCACATGAATTAATCACACCACTATTTCCATAATTAACACTACTATCTTATAAAAAGGATCACACTCAATTATGACAAGATGATGTTTAAAGAAATGTCTCAACTCATAACTTAATTGTTTTCAAAAAGGTTTGAGAAAGGAATATGTGGGGTAATATATTTCCCACTAGTGTTGTTTTCAAATGGGGTGGAAATCGGAGTTTATAAAATATGGGTTGCATATACATGCAAAATATCATGGTTGGCAATAGATAGGAGATGACATATAGATCTCCATATTTTAGGAAACACCTAATTTTGGGAATACTTTTGCTTTCTCAACTAAAGGGTATTTTCTTTGTGGCTGAAATCAAACATCATTGAAATGGTCTTGGGCCAAAATAAGAAGGAAAAGATGTAGGGAATATATTCTTGTCATAACATGATCATCAAAGTTAATATGTTTTTACTTGGGCTGGGTTCTTGGATTAATACTTACTAGCCAAACAAGCATAAACATCAAGTCACTCAAGGTCAAACAGAACACTATAAAGAGTAACACAATCATTAGTGAAGAAATTTCAAAAAGTTTTTGTTGGTTCTGAATTTGGGTCTTGTTAATTCTTATTATAAATTTGGGATGTTACAGAAGACGCCGGCGCCCACGCGAGTCCCCAAAGGGCCCTGACGCTGGAGGCGAAGAAGATGCCCCTCGCGAGCCCCCGGGCCGCACTAGAGGCGCCAGCGTGCCGGGGCAAGGCGCCCTGAGCGCCCCACCAAGCACCGAGACCCCATCAGGAGCGGCCGCGAGCCCGAGGCAAGGTGCCTTGGGTGCCTCGATGAGCGTCGAGATCTCTGCGCCCTCCAACGACGCGGGAACCTTGGCGCTGCGGGAGCCGCGGCGCCATGCGGTTCATCGCCAAGCCGTCCTCAGTCAGGCGCAGCGGACACTCGACAAGCTGGAGGCGCAGCTCGCCGAGGAAGAGGATGCTAGGGCGAAGGAGTGGGCAAGGCTCGCCGAGGCCTGGGCCCTCCTCTACGAGAGGGTGGAGCTTTGCCGCCGCAGCGACGCGTCGGCCCAGGCGGCGCGGGAGGAGGCGCTGAAGTTCGCCAAGGAGACCCGCGAGAGCATGAAGCGGGAGGCAGCTGAGACCATGTATCAGCTGGACGCCGCGCGGGAGGCCCTCGAGGCGGAAACAGCCTCCAAGCGCCAGGAGGTGGCGGCCCTGGAGCAGAACTTCATCACGCACTCCAAAACCATGGAGAGCAGCCTGAAGGAGCTCCGCGAGAAGCTGGACGCTCGCGAGGCGTAGCTGACCAAGCCCGAGGCGGAGCTCACGCGACGCGAGGGAGAGCTCCCTCCCGAGAGGGCGGCACTATGCCGGCGCGAGGAGCAGGTCCAGGTCCTCGAGAAAGACCAGGCCACCCGCGAGGAGCAGCTGAAGGCTCGCGAGGGCCGGGTGGCCAGGGGACGAGGCCACCTACGCCAACCTTGCTGAGAGGCAGAAGAAAATGCAGGAAGAGGCTGACGACAAGGTCAAGCTCATCCGGCAGCAGCTCGCCATGGATTATGACGAGAAAGCCACGAAGCAGGAGGAGCGCTTCACGACGAAGCGTAAGGAGCTCCAGGACCGCATCAATGGCCTCGAGAAGGGGGAGAAGCAGATGGCCTCCCGCCTTCAGAGTGCCAAGGAGGCCCAAACTCGCGCCGAAGCCAGAGTCACCGCCCTGGAGAAGGACCTGAACGACCTCCAACAGTAGGTGGGGCTCGTGAACCTTGTGGAGGAGGCTCGGAGCAACGCGGAGCATGGCCGGACCATGTCGCGCCAACGCCAACTCATGCTCCAAGGCCTGTACAGCAGCGCGCGCCGTTGGGGACGACCTGAGGATCGAGGTCCCCGACCTTGCCGCAGGAGGGAGCGACGACGAGGCCGCGTACACGTTCTCTTTGAGGAATTCCTCGGAAAGCTTGAGGGGACCGCGAAGGACTTCGACGGGCGCGTCGTGGAGGAGAGCCGCGATCTCCTTGTCGTCGCTACCAGCCGCATCTTCAGCAACCTCGCGAGGCTCCAGCCCTCGCTTGACCCCGAGGCCGTGACGGCACCAGTCAACGTCAGCGAAAGGGCGTGGGCGGCTGCCGAGGCGTACGCCAAGAAATTCGACCAATCGAGGTCGACGAGGGGCGATGGCGACGGCGAGGAGGACGCCGAGGAGGAGGAAGAACGCGCTGCGGTCGGCGAGGGTCCCTCAGGAGGCCCGCAGGCCTGAGCTCCTTCCTGTAGCTAGATGTGCACAGGGCACCCAGTATCTTAGCGTTCTGTCTGTAGAACTTTTGTAAAGACTTGTTGAAGTTTTAATTAGATGTGCTGTGGATGTCCCTTGGGAGACTTATCTTTCCCCTCAGTCTTTTTCGCTCTACGCTTAGGACCCTCTCTTAGCGCTACACCACCGCCGCTTCGGTATGTGAGTCAGGGCTCCACAAGGCCGGGGGGTGTGTGAGGCCTCGAGAAGTAAGATCCCGCGAGGCGCGATGCCTGGGGTTCCCCTTTAACGCGCAAGCAGCCCATGAGGCATAGGAGAGAGAAAAGAGGTTCGAGGGACAAAACCAGCGAAGGGAAAAGACCAAGTGTTTGGACTTAGCTTCGCGAGGCATTGTCTGCCTTGGAGGGGGTGTTGGTTCCCTGGAGAGGCGTTTTCCTTGTGAGGTTGCCTGAGGCTTGTTTTGACCTGCTTTGCGTTTGACAGATAGGCACCCACAAGCAATACATAGCTAGGTAACTTATGCGCGCTCGTAGGTTCCTTCATGTGTGTCTCGCGAGGAGAACAGGCACCAAGGTTTTGGTGATCCTTGGTGAGTTGACGTGCACGGGAGCTGACCCATGAGTTCAGAGCTCCCTGGGAGTTGACGTGCATGAGAGCTGACCCGCGAGTCAGAGCTCGGATCCCTTGGGTTTGAGGTGCTGCTGGGATGCTCCCGAGGCACAGGCACCATGCTAGCCCCCGCTCGCAAGATGCACAGGATGGATCATACGAGCAAGGATAGATGCAATAATATAACTACTACCAAAGCAAGATCATATGCTGGCGCGAAGCGCAAAAGGTTCAAGTTGACCTGAAACAGAGGTTCATTACACTGGCGTGGCCAGAATTACAAAAATCCGCCATGCTCTGGGCATGGGGTCCACATGCTGTGGCTGAGACTCTCGAGGGGGCGTGCCCGTGGCAGACGCATGTAGAGAGAGCTCAGGGGGCCCCTAGGCGGGGGTGGCTTGAAGAGCCTGTGTCCCGCCATGTCTGGGCATGGGGGTCCACGTCGCCAGGGCATGGTGCTTGAAGAAGTCACCTTGCCGAGGCTTGGTGGCTTGGGAGTCTTCTCGAACGGCCCGCGGCAACGTATAGTAGAGAGGGGAGCCCGAAATTTTTCCTCGTGGAGGATGTTGGTGCTGAATTCTCCCTTGGCGCAAAAAGTTGCTTGCAAAAAGTTGCTCGTCGAGGACGATCAGGGGTAGAACTTGCGCAGGTGCTGGATGTTCCAGGGGTTGGCGATGGGGACGCCGTCCTCCGTCTCGAGCCGCGCAGAGCCAGGCCTGGCGATGTGCACGACTCTGTAGGGCCCTTCCCACATTGGTGAGAGCTTGTGGAGACCTTCCCTGGAGAGGATTCTCCTCAGGACAAGGTCCCCTGCTTCGAGAGTGCGCGGGCGGATGTGACGGCTGTGGTAGCGGCGGAGATCTTGCTGGTACCTTGCCGCTCTCAGGGCCGCATTGCGGCGGAGCCCTTCAAGCAGCAGCAGGTCGTCGTTGCGGAGCTCATCCAGCTCGGCCTCCTTGAAGGCCAAGACTCGCGGAGAGCCGTGGGTGATCTCGCTGGGGAGGACGGCTTCGGCGCCGTAGACGAGGGAGAATGGCGTCTCGCCAGTTGGCTTTGTTGGCGTGGTGCGGATGGACCAGAGCACCGAGGGGAGCTCGTCGATCCAGTTCTTGCCGCTGGCCTTGAGGCGGTTAAAGCTTCTCGTCTTGAGGCCCTTGAGCACCTCAGCATTGGCTCGCTCGGCCTGTCCATTGCTGCGTGGGTGAGCCACCGAGGCGTAGCAGATTTGGGCGCCGAGGCTGCCGCAGTAGGACTTGAAGGCGCCGCTGGTGAACTGTGAGCCGTTGTCGGTGATAATGCGGTTGGGCACGCCGAAGCGGCAGACCAAGCTCCTGATGAATTTCACCGCTGATTTCGCCGGAATGGTGCGCACGGGTTCCACCTCGGGCCACTTGGTGAACTTGTCGATGGCGACGTAGAGGTAGCGGTAGCCCCCGAGCGCTCGCGGGAAAGGTCCCAGCAGGTCCAGCCCCCAGACCGCGAACGGCCAGGAGAGCGGGATCGTCTGGAGTCCTTGTGCGGGCTGGTGGATCTGCTTGGCGTGGAATTGGCAGGCGTCGCAGGACTGGACAATTTCAGCTGCATCTTGAAGGACAGAGGGCCAGTAGAAGCCACTTCGGAAAACCTTGCCTGCCAAGGTGCGCGAGGACGAGTGATGGCCGCACTCTCCGCTGTGGATGTCGTTGATGAGCTGGCGGCCTTCCTCGGCAGGGACGCACCGCAACGCAACCCCATTGGGGCGCTTACGGTACAGGTCTCCGTCGTGGAGGCAGTAGGACTTGGCCTGGCGAGCAATTCTCTCTTCCTGCATCTTCTTCGGGAGGACTCGATCTTGCAGGTAGCGCTTGATCTCGTCGATCCAACCAGTGTCTTGGCGTACCAAAGTCATCAACAAGCGATCGCCTGAGGGCAACCCACAGTTTGGTGCTCCACTTGGTGGGGCTGGTGGGAGCTCCTCTTGAACGCTTATGTTGACCACTGGCTGCTGGGCTTCTCTCTTTGCTGCTCGCTTGGCGAGGTCATCGGCTTCTTGGTTCTCTCCTCGCGGAATATGCTTGAGTTCCATGCCCCTGAAGTGCTTCTCGAGCTTGCGTACCTCTTCAAGATAGGCCACCATGTAGGTGTCCTTAGGCGTGTAGCTTTTGTTGGAGAAGTTGACGAGGAGCTGAGAGTCGCCCTTGATGAGGATGCGCTTGATGCCGAGGGCGATGGCGGCTCTGAGCCCAGCGAGGAGGCCCTCGTATTCGGCATGTTGTTGGAGACCTTGTCGTGGTCCTTGAAGCACAACTGGACGGCGTAATATAGCTTGTCGCCTGTTGGTGAGGTGAGGACAGCCCCAGCCCCTGCACTCCGGGCCGCGAAGGCGCCGTCGAAGTGCATGGTCCAGTAGCCGGGCTCTGTCTGTCCTGAGGTTGTAGCTTGTTCTTCTTGAGGCTCTTCTACGTGTGTCCGTCCATTCAGCCATGAAATCAGCTAGCGCCCTGCCCTTGATGACTCTTGTGGTGTCAAATTCCAGCTCGAAGGGTTGCAGCTCGATGCCCCAGCTCGCGACGCGATCTGTCGCGTTTGGGTTGCGCAGGACTTGCTCCAGGGGATATGAGGTGACCACCTTGATGGGGTGACCCTGGAAGTAGTGGCGCAGCTTTCTGGAGGCGCTGAGGAGCGAGAAGAGGAGCTTTTGCTGCATGGGTAGCGCTCGCGAGCATCTCGTAGCACTGTGCTGACGAAGTACACGGGATGCTCGACGAGGGTAGTTGTAGGCGTGGCAGCAGTGGGCTCCTCTCGAGGCCCGGTGGAGTCCTTGTTGAGGGTCTCTTGAGGCCCTGCTTGTAGAGGCTGGGTGCTTGTCGAGGCTGCTTCCTTGTCGTGGAGTTCTGGGCTTGTCGAGGCGTGGCTCTGCTTGACGAGAACTGGCTCTTCCCTTTCAGCCACCAAGACCGCGCTTGCCGTCTGAGGAGTGGCTGCAAGATACAGCTTCAGAGGCTCGCGAGGGCGTGGGGCAACCATGATGGGTGGGCTCGCCAGGTATTTCTTCAGATCCTCGAAGGCTTTTGCCGCTTCAGGGGTCCACTTGAAAGGACCAGACCGCTTCATAATCTTGAAAAATGGCAGCGCCCTTTCGCCGAACTTGGAGATGAACCGGCCGAGGCTGGCCATACATCCCGCCAAGCGTTGCATGTCCTTGAGGCGACGAGGAGGCTGCATTTCTTCTATGGCCTTGATCTTGTCGGGGTTTGCTTCGATGCCGCGATGGGACACCAGGAACCCGAGGAGCTTGCCTGAAGGGACCCCGAAGACGCACTTGGCGGGGTTCAGCTTGATGTTCACCTTGCGCAGGTTGGCAAAGGTCTCCTCGAGGTCCTTGATGAGCGTGTCCTCCTCGCGAGTCTTGACCACGATGTCGTCGACGTAGGCCTCTGCATTCCTCCCCATTTGAGCCCCCAAGGCGATCCTCATGAGACGCTGGAAAGTGGCGCCGGCATTCTTCAAGCCGAAGGGCATGCAGACGTAGCAAAACACACCACAAGGGGTGAGAAATGCTGTCTTCTCCTCGTCTTCCTTTGCCATCTTGATCTGGTGGTAACCAGAGAAGGCATCCAGAAAACAGAGGAGTGCGCAGCCGGCGGTGGAGTCCACGATCTGGTCGATCCTCGGGAGGGGATAGGGGTCCTTGGGGCAGGCCTTGTTGAGGTCGGTGAAGTCGATGCAGAGGCGGCTTCCTCCGGTGTGCTTGGGAACGACAACACCGTTGGCGAGCCAAGTGGGATGGACAACTTCCTTGATGATGCTTGCTTTCTTCAACTTTTCTACTTCCTTGACGATGAAATCTTGCTTTTCTGGCGCTTGACGTCGCGCCTTTTGCTTCACGGGGCGTGCGTTTGGACACACGGCTAAGTGGTGCTCGATCACCTCCCTCGGTACGCCGGACATATCTGACGGTGTCCATGCGAACATGTCAGAGTTTGCCCTGAGGAAGGCGACGAGCGCGCTTTCCTATTTGGGAGGCAGGTTGGCGCCGATGGTGACGCTAGCCCCCGAGCCGCTTGCCTCCAGAGACACCTGCTTTGTCGCGGCCTTCTCCTGAGAGAACAGCTGCTTCTTCTTCGCGGGGGGCCTCGGGAGGGGTTCTTCGTCCTCGTCAGCAGGGGACGCCACCGCGGCAGCCTTGTAGGCCGCTTGCGCAGCGTACAGGGCGTCAGAGACCACGCCGCGGATGACGATGGTGCCGCCCGAGCCAGGGAGCTTGACGAGGTTGTAGGCGTGGTGGGTGACTGCCATAAACTTGGCGAGGGCGGGGTAGCCGNGACGATGAAATCTTGCTTTTCTGGCGCTTGACGTCGCGCCTTTTGCTTCACGGGGCGTGCGTTTGGAACACACGGCTAAGTGGTGCTCGATCACCTCCCTCGGTATGCCGGACATATCTGACGGTGTCCATGCGAACATGTCAGAGTTTGCCCTGAGGAAGGCGACGAGCGCGCTTTCCTATTTGGGGGGCAGGTTGGCGCCGATGGTGACGCTAGCCCCCGAGCCACTTGCCTCCAGAGACACCTTCTTTGCGCGGCCTTCTCCTGAGAGAACAGCTGCTTCTTCTTCGCGGGGGGCCTCGAGAGGGGTTCTTCGTCCTCGTCAGCAGGGGACGCCACCGCGGCAGCCTTGTAGGCCGCTTGCGCAGCGTACAGGGCGTCAGAGACCACGCCGCGGATGACGATGGTGCCGCCCGAGCCAGGGAGCTTGACGAGGTTGTAGGCGTGGTGGGTGACTGCCATAAACTTGGCGAGGGCGGGGTAGCCGAGGATGGCGTTGTAGGGCAAGCCGATGTGCGCGACGTCGAAGTCGATCAGCTCGGTGCGGTAGTTGGCCTGTGTGCCAAAGGTGACTGCAAGCCTCACTTGCCCTAGAGGGGTCGTGAGGCCCTCTGTCACCCCTGAGAAGGGCCTGGTGGGCATGAGCCGCTCGTAAGGCACCTGAAGCTTCTCGAAGGTCTCGACAGAGATGACGTTGAGGCCTGCACCCCCATCGATGAGCGTCTTGGAGACGGCGATGTTGTTGATGGTGGGGGTGCAAACCAGCGGGATGGTGCCAACAGCTGAGGTGGACTTGGGGTGGTCGCCGGAGTCGAAAGTGATGGGGTACTGGGACCACTTGAGGGGCCTGGAGGCCTCAACCCCGGGAAGCGCTGCCGCGACCTCGCGAGCGAGTTGCTTGAAGTGACGGTTGGAACTGGGGGCCTGGGCCCCGCCGAGGATGCAAGCAGCGCCGCGAGGCACCTGGTAGCCCTCAGGAGTCTCGGCAGGGAGGTTATCGTTTGCGGGTTGAGCGGCGTTGGCCTGGGGGTTCTGCTGGTAGTTGTTGTCGTAGTTGTTGTTCCAGTTGTCGCCCCCTGCGGCCGCCGCGGCCGCCGCCGCGGCCACCGCGGCCTTGCTCCCCCTCGCGTGCCTCGCGAGCCTCGCGAGCCTCGCGAAGCCTCTTGAGGTCGTAGCAGTCCTCGGTGGCGTGTGAGTGCCTGTTGTGGTAGATGCAGAAAGGGCGGTCATCCTTCTTCTCGGTGCCCGCGGCTGAAGTGGCAGCGCGAGGCTGCTTGGCGTCGGGTTCGGCCGCGAGGACCGCGGTGGTCTTGCGCTTCTCGGAGGATTTCTTCTTCTTCTTGGAGCTCTCAGTGGGGTCCTCAGGCTCGTTCTTGACGAACAGGCGGCCCTCTTCAGCCTTGGCGCACTTGTCCGCCAAGTCGAAAAGCTTGACGACGGTGGTGATGTTGTCGTGGATGCCAAGCTTCTCGAGCATCCGCACGTCCGTGACTCCAGAATGGAAAGCCGAGATGACCTGTGCGTCTGTGGCGTTGGGAATCTTGTTCCGCACCTGGCTGAAGCGCTGGATGTACTTGCGGAGGGTTTCGCCAGGCTTCTGGCGCACGCCGCGGAGATCGTTGTACGTGAGGCCGCGCTCGTACGTGCCCTTGAAGTTGGCGATGAAGCACTTGCAGAGGTCCTCCCAGGAGCGATGGACTCGGCGGGGAGGTTGGTGAGCCATGAGGACGCAGAGTCCTTGAGAGCCATGGGGAACCAGTTCGCCATGACCTTGTCGTCGCCCCCGGCGGCCTGGATGGCTAGGGTGTAGAGCTGCAGGAACTCCAACGGGTTGTTCTTGCCGTCGTAGCGTGGAGGGAGGTCCGGCCTGAACTTGGTCGGCCAGACGACGCGGCGAAGGCTGCGGGTGAACGCAACCGTGGTGCCATAGGTGACCACGCCGTCGGCGAGAGTGGCGCGGAGGTGACGCCCGGCGGCGGCGACTTCCTGGACGGCGCGGTTGTGGCGTTGTTGGCCGCGCTCGATGTTTACGCGGGCGTCCTCGGGGGCTCGCTGCACGATTTGGCAGTCGTGCGGCGACGAGGCGTGTGAAGCAGCGCGGTTGTCGCGGGGAGGAGCCCCCGCCGGAGCAGGTTGCGGTGGAGCTGGAGCGGGCGCGGGTTGGCGAGGTGGTGCAGGAGGAGCGCCTGGCGCTGCGTCTCCCGCACGACCAGAGGGGACCAGCGAGCGAGACGGCGCGGGAGCGGCGACGCGGGCGGCGCCGATGAGCTCGGAGAGGCGATGAAGCCAGGCTTCGTGAGCCTCCGGGTTGGGACGGTACCGCAGCAGCTCCTGCGCCATGAGGAGCGCAGTTGCCGGGCTGGGCGCAGGGCGGCCCAGCGAAGAGGCAGCACCGTCGCGCGACGGGTGAAGGGAGGAGGCTTCCTCTTCGCCGAGGTCGTCCTCGGTGTGGACGTCGTCGTCGTCCGCTGGGTGCTCGACGCGGGGCTCGGGGTCGACGTGGCGCTCCGGAGCAGTGTTTCCACGAGGGTGGCCGCGCTGCCTGCCGGCGGGAGGAGCAGTGGCAGCGCTGGCCGTCCGGCGAGCGAGACGCTCAGCGCGAGAGCCAGCCATGGTGGTGTCGAGGTTGAAGACGCGCCTCAGACCCCTACCTGGCGCGCCAAATGTCGGAGAATAGGCCCAGGAACCGGGCGTATCTCACGGGGTAAGAATCGAGCAAGGGGCTGAACACGGAGTCAAACAACCTCCAAAGTTCCACGGCGACGGTGCTCGTCGGGCTCGTCGGAGGGGAACACTGCAGAGAGGGGACGCACAGTATTACCCAGGTTCAGGGCCCTCTTGTGGAGGTAAAGCCCCTACGTCCTGCTTGGCTGTATTGCTTGTAGAGGTTTTTCAGTACAGGGAGAGCCTGTGGAGCTCGAGGTGGCTACAATGGCTAGAAACCCTAACTGAACCAGGGGGTGAACTTAGATCTAAAACCCAACCGGAATCCAACCCTTGGCACGGGAGTGCCCTCCCTCCTTTTATAGTCGTCTTGGTCCTCTTCCGCCCAAACATTTGGGCGGGAAGGGTTGCCACATCCCGACGAAGGAGGAGGCACGGTGCACCATAAAGGTGAAGTCCACCATAAAGGTAGAGCCCATGGACGCGGTCCACGGCAGGGGAGCAGCGTCACCAAAGCTGAAAAGAGGCACCGTCCAGCCAGGACGGTGGGCTGGTGCTGCAGACGTGGAACGGGTCCCGCGGTGACGTCGCCGTTGGAGCGTAGCTGCAGGCGGTCTCCTTATCACCAAAGCGGCAAGTCTCGTTGTCTGCTTTGCTTGGTGCTGCTTTGTTGACCCCTTTATTCATCAGAACGGCAACTGGGGCGCTGGCGTCATCGCGCTTTGGCGCGTCAGTGACTCTGCGGGAAGCGCAGAGCCCATGTGCGCTCTGCCGCGGAGGCAGAGCTGGCTTCGAGAGGAAGGAAGCCTCCCAAGGCGAAAAGCCTCGGCAAGCTTCAAGGCTTAGTCCTTAGCCGAAATCCTGGTGGCGCCTTGAGGCGCCTTCTTGTAGAGAGATCCCCTGTCGAGACTCGACAGGCTTGGAGAGCCTCTACAGGCTGAGAGCCTGGTCCTTAGCGAAAAATCAGGCTGAAGAGTCCCTTGGGCCCTGGCGGGCCGGCCCGTGGTACCCTGGTTTCCACTGTGCCGACAAAAACGGAGTTCGTATGTGGAAGATATTGCGTTTTCGGTATCGGTCGGTTTTTAAATAGAATATTAGAAAAGGAAAAAAAAGAAAAGGGGGGGGGGCAGCCGGCCTCACCGCCGGCCTGGGCCGGCTCCCAGGCCGGCCCGTTCGTCCACCCTCCCGGTCACGCACCCGGCCTGGTCCGGTTCACCGGCCGGGCTCCTCGGGTGGGCTCCCGGCCCCCGCGCCGGCCTGGGCCGGTTCACCGGCCGGCCCACCCGGGTGGCCGCCTGACCGCTTGGCGCCCCGGCCCCGCTGCCGGCCTGGGCCGGCTCCCAGGCCGGCCCCCTCGGGTGGTGCCCCGGCCCCCTCTCCGGCCTGGGCCGGTTGCCAGGCCGGCCTGCCTGTCTTTTTTTTCCTTCTCTCTTTTTTCCTGCGCACTAAAATGACTCAACGGCTCAATTTTCAGAGCCCCTATTTAAGGGGCTTCTTCCCCAAAATAAAGTAACCTTCTTGCCAACTCTTGAGCTATTCTCCCTACTCCATTGTTGACCTCTTGAGCTTGGCTCTCTCTCATTCTCTCCACTAGTTCGTGCTATTTCTTAGGGAAAAAGAGAGAGGAGATCTAGATCCGTATTTCCACCGGTTGATTTCTCCTCTAAGTGAGGGGAACACTTTGGATCTAGATCTTTGAAGTTTCTCAGTGTTTCTCCTTTGTTCTTCCTCCTTAATCCCTCCCAAGCATTGGTTGCTTTGGTTGGATTCGGGGTGGAAGAACTTGATCACTTAGTGTGTTCTTGCCATTGCATTAGTTGCATCGGTTTGAGTTCTCCACGGTGATTCGTGGAAAGTGAAGTTGAGAAGCTTGTTACTCTTGGGTACTTTGGTTCCCTAGAGCTTGTTCCTCTAGGGCACGTTGGTACCCTAGACGGTTTGTTTTCTCGGAGTCTTGGCGGCTTACGGGATTTGTTGGGAGCCTCCAATTGTGGAGTGTGGCTCAACCTTGTTGGCTTCGGAGCTTTGGTAGCTACGAAGACATTGCCGGGATCCCTCGGCCTTGGGCATCAAGTCTTGGTGGCTCGGTGCATTTGGTGAAGACCCTCCAACTTGTGGAGTGAGCTTCACCCTTGTAAAGGTTCTAGTTGTCAACCTCAACGGCAACATAGTGACAAGTGACTCGCCACATTGGTGGTAAGACACAACGGAGATACGGTGCCATATTAGGCTACTCGGTGTTCACATTGGTGAACACCGCCGCTCACGATACTAGCTTCCTTGGAGTGAACTTCGGATAATCATCGTCTCCAAGTGCCTCGGTATTTCTATCCCGAGCTTCTTACTTATGCTATTTACTTTGTGATAGACATCGAGCTTAAAGTCATATATCTTGCTATCACCTAGTTGATCATATTGCTTAGCATAAGTTGTTGGTGCCATAGGTAAACCTAGCTAGTTTAGGTTTTGGCTTGATAAATTAAACGTTAGTTTTATTCCGCATTTATTCAAGCCTTAACCGTAATAATTTTAAATCGCCTATTCACCCCCCCCCCCCCTCTAGGCGACATCCGTGTCCTTTCACCCTCTTCCGGGGAAAGCCGGCGAGCGGGCGCGGTTAGACCTTTACAATGCATGAGGCTTACTCAAGGACCATCAGTGTGCGGAAGGACAGGTTAAGCGCTCCCAGCGCCCTGCCCCGCGGCCACATCCTAAACACCACCATCCTCGTTCCTTTTTCCACCCACACAACTCACGCGCAAATGGAAATCTCGAACTAGAGGACCCTTGACAAGCCCCTCACAAATTATTCAGTCAGCGAGGCGCCCATACACCCACCAATGGAAGCACGCTCGGTTCTTGGTTCTAGCTAAAAGCACTCTCAGCCTAGGCGGCAAGAATGAGGCAAACCACCCTCCCCGAGGGCAACTCATCCAAGCCTTTAGCAATTTAATTAAGCATCACATTTATCCACCATGCCCGAATCATTCCATCAACATCAACAAGTATGGAATTCAATAACGGACATAACTAGTATCTCAACTAAGCATTTCTAAGCATGGCTAAGCATATAACCAATAAGTATATTTGTATCCGGCCAACACATAAACACTAGGGTTCATAGGTAGGGATACATGTGATTGGCTCGGGGAAAACATGCAATCATAGGATATTCTAATAATTACCAAAAGAAAATTAGAACCGCATGCAATATTATGGTGGATAAAATAATTTGATAAAAGCATAGGATGCTAGATGCCAAGAAGGTTAGGTTATCTCTTGCCTTGCTGCCCGGTCGTGAAGTACTGCTCGTCGGGGTAGTTAGAGAGACCCTCGACTCCGGAATCTATCGATACCCAAAGAAAATACAAAGCACACATAAATCACATGAACACAAAATGCAATGCTCAATCACATGATGACATGTCCAATTGATGCAAGGATACCATTATATAAATTAAAAGCAAAATTAAATGGGGAGCCAAATAATTGGTGCAATTATTTGGGACCAACCCCATATTTATCTTAGTGACCTCAATTCTTTATAAATTATCAAATTATTAGAGAAGTGGCTCAATTATGCATGAACATGACATGAATAGATAGGTTTCGTTCTTCCGATCAATTCGGTAATTTATTTGTAATTTTCGGAGCACCGATGAATAAATGACAAATTAATTAAACAAACGAATTTATTTAATTTAAACAATTTATAAATAACATCAAATAAAAGTTTGTGATCATGATGTGATAAGTGCATGGTTTGATAGCATTTGACATGTTGATCACTTTGATATTTAATTCATAATTTTTGGACGATTATTTAATAAGTTATAAAATTTCCTAATTTGGGATTATTTAACCCATTTTAGGAATTCTTAAATATCATCAAAAATTATTTAATCAAAAGGACAAAACAATGCTTCCTAAAGATAGCAAAAGTTTTTCTAAACACTTCGGTATTTGATTTGCTCAATTTGAAGTATTAACCAAATAGATATGATTTATTTAAGATTTCAATTCATTTTCCAAATTTTCAGGAAATACTGTACGGGCCGGCCTCCAAACCGGCCCAGACCGGGGCACAGGCCGGGCCAGTGGCCGAAGCCGCCGGCCTCAGAACCGGCCCAAACCGGGTGGTAGGCCGGGGACCCGCCCGAGAGAGCCGGCCTCAGCGCCGGCCCAAGCCTAGCGGTAGGCCGGGCAGTGGCCCGAGGGGACCGGCCTCACGGCCGGCCCAGGCCGGGTGCCAGGCCGATCCAGCGGGGGCACGCGCGCGTGACAACGGCGATGACCGGCGGCGACGGCGGCCAACAGCGCGAGCACGAGAGGGAAAAGGAGGGCGAGGAGAGGCTTAACACGAAGAGGGCGCTCACCCTGAGTAGTGAGCGTGGGCGTCGACGGCAAGGAAGCGGCCGACGGCAACGAAATTCGGCCGCCGGCGGGCGGCGGACGCGGCCGAAGACGAAAAGCTCGATCCCGAGCCTCCCAGCCCGATTCCAAAAGCGGGGAGGAAGAGAGGGATGCGGCGACACTTCCTATCGGCAACGATTTCCCCGGGACGGCTCCAGTCAACGGTGGTGCGGCGGCGGTCGGCTTTGGTCACGGAGACGATCTCGTCGCCTAAACGCTCCAGGAAACGAGGGGGAAAACGGGAGGAGTGGGTGAGGGAGCAGGTGAGGTCGCCGGTGGGGGGCCTCCTTATTTCTCCATGCCACGGCAGCATCGGCAGCGTCGCCAGCAGTGAGGCATGGCGCCAGGACGCCATGCCACAGTGTGGGAGGTGAGAGAGGGAGGGAAAACAGGAAATTGCAAAGAGGTCCCTGGAAATTTTGAATCAACTGCAAACCAGTCCAGCAGTAGGGTTAAACCATTTAAATAAAACACCAGGACATTTTCTAAAATCCCAGAAAAATTCATAGAGGCTAGAATTAACATTTAGAACCATCACAAAAATTGGTGAGGTCAAATAAATTTGTTTGCTCAACATTTGTTCATAGCCTTTAGTTAGGGTAAATTGGGGCAATTTCCAAAATGCAATTAATTGGGGCACTTTAACAATTCCAAAAATCATGAGTTTAAACATGGAGGATCCCAACATGGTAATGAAGCTCCCCATGAATTTAGTTTGAGATTGGAAAGCTTAACTTGGTTGCAAAATTAAGAATTTGAAATTTCAGCCAATTTTGACTCTCATGTCATTTCTTATTTGACAAAAACTTGGAATTTGGGGAAAGAGGATAAGAAGCAAATCTTGAACTTCCTAAACAATTTGGAAGTTCATTTAGTTGGTTGCCAAGTTGGGCATTGCCTTTGGTTGGGGGGTTTTGGGGAAGGTTGGCTCCCCATTTCAATTGTTTCCAAAAGAAAGCTTGCAATGTCAAAATGCATATGGATGCGATGATGCAAACATCGAAACAAAAAGTGGAAAAATTCTTCGTATTTTTCGTTACCAAGTTTGGGCTGTTACAACTCTACCCCCCTTACAGGAATCTCGTCCCGAGATTCTAAGCTTGAGTGAAGAAGGCGGGGTACTCCTGACGAAGACTAGTTTCTCGCTCCCATGTAGCTTCTTCCTCGGAATGGTTGGACCATTGAACCTTGAGGAACTTGATGGACTTGTTGCGGGTTTTCCTCTCCGCTTCATCCAAGATGCGGATAGGATGCTCGCGATAGGTCAAATCCCCCTGGATGTCCAATGCCTCATGATCAACCCCACGGATGGGATCCTTGAAGCACCGGCGGAGTTGGGAAACATGGAACACATCATGGACATCCGGGAAATTGGAGGGCAACTCAAGTTGATAGGAGAGATCTCCTCGCTTGGCTAGGATGGTGAAAGGGCCAACATAGCGAGGTGCCAATTTTCCCTTGATTCCAAAGCGACGAACGCCTCGGAGAGGAGAGACTCGAAGATAGGCCTTGTCACCAATTTCATAGTGGACCTCTTGATGGTGCTTGTCATAATAGCTTTTCTGACGGGATTGAGCGGCTTTGAGGTTTTCTCGAATGACACGGACCTTTTCTTCGGCTTCATTGATCACATCAGGACCGAAGAGTGACCTCTCCCCGGTTTCAGACCAATTGAGAGGAGTCCGGCATTTTCTCCCATATAGGACCTCAAAGGGAGCCATTTGCAAACTGGCTTGGTTGCTATTGTTGTAGGAGAACTCGGCGAGAGGGAGGTATTTTTCCAACTCTTACCGAAGGAGATGACACAAGCCCGAAGCATGTCCTCAAGAACTTGATTTACTCTTTCAGTCTGACCGTCGGTTTGAGGGTGGTATGCGGTGCTGAAGTTGAGACGGGTTCCAAGAGCCTCTTGGAAACTTTGCCAAAACTTGGACGTAAATAAGTTTCCACGGTCGGAAATGATCCTCAGAGGAACCCCGTGCAATGGAACAATCCGGGCCATATAGAGCTCGGCCAATTGAGCGGAATTGATATCCTCTCGAACCGGGAGGAAATGGGCAACCTTTGACAATCGGTCGATGATGACCCAAATAGCATTGTTGCCCTTTTTTGACTTTGGAAAACAAGTGATGAAATCCATACCAATCTCATCCCATTTCCATTCAGGAACGGCTATGGGGCGGAGGGTACCAGCTGGCTTTTGATGTTCTGCTTTCACCCGGCGACAAACGTCGCATTCAGCAACAAACTCGGCGATCTCGCGCTTCATGCAAGACCACCAGAATTGAGGGCGCAGATCTTGATACATTTTGGTGCTACCCGGGTGAATAGAGATGGGTGACTCATGAGCTTCAGAGAGTATCAACTCCCTCACATTTCCACTCTTGGGCACCACTAGACGGTCACCGAAATAGACCACACCATTGTCATCAACCAAGAAACAATTGGCCTTTCCACTAGCGATCTTCTCTTTGATCTCAAGGATTTCAGGATCATTTTGTTGGGCGGCCTTGATATCATCCTCGAGAGTGGACTTGATCTCAAGGTTAGCTAGAAAACCCGAAGGAACAATTTCCAGATTCAACCTGGCAAATTCCTCGTGGAGAGCCGGTTGCGCCTTCTCAACCATCACGGTATTGCAATAGGCTTTGCGGCTCAGAGCATCCGCCACGACATTTGCCTTGCCGGGCTGATAATTGAGAGTCACATCATAGTCCTTTATCAATTCCAGCCATCTCCTCTGCCTCAAATTCAGATCCGGCTGGGTGAAGAGATATTTCAGACTTTGGTGGTCGGAGTAGATCTCGCAACGGTTGCCCAAGAGATAGGGCCTCCATTGCTTCAGAGCATGTACCACAGCGGCAAGCTCCAAATCATGAGTTGGATAATTTTGCTCGTGTGGCTTGAGTTGACGGGAAGCATAGGCGACCACATGGCCCTCTTGCATCAAGACACATCCCAAGCCTTGGAGAGATGCATCGCAATAGACGACAAAGTCCTTGGCGGTATCGGGAAGGACCAGCACCGGAGTGGTAGTGAGCTTGACCTTGAGGGTTTGGAAACTCTCTTCGGCCTTGTCTGAACACACAAATTGTTTGCCTTTCTTGAGGAGTTCAGTCAGCGCCTTGGCTATCTTGGAGAAGCCCTCAATGAATCGACGGTAATAACCCGCCAATCCAAGGAAGCTTCGGATATCTTTGACGGATTTGGGAGTTGGCCAATCCAGGATAGCCTGAATCTTGTCGGGTATCACCGCTACTCCAGCAGCGGACACCACATGCCCGAGAAAGATGAGCTCCTTCAGCCAAAACTCACATTTAGAGAACTTGGCATATAGGCGGTGATCACGGAGCTTGGTCAAAACAAGTCGAAGGTGCTCAGCATGCTCCTCTTCGGTCTTGGAATAGACAAGGATGTCATCGATGTAAATAATGACAAACTTGTCGAGGTACTCGTGGAAGATGGAGTTCATCAGCCTCATGAATGTAGCCGGAGCATTAGTGAGGCCGAAGGACATGACGGTATACTCATATAACCCATAGCGGGTAGTGAAGGCCGTCTTCGGAATATCCTCCTTTCGGATTTTTATCTGATGGTAACCGGACCTCAAATCCATCTTGGAGAACACCGTGGCACCAGCCAGTTGGTCAAATAGGTCGGTTATTCGGGGAATTGGATACTTGTTCTTGATGGTCACCGCATTTAGAGGGCGGTAGTCCACGACCAGTCGAGGAACCGTTGTATCCCTCTTCTTGACAAAGATGACCGGGCAGCCCCAAGGTGAGCTACTCGGCCGGATGAAATCCTTTTCTAGCAGCTCATCGAGTTGCTTCTTTAACTCGGTTAGCTCTTCCGTCGGCATACGGTAGGGCCTCTTGGAAATTGGGGCGGTTCCCGGAACCAATTCGATGACAAACTCCACACTTCGATCAGGTGGCATGCCAGGCAACTCTTCGGGAAAGACGTCGGGGAATTCACATACCACATTCACCTCATGCATTTCAGGCGGGGTGACACCTTCCATGAAATACAGACTGATCTCCGGAGAAAGAGGAGTGGCAGCAGATGGGGCTGCGGATGAAGGGGACCAATAGCGCACTTCCCCATATTTTGGATGGATCACTGAGACAGTCTTGGCAGCACAGTCCAGGTTGGCCTGATACTTGACTAACCAGTCCATGCCCAGAATAACATCCAGACCTTCTGACTTCAGGGCTATCAACTGGAATGGAAAAGGTATGGAGCCTACGGAAATCTGCACCTCAGGAGTGACCCATTTGGTTTGCCAACGAGAACCAGGTGTCTTAACCACTAGCGGGGAATCCATATTCTCAAACGGTATTTGATGGTTGTGTGCAAATGATATCGATATGAACGAATGAGAAGCTCCAGAATCAAATAACACTGAAGCTGGATAAGTATTGATTCGAAGCATACCCATGAGAACTCCGGGGTCCTCCTCGACGCCTTCAGCCGCGACGTGGTTCAGGCGGCCACGGCTGACGGTGGTAGCCTTGGCGGCTGGGGTAGAGGGTGCTGGTGCAGGTGCTGAGGTAGCCGGTGCCTTCTGAGGACACTCCCTGGAGTAGTGCCCCGGCTGGCCACAAGCAAAGCAAGTGAGCCCCGGTGGTGCGGGTAGTCGAGGTCAAAAACCACCTCCAGCCGCACCCAAGGTCGAAGTAGCTGGGCGAGGCGGAGGTGGCAGGTACCCGGTGGGCTTCGGCGCGAAGGGCGCCTTTGGCACGGCGCTGAAAGGCACGAAGACCTTGCGCTTCTTGCCCTCCGTGGAGGAGGAGCTCTGGTGGTCGGTGGAAGCTGGCCTCTTAGAAGCCTCTAGCTCCTTCCTCCCTTGCTCCATGGTGAGAGCCTGGTTGTAGAGCTCTTGATAGGAGGTGAACTTGAAGGGTAGAAGCTCGTATCAAAGACGAGGTGCGAGCCCCTTGCGGAAGAGGTATTGCTTGTCCTCATCATTCGTCACGTCCCGAGGGGCGTAACGGGAGAGGTGGTTGAACTCCCGTCCATAGGACTGGACGTCCATGCGTCCCTGGGTTAGGTCCAGGAACTCCCGCCTCTTGAGCTCGAGGATGGGCTTGGGGATGTACGCCGCACGGAAGGCGGTGCGGAACTCCTCCCAAGTAACAACATGGCCCGCGGCAACCATTGCCACGTGGCTCTCCCACCAGGAACCGGCGGCTCCTTCCAGAAGGTAGGTGGCGAAGTTGACATGTTCCGCCGCAGGAACGTGAAGAGCGGCAAACTTGCGCTCGATAGCCCGAAGCCAATCATCCGCATCAAGCGGCTCCTTAGCTTCAGAAAAGGTGGGAGGCTGGGACCGCAAGAACTGATTGAGAGTGGTGCAGTCCGTGTTCCTCCTGGCCCCTTGCTGGACCAGCTGCTCAAGCAGCTGCTCATTTCGCAGCCGGTTTTGCTCAATAGCCATCAGGACCTCCGCCATTGAGGGTGGCGGCGGTGCCTCAGGATTGCCTTGTTCCCCACGACGGGTAGGAGCCATTCTGAAGAATTTGGACAAAGACATAGTTAGTAACCAACTCTGACAGATAGGGTAGATCATTGGTTGCTCCCAGATATAGGTATTTATGAAACAATAAACACCAAAGACAGATTTAGGCAACCACGGTGACATCACGTCATCGAGGTGATATCAAACTGATATAATAGACTCGAGGCATAACTGGACGGTAAGAACCCAAACCCCGAGAACCTAAACATCGACACCAAGCATAAAACAAATAGAGGTAAGAATCAGAGTAGAGCGAGTTGGATGAGAAGCAAAAAGAATCCTAAGAAGGTTTTCACAACTCATTTTTAGGTTAAAAATAATTTTCACTACACTAGACATCGACCAAAAGAAAGGGTTTCCTACAGGCAGTCCTGCTCTGATACCAACTTGTAACGCCCCGACCCCGGAATTATACAGAGAGGCTATGAATCCGACACAACCATCAATGTATAAGACAAAGATCGAGACTTGTGGAACAGAACTGGCACAAAGCATGACTCTACGACACAAAAGTATAGCAACTCATATAACAAGAAGAATACAAATATTACAAGCAAAAGGATCACAGATCCAACAATTCAACAAGCGGAAGCGGGTAGTGTTGTCTAACAACAAGAAGCAAATATCTGGCCTAAGAGGCCTACAATAAACATCTCCCAGCCAGCTTGTTCCACGGTCCCAAGCTGCCACCTGGGAACCCCAGACTAGTAGTCGACGTCAACGAAGAACCCACCTAGCTGCTCGGTGTCGTCCTCCTCTGAAATACAAAATCATAGAGGCAGCAAAGAGAGACTGAGTACGATGTACTCGCAAGTTTAGTAGGGCGATATAGGCCCAATGACTGACGGAGGCTCTAAAGCTGTATAATGTATTTCTTTTTGCATAAAGCTAATTTTAATAAACCGAAATATAAAATGACACAAGGCATCCGTCTACTCAGAATATTTTTATAACGGGGAGAAGAGAGTAAACATTTCATCTTCGGTTCTCGGCGAACCTACTTGCAAACATCACCACTCATCTCACACAAAGGCACTCCCTCGACTCACCCTCGAGGAAATGAACCTTTACCACAAGTTTATTATGCAACCTCTAGCTGCCATATCAATTAGGTTAAAGTTATCTATGAGCCAATCCGCCTTTCCCAAGAGTTTGTCCATAACCACGGACACGGCTTTTCGAAAAGATTAAACCCTGCAGGGGTGTACTATTTTACCCATTGGTACCGTCCGGCTCACCTAGTTGGCCCTCTGAAAGGGCATGGTTGCCCCCATGTGTTGTTTTGGTAATTAATGACAATCACTATGGACTAATGTGTGCTTTGAGTTATATTTGCAGTGTTGGTCCGTATGGAATGATTGTACTCCATATGTTGGAGTCAAGGCTAAACGAAGAAGACTATATGTTGATCAAGGCTAAGTGCAAGTTGATCAACATACAAGACTAGGGCATGTGAAGAAGAAGATCATTTGGTGATCAAGATCCTATGTTGTCCATGGTGGATGGCGTCACGTGGTGATCAGAAGAAGATCATTTGTTGATCAAGATCCTATGTTGTCCATGGTGGATGGCGTCACGTGGTGATCATCAAGATAAAGGCCATGTGAAGATATGTCGAAGAATGCCTCTCCCATCTTGGTGTATGGGGGAGCAATATGCGTGTCTTCACCAAGCGGAGCAAAATCAAGAAAGGTGATCCACTTGAGAGTAGATCAAGATCGTCATCATCTAGCTCAAGTGGAATGCGCAAGGCAAAGGTATGATCTTGATAAGGTTTCTATTTTACCGGTCTCGCGGTGTAGTTGTGAGACCGGGTTTTAGGATAGGTAACCGTACTATCAAGAGGGGCTCTCAAGTGAGCTTTAGCATATCGGTCGTAGAGAGCTCAAACCTTTGCATCCTTGGCATCATCTTTATTGGTTCCTATTTGGCTCTTATCGTGGTGTGATATTGGTGCTTGTCGTGCTTGTCATGACAAGCCCAAGGTCACCGAAAACGGTTCTCATATGTGTTCCCTATTGAGTTTTCGGTGTCGGAGATTTTGCCGGTCCATCTATGCGGAAGGTTTCACTCTTCCATTTATTAGCAAAATCTCCCTTGCTTGGTTTCAATATCCTCACATGTTATTGGGTAGCATTTGTCGTCCTCTTTCCAACAAAAGTGGTTTCGTGTCATTCGGACTTCATTTGCAAAAGATATGGTTTTCCGGGTTTTAATGAAAGGGTTTTACCTCTCACCATTTGGCTTTACCATATCTTGTTGAACAATGATGTTTCTATGTATATTCTTGTTGTGCTCGTTGTGACGATTCCAACGAGTCCAAGTTTACCGAAAACGGAGTTCGTATGTGGAAGATATTGCGTTTTCGGTATCGGTCGGTTTTTAAATAGAATATTAGAAAAGGAAAAAAAAGAAAAGGGGGGGGGGCAGCCGGCCTCACCGCCGGCCTGGGCCGGCTCCCAGGCCGGCCCGTTCGGCCACCCTCCCGGTCACGCACCCGGCCTGGGCCGGTTCACCGGCCGGCCTCCTCGGGTGGGCTCCCGGCCCCCGCGTCGGCCTGGGCCGGTTCCCCGGCCGGCCCACCCGGGTGACCGCCTGACCGCTTGGCGCCCCGGCCCCGCTGCCGGCCTGGGCCGGCTCCCAGGCCGGCCCCCTCGGGTGGTGCCCCGGCCCCCTCTCCGGCCTGGGCCGGTTGCCAGGCCGGCCTGCCTGTCTTTTTTTCCTTCTCTCTTTTTTCCTGCGCACTAAAATGATCCAACGGCTCCATTTTCGGAGCCCCTATTTAAGGGGCTTCTTCCCCAAAATAAAGTAACCTTCTTGCCAACTCTTGAGCTATTCTCCCTACTCCATTGTTGACCTCTTGAGCTTGGCTCTCTCTCATTCTCTCCACTAGTTCGTGCTATTTCTTAGGGAAAAAGAGAGAGGAGATCTAGATCCGTATTTCCACCGGTTGATTTCTCCTCTAAGTGAGGGGAACACTTTGGATCTAGATCTTTGGAGTTTCTCGGTGTTTCTCCTTTGTTCTTCCTCCTTAATCCCTCCCAAGCATTGGTTGCTTTGGTTGGATTCGGGGTGGAAGAACTTGATCACTTAGTGTGTTCTTGCCATTGCATTAGTTGCATCGGTTTGAGTTCTCCACGGTAATTCGTGGAAAGTGAAGTTGAGAATCTTGTTACTCTTGGGTACTTTGGTTCCCTAGAGCTTGTTCCTCTAGGGCACGTTGGTACCCTAGACGGTTTGATTTCTCGGAGTCTTGGCGGCTTACGGGGTTTGTTGGGAGCCTCCAATTGTGGAGTGTGGCTCAACCTTGTTGGCTTCGGAGCTTTGGTAGCTACGAAGACATTGCCGGGATCCCTCGGCCTTGGGCATCAAGTCTTGGTGGCTCGGTGCATTTGGTGAAGACCCTCCAACTTGTGGAGTGAGCTTCACCCTTGTAAAGGTTCTAGTTGTCAACCTCAACGGCAACATAGTGACAAGTGCCTCGCCACATTGGTGGTAAGACACAACGGAGATACGGTGTGCCATATTAGGGCTACTCGGTGTTTCACATTGGTGAACACCGCGCCGCTCCAACGGATACTAGCTTCCATTGGGAAGTGAACTTTGGGATAAATCATCGTCTCCAAGTGCCTCGGTATTTCTATCCCGAGCTTCTTACTTATGCTATTTACTTTGTGATAGACATCGAGCTTAAAGTCATATATCTTGCTATCACCTAGTTGATCATATTGCTTAGCATAAGTTGTTGGTGCCATAGGTAAACCTAGCTAGTTTAGGTTTTGGCTTGATAAATTAAACGTTAGTTTTATTCCGCATTTATTCAAGCCTTAACCGTAATAATTTTAAATCGCCTATTCACCCCCCCCCCCCTCTAGGCGACATCCGTGTCCTTTCAATTGGTATCAGAGCGGGTTCTCTCTTTATAGGGCTTCACGGCCTAGAGAGTAAAGATGTCGTCTAGTGGTTTAGTGCACAATGATTCTTTAATATTCGATGGCACTAATTATAATGATTGGAGAAATCGCATGCTAGATTATTTTCGGGACATTGATCCATGTATAGAGCAAATTCTAGATATGGGTTTTTCTCCTCTAGAGGATGAGGAAAATTCTTATCTAGATGATGGAGCTTCTAAAGTGATTTTCAAGTCTTTGAGTAATGCAGTTGCTTTGTCAATCTCTCCTTATCGGAATGGCCATGAGCTATGGACCAAGCTTCAAGACAATTATGGTGTGTCCATGGATAGTGAGAATGATTGTTCTCACTCCACCTCCGGGCGTGATGAGTTCTCAACTTCTTCTACCTCACCTACATGTGGCAAGCCACAAACTAATGCAATGGTGAGTAGGGATAAATTTTGCAATAATGATAGTGAGCTTCTTTTAGATAATGTTTCATCGTTATCTTATTGCAATGATTTGTCCTTGGACTTAAACACAACTAGCACTATAAATGGTTCACATGCTTGTGTCGATAGTCCTTCCATATCTTCAAAAAATTACTTATATAAATCTAATAATGATGAAGATAAGGATAATAGTTTTGACCTCCTTATGAATAAGAGTGGAATGGTTGAACGTGCTCTTCAAAATGATAAAAATGCTCAAGATAGTTTCATAGAATTCATAACTACCTTTGTTGGGTACAAGCAAGAACTAGATGATTTGGAAGCACGTGAAGATGAAAGTCTTCGCCGCGAACGTGGTTATGCGAACACGATTGCGGATCTTAAGGAAGCTCTTGAAGAAATCCAAACCACCAAGAAATCTCTTGAGGAGACATTGACTCTAGAATTATCTAAAGTAAATGAAACCCATGATAGAGCTCTCAAGGTGGCTAATGATTTTAAAATTAAAAATGATGAGCTTGTTGTTGAAATTTTTAGACTCCTTGAGGCTAATGTGAAATTTGAAAAGGATGTCAAGTCCTTGGAAGATTCTCTTGCACATCTCACTAAGTCTCATGATCAACTCCAAGCTCAATTACTAAAAGAGCTTCCTACGTGTTCTCCCATCTCTATTAATGTTGATGCTTGTGCTACTAACTCTATTTCTTGTGAAGCATCCATTTTAAAGGAGAATGTTGAGCTAAGGGCTCAACTTAAATTGCTAACTAGCAATTATGAGATATTGGAAGAAAGTCATGAGAAGCTCTCGAGCTCTCATGAAGATCTTCTCGTATCTCATGATAAGCTAAAGTTAGCTCATGAGGCAATTGCTACCAAGGTAATATCTAGTGAGCCCCATGTGGACAATGGCACAACTTCTAATATAAATGCTAAAATGCCATGTGCTAGTCCTAGTAATTCTTCATCTCACACTAATGCTAAATCATATGTTGAATTACATTTTGTGCCTAGTTGCTCTAACAATGAAGCTTCAACTTCCTCTAGTACTTGTGTAGCTACTAACCTTGTAGGGAAGACTAAAGAGCACAAGGCACAAGCCACTTCTTTGAAGAAAGATGTGGAGAAACATCATAAAGGGAAGGCCACACTTGACAACATGTTGAGTGTACAAAAATCCCCCAATGACAAGAGTGGACTTGGATTCAACTCCAATATCAAGAACAAGTCCAAGAGTAGCAATAAGAAGGGCCAAGAACAAGTCAATCACTCGGCGAAGATTGTTTGCTTCAAGTGCAAAATTGAAGGGCACCATGTTAGGGATTGCCCAATGAAGAAAAAGCCACTTAGTGAGAAGCAATTAGGGAAGCGGCCTATGGTTCAATCTCATGCTCAACCTCGGGTTGAACAAAGACCACCTCCTAAGAAGACTCAAGTAATCGCTTCTCAAGTTAAGGAGCTTATTAAGAAGAAAGAAAAGAGTCGATATTGCTACTTATGCCGTGAGAAGGGTCACTTGGCTTCTTCATGCACAAACGGTACTCTATCCCACCCCATAATTATTGATGATGTTTATTCTCTTAGGAAGGATAGGGTTGGCAATGTGTTTGCCAAATATGTGGGGACTCAAAGTGGTGTCAAGAAAAGAACCATTTGGGTTGCCAAGCCTATTGTGACTAACCTCTTAGGACCCAACTTGGTTGGGGACCAACAAGCTCAAACTTGATCAATAGGTTGTGATGAAGGACATTGGAGACTTGGCTATCCTTGAAGAATTAAGGGATCTTCTTGATGATTATTTCCACTAGCCAAATTATTTGGATTATATTGTCATATCTCATATCCAATGCTCCTTCTTGCGGTAACTTATATTTAAATTATATATATTCATTGAAAGTTGCTTGCTCCCTAGCATGTGTTAGTTTTGTTCCTAGCATGTGCTTGTATATGTTGTGCTTATTACTTACCTTAAACAATCAAGTTTGTGTATGTTAATGTGCGCTCCATATATGTGTAAACTTTGTGTTGAGTCCTTATTGGATCTTGTGTTGATTTCAATGGGCTCTTTTTGAGAAATTAATGGACTATCCCATTTTGGGGGAGTGATATGCTTTGTGCACTTCATTAACCTAAAAATGTGTGTATATGAGTAACACCACCTAGTATTGATATATCAAGATTATCTAGTAAATATGTGGTGTGTCATGCTCATGAGAAATTCAAATTCTATAATGTCTATTAATTATCTCTAATTGATTTTATTTGCCTCTTGCTAAGAAGAAATGAATTATCACACTGTGGGGGAGTAATAAGCTATGTGGATATTACAATCCTACAAAATGTGAACATTTGAGGTTTTGCCACTTAGACTTGATATTGTAAATTATCTTATTCCTATGTGGCATATTAGCTCGAACAAGTTCCAATTTGCTTTCTAGCTATCTTTTGGGTCTTGTTCGTGTGTGTTTGCTTGGTGTGGTTTTTCCCTAATATGCATCTTCATATATTAGTTGAGAAATCATTGGTTCCATATTATTCTAACCATGGCCTTGCCGGTTGGTTTGAATAGTTGGAACTACCAACAAACCTCATTCAAATATGGTGTTTTATCTCTTGCCATATGTTTTATCTTGTGAGGATATTCTTGGATACCTCTATCACCGGGAAAATAATTCCAAATGGTCATTGCCCTTGGACAATCCATACTTATGTTTATGGTAGAATATTTTTTGATTATCCTTACATTGGCATTGGTGTTTATTTGCCACATCTCTTGCCAAAATATTTATTTTGACTCCCATTGCCTTCCTTGCCTCTTGCTAGGATCCTAATTCTCAAATTGGTAGTGTTTAGTGTTGTAAATAAAATATGAAGAGTAATGATCCCTTGTGTGTGCATTTTGTATTCAAATACAAATATCAAAAAAAATGCATGAATCTTGGGGGAGCATTCCTTTTATTTAGAACACTATCCTATCTATCAATATTTGATCCTTTCAATTGGCATTTGATTTCTATCATATGTGTTTATGGAAGACAAATCTTTTCTCTTGATGCTTAGTGCCATCATGAAAATTGTAGAGGGTGTTTGGTTTATTTAGTGTAACCTTGCTCTCTCTTGGGAGTCTTGCAATCTCATCTCTTGTTTTATGTTTTATCCTATAGAATGAGAAAATCCTTTGGGCATGTCTCTTTCTTTCATATTATATGCTCATTGGCCTTGCCTAGGTACCTTCAATTGGTATTAATTGGAATTTAATATCTTCTCCATAGATATTTGTTTCAATTGATATTTATTGTGGAAATCTTGATACCTTATTACTTTATTTTACTTTACTTGATTTCGGTCAAGTAGTAACCTCCTCTTGGTATCTTGTCTCCTAAATGGTATCTTATTTTTCAATTGGTGTCTTATCTCTCATGTGTTGTTTGATTTGATTCCTATTGATGTCACACTTCATGTGTTGACGTGTTTTGGAATCAATCATATGTTGATTTGATTTTTCCTCAATCATGTGTTGATTTGGATTTTGATATAATTTGGACAACCTTTTTGTGTCACACTTTGGTGTGCTCTCTTCTTGGTTTACTTAGTGTTTTGTCCAAATTGTATCTCATTCGGTTCTCGTAAGTCCATGCATGCATATTTACTAATATATTTATTTTATGGCATGCTAGTCTTTCTTGATCCAATATATAGGGGATACTCCACCAAATCCTAATTTGGCTAAGATGTGCATGAAATTCAAGTTCATCTATGTGCACATATTTATGTGGAGTGCTTCCTATGTATTGTAGTGTATCTAACTACTATGGAACCCAATGAGTTTGGGAACCATGTTGTACTTAAATTTTGTTTTAGGTACAATGGAGATGCATTGGATGCTTGCCTCGGTTATAAGGAAGGTGTCCTCACCATGTGATTATTATAGTCAAGCTTTGATGATAAACAGAAATTCTCATCTTCATCATCACCAATGCTATTTCGGTAACAAGTATCTATCCCATGCATATTTTTCTTGTATTCAACCTTGTGTAGGTTGCCCCCTTGGCATGAAAACGTTAAATGTACAATTGTTGTGACTTTGGCTCCTTTCTTCACTGGTATATCGTTGTGATATGTGTGATGGAAATGCAAAAGTTTTTTTTCTTCAATTGGTATTATTTCTTTGTGATACTTGTTGCCTATCTCAAAGCATCTTCACTATCTCTTATTCCCTTAGTGACATGTGGGATGTCTTTGATATTTTTGAAGTTCATTCATATACAATGAGATAAATTTGAGCTATGTGCTATGCTTTTAAGCAATAATATCTTTTGTATATTCATGACTTCCCTTTTGGATACCATGGTTTCCACTTTATCAACCATTTTATATGTGCAAGTTTCTTTGTCGACAAATATCATTGTCTACTTAGAAACCTATACATATGAGAGAGGTCACTTTTTATGTGGTATCCTACCTTCTTGCGAGCCACCTTGTCTTTTATCTATAATTCTTTGGTGGTTCCAAGTTTGACTCGTGAGTGCTTGTCTTATTTCTACTCACCTTTGGGCACTCACATTTTGTTGAAGATTCTTCTCTTCATGCTCATCACGTGAGTATGTTGATTTTGTTGCCTAAATGTTCTCACTAGCTCGTGGGTTTTTCAATTGGTATTAGTTTCCAATTAGTCTCCTTGAGCTTGTGAACATATCTTTTTTGAAAAATCTTATTTGTAAGTTATGTGCGTCAATACTCGATATATAACTTATCTCCATTTGGTCAAGACTATGTGTCTTATCAAATTAATTGTCTTGTCACACACACACATACTCTTGGTTGGGCCTTGATTGATAGTTTCTCTTAATTGGTATCTCCTTATGGCTCAACCACATCCTTGGTGCAAGTGCTCGGTTTTGCTTTAATTTCCTTTTTACCCTTGCACTTGGTGAGTGTCCTAGATGATTTTGGGGGAGTGAGGATTCCATATTTGTGCACTCCTCAATAGTGCATAGACATTGGGGAGCTTCTCTAATTTTATTTAGAACTCTAGGATAGGATCTTCTTGCTTGCTTTTCTCCTTGGTGGAGATGTTTAGAATGATTTCATCCTTTTGCAATCTTTGGATCCTCAATATAGTTTGATTTCCTCTATTATTCGTCAATGGATATGTGCATTTGATTCCACTCACATTTTGAGAAATGCATACTTTATGGAGAAATTCATACTATATTGGCCTTCTAGAATTTTTCTTCCCATTTCGGCAATCGATGCCAATGGGGGAGAAGTTTTAGAGGTTTAAGGGAATTTGGTCTTATGCTTTCGTTTGGTTCTTAAGCATTTGCCTCTCATGCTCTTGCATCCTTGCCTTGCAAGGTTGCTTAATTCATTATATAAACCCTCTCAAAAGGGATTGTCATCAATTACCAAAATGGGGGAGATTGAAAGGGCATGGTTGCCCCCATGTGTTGTTTTGGTAATTAATGACAATCTCTATGGACTAATGTGTGCTTTGAGTTATATTTGCAGTGTTGGTCCGTATGGAATGATTGTACTCCATATGTTGGAGTCAAGGCTAAACGAAGAAGACTATATGTTGATCAAGGCTAAGTGCAAGTTGATCAACATACAAGACTAGGGCATGTGAAGAAGAAGATCATTTGGTGATCAAGATCCTATGTTGTCCATGGTGGATGGCGTCACGTGGTGATCAGAAGAAGATCATTTGTTGATCAAGATCCTATGTTGTCCATGGTGGATGGCGTCACGTGGTGATCATCAAGATAAAGGCCATGTGAAGATATGTCGAAGATGCCTCTCCCATCTGGTGTATGGGGGAGCAATATGCGTGTCTTCACCAAGCGGAGCAAAATCAAGAAAGGTGATCCACTTGAGAGTAGATCAAGATCGTCATCATCTAGCTCAAGTGGAATGCGCAAGGCAAAGGTATGATCTTGATAAGGTTTCTATTTTACCGGTCTTGCGGTGTAGTTGTGAGACCGGGTTTTAGGATAGGTAACCGTACTATCAAGAGGGGCTCTCAAGTGAGCTTTAGCACATCGGTCGTAGAGAGCTCAAACCTTTGCATCCTTGGCATCATCTTATTGGTTCCTATTTGGCTCTTATCGTGGTGTGATATGGTGCTTGTCGTGCTTGTCATGACAAGCCCAGGTCACCGAAAACGGTTCTCATATGTGTTCCCTATTGAGTTTTCGGTGTCGGAGATTTGCCGGTCCATCTATGCGGAAGGTTCACTCTTCCATTTATTAGCAAAATCTCCCTTGCTTGGTTTCAATATCCTCCACATGTTATTGGGTAGCATTTGTCGTCCTCTTTCCAACAAAAGTGGTTCGTGTCATTCGGACTTCATTTGCAAAAATATGGTTTTTCGGGTTTTAATGAAAGGGTTTTACCTCTCACCATTGGCTTTACCATATCTTGTTGAACAATGATGTTTNTCACCGAAAACGGTTTTCATATGTGTTCCCTATTGAGTTTTCGGTGTCGGAGATTTTGTCGGTCCATCTATGCGGAAGGTTTCACTCTTCCATTTATTAGCAAAATCTCCCTTACTTGGTTTCAATATTCTCACATGATATAGGGTAGCATTTGTCGTCCTCTTTCCAACAAAAGTGGTTTTGTGTTATTCGGACGTCATATGCAAAAGATATGGTTTTCCGGGTTTTAATGAAAGGGTTTTACCTCTCACCATTTGGCTTTATCATATCTTGTTGAACAATGATGTTTCTATATATATTCTTGTAGTGCTCGTTGTGACGATTCCAACGAGTCCAAGATTACCGAAAACGGAGTTCGTATGTAGAAGATATTGCGTTTTCGGTATCGGTCGTTTTAGAAACAGAATATTAAAAAGAAGGGAAAAAGAAATAACTGCGCCGGCCTCACTGCCGACCTGGGCCGGCTCCCAGGCCGGCCCATTCGGCCAGACCCCCGGCCACAACGCCGGCCTGGGCCGGATCCACGGCCGGTTCCCTCGGGTGGGTGGCCGGCCTCCCCACCGGCCTGGGCCGGGTGCTGGGCCGGCCCACCCGGGTGCGCCACCCCGCTCTTGACTGCCCCGGCTCTACTGCCGGCCTGGGCCGGCTCCCAGGCCGGCCCGTTCGGGTGGCTCCCCGGCTCCACTGCCGGCCTGGGCCGGCTGCCAGGCCGGTCTGCCCATTTGCCTCTTCTTCTCCTTTTTCCTGCACATAAAATATTACAACGGTTGTATTTTCGGAGCCCCTACTTAAAGGGCTTCTTCCCCAAATAAACCGGAACCTTTGAGCCAACTCCTAAGCTATTTTCCCCTTCTCCATTGTTGACCTCTTGAGCTTGGCTTTCTCTCTTTCTCTCCACTAGTTCGTGCTACTTCTTAGAGAAAAAGAGAGAGGAGATCTAGATCCGTATTTCCACCGGTTGATTTCTCCTCTAAGTGAGGGGAACACTTTGGATCTAGATCTTTGGAGTTTCTTGGTGTTTCTCCTTTGTTCTTACTCCTTAATCCCTCCCAAGCATTAGTTGCTTTGGTTGGATTCGGGGTGGAAGAACTTGTTCACTTAGTGTGTTCTTGCCATTGCATCGGTTGCACCGGTTTGAGTTCTCCACGGTGATTCGTGGAAAGTGAAGTTGAGAAGCTTGTTACTCTTGGGTACTTTGGTGCCCTAGAGCTTGTTCCTCTACGGCACGTTGGTACCCTAGACGGTTTGTTTTCTCGGAGTCTTGGTGGCTTACGGGATTCGTTGGGAGCCTCCAATTAGGTTGTGGAGGGAGGCCCAACCTTGTGTGCTTCGGAGCTTTGGTGGCTACGAAGACTTTGCCGGGAGCCATCAATTGAGTTGTGGTGTGTGCCTCGGCCTTGGGCATCGAGTCTTGGTGGCTCGGTGCATTTGGTGAAGACCCTCCAACTTGTGGAGTGTGCTTCACCCTTGTAAAGGTTCTAGTTGTCAACCTCAACGGCAACATAGTGACAAGTGCCTCGCCACATTGGTGGTAAGACACAACGGAGATACGGTGTGCCATATTACTGCTACTCGGTGTTTCACATTGGTGAACACCGCGCCGCTCCAACGGAGACTAGCTTCCATTGGGAAGTGAACTTCGGGATAAATCATCGTCTCCAAGTGCCTCGGTATTTCTATCCCGAGCTTCTTACTTATGCTATTTACTTTGTGATAGACATCGAGCTTAAAGTCATATATCTTGCTATCACCTAGTTGATCATATTTCTTAGCATAAGTTGTTGGTGCACATAGGTGAACCTAGCTAGTTTAGGTTTTGGCTTGATAAATTAAACGTTAGTTTTATTCCACATTTATTCAAGCCTTAACCGTAATAATTTTAAATCGCCTATTCACCCCCCCCTCTAGGCGACATCCGTGTCCTTTCAACATCATCGGCACACAACACCTCGATCATGCCATAAGCTCGGACATCGCTTTCACGTATAACAAAGAGACCAAGACTGCGGAACAACTGGCACATCACAGACTCTACGACACAAAGATATCATAGTTCAACTCATATAATTGAGAAAGATAGCAAATGACACATCAGAGGTCATTGACCCATCATTACAACAGCGGAAGCAAATTAAAGTTGTCTAAACAACAAGATCCAAATTATGGCCTAAGAGGCCTACAGATAAACATCCCGTGCCAGCCTGTTCCATGACGTCCCAAGCTGCCACCTGGGAACCCCAGACTACTCGTCGAAGTCAACGTAGAACCCACCTTCCAGTTCGGTGGCGTCCTCCTCTGAAACAAATAATAATCAACAAAGCAAGGCTGAGTACGACGTACTCGCAAGAATTAGTAGGGCGATATAGGCCCGATGCTGACGGAGGATCTAAAGCTGTATGATGTAGCTATTTTTCATAAAGCCAGATTTCCATTGTAAAAGATATAACAAGACCCACGGCATCGTCTATTCAGAATAATTTTCATAAAGGGGATAAGAGAGTAAACTTTTCATCTTCGGTTCTCATCGAACCTACTTGTAGCCAAGAACAACTCTCATCTCCACCAAAGGCACTCCCTCGAATCACCCTCGAGGAAATGAACCTTTTATCACACTTGGAAATGCAACCTCTAGCTGCCAAGTTTTATTTAGGTTAATATTCTCTATGATCTTGTAGTCCGTTCCCAAGTCGTCCATAACCGCGGACACGGCTTTTCGAAAAGATTAAACCCTGCAGGGGTGTACTAATTTACCCATTGGTACCGTCCGGCTCACCTAGTTGGCCCTCTTCCGGGGAAGGCCGGCAAGCAGGCGCGGTTAAACCTTTACCTCGCGTGAGACTATCCAAGAGTCATCTGTGGCCACAGGGCAAGTTTACCCAGCCTCAGCCCCTACCCCATCGCCACGTCCTAAACACCACCATCCTCATCATTTCTTTTTTCGCTCACACACACGGCAAATGGAAATAGCAAACTAGAGGACCCTTGGATACGCCCGCACAAGTTATTCAGTTAGTAGGGGCCCATACCCCCACCAATGGAAGCACACTCGTCTTGGTTCTAGAGACAAGAACTCGCACCTAGGGGCAAGAATGAGACAACCCACCATCCCCGATGGCAACTCATCCCAGCCCTCTTAGCAATTTAATTAAGCATCACATATATCCACCACACCCGAATCATTCCATCAACATCATCAATATGGAATTAATCAACGGACACAACTAGCATATGACTAAGCATGGCTAAGCATAGCTAAGCATATAAATATATCCATTATATCTTGGTCTCCGGCCAACACATCAAACCTATGGTTCATAGGAGGGGAAGCATGTGATGGTTCGGGGAAGACATGCATTTGTAGGATACTCTAATTCTTGATCAAAAGAGACAGTTGAATCGCATGCAATATTCTGGTGGATAAAATAAGTTTGCAAAACAATAGGATGCTAGATGCCAAGAAGGTTAGGTTAGCTCTTGCCTTGCTGATAGTACTGGGCGCGTTGATCGTCGAGGTATTGTGGTGGAACCTCGACTCCGGAATCTAACGAAACACAAACAATACAGGAAACGAAATAACTAACACGAATACAAGGTGCAATGCACAATCATGATGACATGGTCATATTATGCATTTAAAAGGTATTGGGCATGTCCCACAAGTTAAATGGAACCCCTAAATTAAATACCACAATTAACGGGTTAAACTCCATCTTTAACTTAGTGATTTGTGTTGTTTACCAAAATGTCCAGTACTGAAACATGGGGTCTACATGCATGAAAATGACATTATTAGATAGGTATTGTTCCACTGATCATTTTGGTACTTCGTTTGCAATTTTCTGATTAACGATGAGGAAATGGTGATTTAAACGGTTATGCAATTTAAATCATTTTAACCAATTCGAAAGTGACATCAGAGGAAAAGTTGTTGTCATGCTGTGAACTTAACATAGATAGATAGCATTTGAGTTGCTGATCATTTTGGTATATCATTTGCAATTGTTGGAATAATATTTATCAAGTTGTGATATTTCCAATTATTGATTTAAATCTGCCATTTTAATAATTTTAGTTAAACAGCAATTTAAATGTTCATTATTGCATGGAAATGGTACTAACATTTAGATGTTGCTTTCCTGAACATTTTGAGATCTTATTTGAAATTTTTGGATCAATATTCAAATTGTTATGAATTTCCCAAAATGTGATTTAAATCTGCCATTTTTTTATATTCTAATTAAAACTGGCAATTTAATTATAACCAAAAATTTAACTAAAAGTACTAACATGTAGAGCTTATTTAGCTGAGCATTTTAACATGTTAGTTGCATTTTTCTGAAATATAAAACTCTAGATATGAATTTTGCAAACTTTGAATAACTCACAGATTGATTTGCATTTCACAATTAAATTCATATTTTAAATTTCATTAGCATGGATGAATCACATATTTGGACAGGTTATGAAATTCTAAACATTTTGATAGCTCACTCATGATTTTTGGATAATTAATTTTCAAGTTATGCAATTTCCAATTTTCAAATATAATCTGCCATTTTGTAAAATTAATTAATTTAGCAATAAAAATTATTTATTTGATCATGACAATGACTCTAACAGATAGAACTTATTTTTGTAAACCACATTGATATATAACACTTTTAGTTTGCATCTATGGATTAACAGATATTGCAAATTCCAATTATCTGTAATTTCTGAAAATTCAAAAAAAAAACATGAACATGTGACGTCATGCTGATGTCATCAGGGGGGCAGGCGGCATGTTGATCAAGAATCCGTCATCTCCGGTGGAAATTGGGCGTGGGCAGCTGCACTAGGAGATAGAGGAGGTGGAGTGGAGCAGAGGGGGCGGCGGGATTGACCAAATGGTCACCGGAGCACGGCCGGCGACCATGGATGCGGCGACCGACGATGGCGCACCGTGAGGGGCGCTGGACAAAGAGGGATATGAGGGAGGAGAGGATGGGGAGGTGAGCCTTCTCACCCTGAGCATGCTGGGTAGCTCGCCGGAGAAGGGGGCGGTCGGAGGCGGCGTTGCGGTGCTCGGCGCGGCGGCGGAGAAGCGGACGGAGTCGAGGACGATTCCGGCGAATGCGGGCACCCCTACCCGACTCCTAGCGCGGGGAGGGAGAAGGCGGCGGTGCGGAGCTGGTGGCGGTGTCGGCCGAAGCTCGGATGGCCGGAATCATCGGCATGGTGCGGCGGCCGAAGGCGGGAAAAATGGCGGCGGCCGGGGACTAGGGTTAGGGTTTCCAGGGAAGCCAGGAGAGGGGAGAGAGAGGAGAGGGAGAGCAGCAGCGCATCCGGGTCCTTCTTATCCACCGTGGAGTCGCAGCATGGCGACAGTGGCGGTGCGGTGGCGACGGCGCGCACGGTGAGGTGCTCGGTCGCTACAGCACGAAGGCGATGGCACTTTCTGAAAAACCCCTGCCTCTTTTTCTTCTTTTCTGTTTTTATTTTAATTTGAAAACAGCACCCTTTTCCTATTTAATTAAGGCCTCAGATCATTCCAAAAATTATGAGAAAAATCAGAGAGGCTCACAATAATATAAGGAGCTCACCATATTTTTGTTTTGAATTGTGGAAAGGTTTAACTTGGGTTCAAAATTCAAAATTGATTTGCAACTATTTGAAGTCCTCATTTTTAATTGAGGCATTTAAACCTTTTTATAAAATCTGCAAAAATTCATGTAGCCTCCCCATGACATGTAGAAGCTAGACAAAATTTGGTGTTGCAAGAAAAATTTTGCATAACATTGGTTCATAGGGTTTACAAATGACAATTTTAATAATTTCCAAACTTTATTGACTTGGAATAATTAAGCAATTCCATAAACTATGAAAATATTTATGGACGCTCCTAATATTATAAGGGAGCTCCCATGATTTTATTTTGAATTTTGAGAAGTTGAATTTGGAGTCAAAACTCACCATTTGTTTAAACCAATTTGAATTCCAAATTTATTACTTTGCTTAACAAGCAATTGTCTTTGACAAAGATTTAAACAAATATATTCTNATGAAGCTCCCCATAAATTTATTTTGAATTTTGGGAAAGTTTAACTTGGAGTCAAAATTTACAATTTGTTTATTCCATTTTGAATTCCAAAACTATTACTTTGATTAACAAGCAATTGTCTTTGACAAAGATTTAAACAAATATACTCTTGGAACTTCTGGACAAATTGGAAATTCCAGAATAATTTGGTTTGCCAAGTTGAGCAAATGCATTTGGTTTAGAATTTGGGAAAGGTTTTGCTTCCCTTTAATGTTTTCCATTTGTTGCTTTGATTATATTTAGCAATTTAATGAAGGATGCTATGATGCAATGCAAAGCAAAAGTGAAAATTTGGCCCATATTTTAAGGTACCAAACTGGGCTGTTACAATCTTTCCACCAGAAAGACCCTTCCATTTTTCCTCCTGGGATTTCACCATTTCTATAGTAAGAATTCCAGATTAATTTGACCCATGGAGTATCCACTCTATTAAAACAGTTTGTGCAGATTTTTTAACATTAAAGCATTGTTCTGGATTGACAAGTCAAGAACACCCAGTCCACCTTGATTTTTTGGCCTTGTCACTGTTTTCAAGCTACAAAGGCAGGCCTTCTATCCTGAAGATCAAGCTTTCTCCATAGACAAGTGTATTTGATATTTTATCAGCTGCTCTTTGATAGCCACTAGTATTGAAAGATAGCACATATAGAACATTGGCATAGACGTGAGGACTGATTTGACCATTTCAAGTTTGCCACCATAGTTTAGTAAATCGGCAATGCCACATAATATTCTCTCCACTCTCCGAGTCATGGGAAGAAAACATTCCAGGGAAGGCTTTGTGATACCAAGAGGCAGGCCAAGATAAGTGAAAGGCAATGATTCTGTCTTACAGCCCATTGTATTAGCAAAGTGTTTGCAGTCTAGCTTCATCCATGTTGATTGGGAGCATGCTTGATTTGTGATAATTAACTTTGAGACCCACTGAGTCAGCATAGCTATTTAAAAGGGACTTTAGACAGATCAACTGTATAGCATCAACCTCCATAATTATTAAAGTATCATCTGCAGTATTGGAAAACCATTGCTTCCAGGGTCCAAAGGAATCCTTAGTAACCCAATGTTTTTTGCCTCATTCAGCATTGATTGCATAAGGTCTCCACCAAGAACATAAAAGAGTGGAGATAAGGGGTCCCCCTGCCTCACCCCTCTTTTGAAATAGAATTTTTCCCAGGTACTCCATTAAGAAGAACTGATGATGTGCCAGAGCCAAGAATTTGAGTGACCATCCTGAGCCAGTTTTGGACCAAAACCTCTAGCTTCCATCAGTTTGACAATAGCATTATGTTCTATTTTATCAAAACTTTCTCAAAGTCCAATTTTAGGATCAGCATTTCCTTTTATATTTGTGGCAACTGAAATAAGTATTCAAAAGCCCAACCTAGGTAGTCCTGGATGGATCTTGATATGAGAAACCATACTAATTTTGGTGCACCATCTTTAGGATAATTGACAGCAATCTGCTGGCCAACAATTTAGTAATGATTTTGAGCACTGAATTTAGTAAGGAGATTGGTCTATAATCATTTGGTCCAGTAGGGCTTGATATTTTTGGAATCAGGGTAATATGAGAAGAATTGATGCTTTCCAAATTAACTTTGCCTTCAAAGAAATCATTACCAAGTTGCTTGCAGTCAGGACCAATGATATCCCAAAAAGCCTTCATGAATTCATTATTAAAGCCATCTGGACCAGGGGATTTCTCATTAGGCAGGTTCTTAACTACATGCTCAATCTCTTCATCAGTGAAAGCAATCGCAAAAGCAGACAGATCAAGTCCCTGGAAACCTTGCTGCAATCTATTTAGGTCAAACAACATGGTAGGCGTTTCAGAGAAACCCATCCTACCCTTAAAAGTATTCCAACGAATAGTTTCCTTTCCATCATGGTCAGTGATCTCCATTCCATCCGAATTTTCCAGAGAGGCAATAAAATTGTGCCTATAGGAGATAGTGGCTCTTATATGGAAGAATTTTGTATTGCATCACCTAATTTCACCCATTTTATCTTACCCCTTTGACTCCAATAAATATTCTGATTTTCCAAGAGTTGCAGAACATGATCCTTTAGCATGCATCTGAAGTCCCATTCAAGCCGAGTGAGGGCTCTGAATTCTTCTAACGTGTCCAAGAAGAGGATAACTTGTTTCACTTGAGCTATCCGATTTTTGAGGGAGTAAAGATTTTTTTGCCCATAGTTTTAGTGCCCTTCTGACATTCTTTAGCTTGGCATTCAATTTTTTTTTTGCACTATCAAGCAGACCGGTGGGAATATTCCATGATTTTGAACTACATCTTTAAAGTCACTATGCTGAAGCCAGAAGTTCTCAAACCTGAATACTATGCATAGTAAAAGGATATGTAAAGGGATATGTGATAGTCCAAGAGGCTGATGTGAAAAACCAATCAAGCCTCTCCAGGAGAGGGTCTTGTTGCATATTGCTCAAGGTGAATTTCCTTCCTTTTAATGGAAGTTCTACTAGACCCAGCTTGTTGATGGCCTCATTGAAGGTGAGGATGTCATTAACATTCCCTCCCGGCTTGTTTCTGTCTTCACGTGATTTGATGAAGTTAAAGTCTCCCAGGATAATCCAATCAACATTGTCTGGCATCTAAATGTTACTAAACCAGTGAAAAAATTCAATTCTTTTATCAGCTTGGCAAGGTCCATAGATATTGGTAAGATACCAGGAGGCCTTTGACAAATTGCAGGGGGAACTCCATGCACAAAGAGAAATCATTTGAAAAGGAGAGAGCACCAGTTAGGAGATTACTGTTCCAAGCGATTAGGATGCCGCCAGAAGCTCCCACAGAAGGGAGGAATTCAAACTTGTTAAATCTCTTTGGACAGAACTGCTTGATATATGCCAGATCAAAATCCTCTCTTTTTGTTTCTTGGATACAAATAACTGTGCAGTTGCTCTCTTCAATTTTCTGACTAATGGCTAGCCATTTTTCCTTTGCATTAATTCCCCTAATATTCCAGTTAAGGATCTTTAATATTTTGTTTTTATCCATTGGAAACATAGTGACTTTGCATACTCATGGACCCCAGACAAGGGTGTAAAAAATTCCGAAGCATGTTACCAACACCAGGCATAGGCATAAAAGAAAGCCCACATAGGAAGCCATTATATCATAAACAATCCATGTGCAACTGCCAAGCAACATGACAAACATAACATGGCCAGCAAGAGAATAACATGGCAACTAAGTCAAAGCAGACACAACATCCAGCATAAATAATCGAACCACACTATCCATGACATACAAAGCAAACGGGCCGGAAAGCTTATAGCATTTTCCACACAAATTTCTCCTCACAATCCATAGGTTCAACAAAAGGACCCAAACATAACAAACCCATAGCTGGTCAGGTTCCATCTTAGATCTTACAAGTTTGTAATACATAAAGACAACTAGTTTTTCCATGTTGGCTTCTTCCCAACATCTTTGGAGCTCCCATCACCATTGCTCTTAGGTGGAGCCTTCCCCTTGTTTGCTTTGGCTTTCTTGAGTACTCTTTTTTACATGTCCTTGCTGTTTACCTTTCAAAAAGAAGATGCCAGATTTTTAATAACTTTGCTAGGAATGGCAGGGGGCTTAGCATGACAAGGTAAACATTCTTTGTTGGAACATGAATCTCTTCTTAAGCCATTGTTAATTTTTTGTAACCTTGGACTTCTTCTTACCTCTGTTTCCACCAGAGGAGTTTTACTTTTCCTTTTCCTAGATGGAGATTTCACAGGAGGCGTGGGAGCATCCACTTCCTCCTCGTGTACAGTCTCAGATTCTTCTATCTCAGAGATCTTGCATGTGGGAGCCTGCTGAGTAATGCATTTATTTGGAATAGCAAATTCATAAGATTTCTGTGCTGAATCATTTTGTTTTACAATTTCCCATATTAGGGATTTAGGAAATTGAAAACCCAATCAACCTTTCAGGTGATAAAAGTAACATGATCACAAAGTTAAACCAACTTACTGGGACATAGAAAGATGCAGATCCAGGGCCAGGGTTCACATGAGGAGCAAAATGTTTGTCCCAAAGCTCCATTCCTTCAGCAGACACCTTCTCAGACATGTCAATTGGGAAAGTGAAGGTCTGTATCATACCAATCTGAAGGTGAGCTTCTTGAGGGTCCAGACATTCATGGAGATGAAAATAGTCAGGCGTCTCATCATCTCCTATTTGGCCAACTGGGTTATCTTGCCCCATCATATTTCCATCTTCCACCACGTTATTCTCCTGAAGGTTTCCATAATCATTTCTGTCGGGACTGTGGGAACCAGGGTCCCCTGTCCCGGCTGTCAGCCGCACCACGTCATCGCGAGATAAGGCTTGCACCGCTGGCACGCGCCTCGCGAGGGACAACCGCTCCTGGTCGGCACAGTGGAAACCAGGGTACCACGGGCCGGCCTGCCAGGGCCCACAAGATTCTTCAGGTGATTTTCACTAAGGACCAGGCTCTCCAAGCCTGGCGAGCTTCGCGAGGATTTTCTCTCCTCGCGAAGGGTTCTCCTCGCCAAGGGTTCTTTCCCTTGGCGAGGGATCGCTCTTCGACAAGGCGTCTCGATGCCGCCCGCAATTCTACTAAGGACCAAGCCGCGAGGCTTGGCGAGGCCTTTCGCCTCGCGAAGCGCTTTCTTCGTGAAGCTATCTCTGCCCCGCGGCAGAGCGCACATGGACTCTGCGCCATGCGCAGAGTGACGCGCGTGCCTACGCGCGATGACGACGACGCCGCAGTTGCCGTTTCCATGTATAAAGCAGTCAACAAAGCGGAGCCAAGCAAAGCGGACAACGAGTATTGCCTCTTTGGTGACAAGGGAACAGTCTGCAGCTACGCTCCAAGGACGACGTCACCGTGGGCCACCTCCCACCTCGGCAAGCGCCAGCCCGCTGTCCAGCTGGTCGGTGCCCCCTTTTCAGCTTTGGTGACGCCGTTCCCCTGCCGTGGACCGCGTCCACGATCTTTACCTTTATGGTAGACCTCACCTTTACGGTGCACCGTGCCTCCTCCTTCGTCGCCATGTGGTAGCCCTTCCCGCCCAAATGTTTGGGCAGAAGAGGCCCAGGACGCCTATAAAAGGAGGAGGAGCACGCCCAAGCAAAGGGTTCGATCTCGTTGGTCCAGCTCTAGAAACCCTAACCCTAGATCTAAGACTAGCAAGTAGCCATTGTTAGCCACCTCGAGCTCGACAAGCTCACCTTGTACTGTAAACCTCTTCAAGCAGTGCAATACACCATAGCAGGACGTAGGGGTTTTACCTCCACAAGAGGGCCCTGAACCTGGGTAATACCTTGTGTCAATCTCTGCAGTGTCGTCCGCCGCGAGCCTGACGAGCACCGTCGCCGGAGCACGTCGTGGACTGTTTGACTCCGTGTTCAGCCCCTTACACGATACCTTGGAGACACCCCTAGTTCCTGGGGACAATCTCCGACATTTGGCGCGCCAGGTAGGGGGCTGAGGCGCGTCTTCATCCTCGACACAGCCATGGCCGGTTCTCGTGCTGAACGTCTCGCTCGCCGGACGGCTAGCGCCGCCACCGCTCCCGCAGGCCGCCCGCGTGGCCGCCCGCGTGGGGGCTCTGCTCCGGAGCGCCGTGTCGACCCCGAGCCCCGCGTCGAGCACCCCGACGACGACGACATCGACCACGCTGAGGACGGCCTCGGCGAAGAGGAGGCCTCCTCCCTGCCCCCGTCGCGGGACCACGCTGCTTCCTCGCTGGGCCGCCCTGCGCCCAGCCCGGCGACTGCGCTCCTCATGGCGCAGGAGCTGCTGCAGTACCGCCCCACGCCGGCGGCTCAGGAGGGCTGGCTCAACCGCGTTGCCGAGCTCGTCGGCGCCGCTCGCGCCGCGGTACCCGCGCCGTCTCGTTCCCTGGTCCCTTCTGCGCTCGTGGGGGACGTGGCGCACGGCGCACCTCCCGCACCTCCTCTCCATCCCGCACCCGCTCCAGCTCCACCGGTTGCACCGCAACCTGCTCCAGCGGGGGCTCCTCCTCGCGACGGCCGCGCTGCGTCGCACGCGTCGTCGCCGCACGACTGCCAGATCGTGCAGCGAGCCCCTGAGGACGCGCGCGTGAGCATCGAGCGCGGGCAAGAACGCCGCAACCGCGCCGTCCAGGACATCGCCACCGCCGGGCGCCACCTCCGCGCCACCCTTGCCAATGGCACGGTCACCTACGGCACGACGGCCGCGTTCACTCGCAGCCTTCGTCGCGTCGTTTGGCCAGTCAAGTTCAGGCCGGACCTCCCTCCGCGCTACGACGGCAAGAACAACCCCCTGGAGTTCCTGCAGCTCTACTCTTTGGCCATCCAGGCCGCCGGGGGCGACGACAAGGTCATGGCGAACTGGTTCCCCATGGCCCTCAAGGACTCTGCGTCCTCATGGCTCACCAACCTCCCCGCCGAGTCCATCAGCTCTTGGGAGGAGCTCTGCCGGTGCTTCGTCGCCAACTTCAAGGGCACGTACGAGCGCGGCCTCACCTACAACGACCTCCGCGCCGTGCGTCAGAAGCCCGGCGAGACCCTCCGCAAGTACATCCAGCGCTTCAGCCAAGTGCGCAACAAGATCCCCAACGCCACCGACGCGCAGGTCATTTCTGCCTTCCAGGCTGGGGTCACGGACGTGCGGATGCTCGAGAAGCTCGGCATCCACGACAACATCACCACCGTCGTCAAGCTTTTCGACTTGGCGGACAAGTGCGCCAAGGCTGAAGAGGGCCGCTTGTTCGTCAAGAACGAGCCAGGGGACCCTGCCGAGGGGTCCAAAAAGAAGAAATCCTCTGAGAAGCGCAAGACTACTGCGGTCCTCGCGGCAGAGCCTGACGCCAAGCAGTCTCGCCAAGCTGCCACTCCAGCCGCAGGACCTGAGAAGAAGGATGACCGTCCCTTCTGCATCTACCACAACAGGCACTCTCACGCCACCGAGGACTGCTTCGACATCAAGAGGCTTCGCGAGGCTCGCGAGGCTCGCGAGGCAAATGGAGGCCGCGGAGGCCGCGGCGGAGGCCGCAGCGGCCGCGGGGGGCGACGCTGGAACAACAACTACAACGATAGCTACCAGCAGAACCCCCAGGCCAACGCTGCCCAGCCCGCAAACGACAACCTGCCTGCCGAGGCTGACGAAGGCTACCAGGTGCCTCGCGGGGCAGCTTGTATCCTTGGCGGGGCTCAGGCCCCTCGCTCCAACCGCCACTTCAAGCAACTCGCCCGCGAGGTCGCGGCAGCCCTCCCTGGAGTCGAGGCCTCCAGGCCCCTCAAGTGGTCCCAGTGCCCCATTACTTTCGACTCCGGCGACCACCCCAAGTCCACGTCAACCGTTGGCACCATCCCGTTGGTCTGCACCCCCACCATCAACAACATCGCCGTCTCTAAGACGCTCATTGATGGGGGTGCTGGCCTCAACGTCATCTCCGTCGAGACATTCGAGAAGCTGCAGGTGCCCTATGAGCGGCTCATGCCTACCAGGCCCTTCTCGGGAGTGACAGAGGGTCTTACCACCCCTTTGGGGCAGGTGAGGCTCGCCGTCACTTTCGGCACCCAGGCCAACTACCGCACCGAGCTGATCGACTTCGACGTCGCGCACATCGGCCTACCCTACAACGCCATACTCGGCTACCCCGCCCTCGCCAAGTTCATGGCGGTGACCCACCACGCCTACAACCTCGTCAAGCTCCCTGGCTCGGGTGGCACCATTGTCATCCGCGGCGTGGTCTCGGACGCCTTGTACGCTGCGCAAGCGGCCTACAAGGCTGCCGCGGTGGCGTCACCCGCTGACGAGGACGAGGAACCCCTCCCGAGGCCCCCCGCGAAGAAGAAGCAGCTGTTCTCCCAGGAGAAGGCCGCGACAAAGCAAGTGTCTCTGGAGGCGAGCGGCTCGGGGGCTTGTGTCACCATCGGCGCCAACCTGCCTCCTAAGTAAGGGGAGCGCGCTCCCTGAGAAGCGACACTTCATCATCAAAGAAGAAAAACTCCTGGCCACGCCAGTGTAATGAACACCTATTCCAGGTCATTCTGAACCTTTGCGCATCGCGCCAGCATATTTTGCGACTTCGGCAAAGCTGTTATTATTGTTTATTCCTGCTCGTATGATCCCTCCTGTGTATCTCACGAGCGGGGGCTAGCAGGGTGCCATGCCACGGGAGCATCCCGGCAGCGCCTAAAACCCAAGGGATCCGAGCTCTGAACTTGCGGGTTAGCTCTCATGCACGTCAACTCCCAAGGAGCTCTGAACTCATGGGTCAGCTCCCGCGCACGTCAACTCACCAAGGATCACCAAAACCTTGGTGCCTGTTTCTCCTCGCGAGACACACATGAAGGAGCCTACGAGCACCATAAGAATCTTTAACTATCTATTGCGTGTGGGTATGCCTATCTCTCCAAATGCAGGAAAACAGGCTCTCCAAGCCTCAGGCAACGACAAAGCAAAAACACCTCGCCGGGGAACCAACACCCTTCCCAAGGCGAAAGTACCTCGGCAAGCTAAGTCTAAACACTTGCTCAGACCTCTTCCCGCTAGTTTTCGCCCCTCGAGTCTCTTTTCTCTCTCCTATGCCTCATGGGCTGCTTGCACGTCAAAGGGGAGCCCCAAGCATCGTGCTTCGAGGAGCTCTTACTTCCCGAGGCCTCACGCACCCCCCGGACTTGTGGAGCACTGACTCGCACATACCGAAGCGGCGGTGGTGTAGCGCTAAGGGAGGGTCCTAAAACGTAGAGCGAAAAAGACATGAAGGGGAAAGACAAAAGCCTCCCGAGGGACGTCCACAAGCATACTCCAATATAACTTGATAAGTTTTTACAGAGTTTACAATCAAAATGACTAAGATAAATTTGCCCTCGGCACGTCCAGCAGCAGGCAAGGAGCTCAGGCCGTCGCGCCTCCTGAGGTGCCTGCGCGGTCCGCGGTGGTTTCCGCCTTCTCCAGGGCCTCCTCGCCGTCGCCTTCGTCTTCGTCGACCAAGGCTTGGTCGAATTTCTTGGCGTACGCGATGGCGGCCTGCTTGGCGGTCTCCCGCGCCTTGTCGCTGATGGCACGTGGTGGCGCCATCACGTCCTCAAGGTCAAGTGGGGGCTGGAGCCTCACGAGGTTGCTGAAGATGTTGGTGACGCCAACGACAAGGAGGTCGCGACTCTCCTCCACGACACGCTTGTCGAAGCTCTTCGCGACCCCTTCAAGTTTTCCAAGGAATTGCTCGAAGAAGAGCGAGTACGAGGTCTCGTCGTCGGTCGCTGCGGAGAAGGAGGGGACGTCGACCCTCAGATCTCTCCCGACGGCGCGCACGCGGCTGACCAAGCTCTGGAGAATGCTTTGACGCTGGCGCGTCATGAACCGGTCAACTTGGCGCTGATCTCGTGCCTGCTCCACCAGGGCCGTGACCGGCCCCACCTGCTGCCGGAGCTCGTCCAAGTCCTTCTCCAAGGCAATGGCGTTCCCCTCAGCGCGCGCTTGGGCCTCCCGGGAGGTCTCGAGGCAGGAGGTCAACCGTTTCTCCTCCTGCTCAAGCTCCTTGATGCGCTTCTCGAGGTCCTTGCGCTTGGCCTTGAGGCGGTCCTCGTGCTTCGCGACCTTCTCGTCGTACTCCTTGGAGAGGTTTTCGCGAACGAGTTTGACCTTAAGGTCAGCCTCTTCTTGGAGCCTCTTATGCTCCGCCGCAAGGTTGGCCTCGCCGGTGGCCACCCGGCCCTCACGCTCCTCCAGCTGCCCTCGCGGGTGGCCTGGTCCTTCACGAGGAGCTGGACCTGTTCCTCGCGCCGCTGCAGCTCCTTCTCCTGGAGGGTGAGCTCTTCCTGGCGCCTTTTCAGCTCGGCCTCGCGAGGCGCCAGCTGCGCCTCGCGGGCGTCCAGCCCCTCGCGGAGCTCCTTCAGGTTGGCCTTGGCGGCCTCGGAGTCGGCGGCGAACTGCTGCTTCGCGGCCGCCAGCTCGTCATGCTTAGAGGTGGTTTCCACCTCGAGCGCTTCCCTGGCGGCGTCAAGCTCCTCCATCACCTCCTGCGCCTCCCGCTTGACGCTGTCGCGGGTCTCCTTGGCGAAGCGGAGGGCCTCTTGGCGTTCCGCCTGGGCCGCCGCGTCCCACCGGCGGCACACCTCCACCCTCTCGAAGAGAAGGGCCCAGGCTTCGCTGAGCCTCGCCTTTTCCTTCGCCAAGGCGTCTTCTTCCCTGGCGAGCTGCTCCTCCAGCCCGTCGAGCGCTCGTCGCGCCCGGTTGAGGACGGTCCGGCGATAGACCGCTTGGCGATGCGGCGCCTGCAGCGCCAAGGAGTTTCCCACGCTGCTGTGGGGCGCAGAGGCCTCGACACTTGTCGAGGTGCCTAAGGCATCCTGCCCTAAGCTTGTAGCGGCCCCCGCCGCGACATGGGGGCTTGTGGGGGCGTCGTCCTCGCCGCCCACATCAGGAGCCCTCAGGGGGCTGGGCATCCCTTCGCCCCTGGCCCCGTCGCTCGGGGGCTCCAGAGGTGTCTCTACCTCCTCCTGCTCCACAGGGGCGCCTCCGGCCCCCTCTGCAACGGCCGCGTCCGCCGCGGCCTCGGGCGCGTCAGCCCTTCTCGAGGCCCCCTCCTCTGGAGGCGGCTCCGCGACGATGTCCTCGTCCACGGGTTCCTCCTCCGCCTCCTGCTGGACCGGAGGAGTCGCCGCCCTGGTTGGCGACGTCGCCGCCTCTGCGGTCTCCTCCTCCACGTGGTGCTCCGCCGCTGGAGGGGTCGCCGCCCGAATCGGCGACGCCACGTTCTCTTCAGCCATCACCGTCTCCGCGCGGTGCTCGACCGCGGGAGAAGCAACTGCCTGCTGCGGCTCGCCGGCTGCAGGCGTCTCCATGGCGACGCTGGTGGTCTCTCCAGCCTCGCCGAGCCGCCGCTTCTTTGGCCCCGCAGGCTGCCTGAAAAGAAGACAAGTCGAAAATCCTTCAAAGGGGGGAATTCTCAAAGTGAAATCTTGAAGAAGAAAGAGAAATCAAGGGCTTACTCGCCAGTCATCACCCACACCCTCTTTTTCGCCTGGGGAGGCTGGATGAGGTCTGCTCCGGTCTCCTCCCGGGCCGCTCCTGTCTCCGCGCGAGGGATGCCTCCCGCGGTTGCGGCCCTCCTGTCGTGGACCGCCTTGGAGCGGGGCTCGCAGCGCCCTCTTCCGCCGCCACTCGTCCCCTCCTCCTCGGCGCGCTGGGAGCGGACGATGCGGAAGGCGTCCTCCTCGTCGCCGGAGGAGAGCACCTGGAGGTCCACTTCGGCGTAGGCGCTCCTCGAGGATCCGGCGCCCTCGCCGACGGGGCCATCGCCCCTTGAAGCCTCGTCTTCGCCAAGGGGGTCCTCGCTTCTCGAGGCCTCCTCCTCGGCGGACTCGGCCTCCTCAGCCTCAGGAGCCTCGTCCACGTACTCCGGCTCCGCCGCCCACGGGTTAGGGCGAGGCCCGCTGTGCCCCGCGGGCACGATTCCCCACTCGTCGAAGATGGGCATGTGCGAGCGCTGCTCCGCGATGCTCTCCTCGGCGAAGACGATGAGCGGCTTGGTCGCCTCCGTCCTGGCGGGCGGGATTTCCGGCGATGTGAAGAGGACATTCATGATCTGGCGGAGCACATCAGGCTCGAAGCCGTCCCTGCTTAGCCGCATGGCGTCGTCCTTGCCGTCGTATCTCCACACCGGCTCGGCGTGCTGTTGGAGGGGAGCGATGCGGCGCCTGGTGAAGTCCTTCGCCACCATTTGGCCAGTAACCCCTGCATCGCGGATGTGACGGATATATACATACACCGCGTCAAGCTTCGAACCCCTGAAGTCCGCGCTCGCCCAGCGCGCCCATTTCCTCGGCGGCGCCTCGGGCACCTCCAGGAGAGGGTTGGTGGTCTTGGCGTCGACGAAGAGCCACTTCTCGCGGAACTTGTCGACCTTTTTCGTCACCTTGGTGACGGCGACCTCGCCAAGCCAGGCGATGGGGATGTAGTTGTCGCTCCGGGCGTCGACGATGCGAAAAGAGACGCATCCGAGCCGCTCGCCCTTGGCGGAGTTCCGAAGGGAGTAGAAACTCCGGAAGAGCGCCACCGAGGGACGGATGCCAAGGTAGGCCTCGCAGAAGTGGGCGAAGATGGCAAGGATGAGGATGGAGTTGGGATGAAGGTGAAGGAGTTGGATCTGGTACGTCTCCAAGATCGCCAGGAGGAAGTCAGAGAATGGTGGTACCAGGCCGGCGTAGAGAGTATGGATGAAGATGGGGTAGAAGGTGTCGGTGAGCCTGCTGCCGGCCGGCCTCAGCTCGGTGGCGCCATGCTCGTTGGTCTTCGCCGCCGCCAGGTGGCGCACCGTCGCTATCGTGGCGGCGGTGACGCGCGTCTTCGGCAGTGCTCCCTCGAGAGCAGCGGCACGCGCCATCGCCGCGGACGTGCCCGCCCGCGCTGTCGCCGCCGACGAGCTCGCCTGCACGGTGGCCTTGCCCTTAGTCGGTGGCCTGCTTTCTTGGGCGCCATTGGTCGCCGGAGAAGAAGAAGAGAGCTCTGGAAGTGGAGTTCTCCGGAGAGTTGGAGGCGTGGGGAGAAGTGTGCGGAGGAGTTACGGGAGAAGTAATGGGCGCCGCCTGCGCGCCCAGGCTTTATTGACCAGCACTCGAGTCGTGGCGGGCCCCACCACGTCGCCCGTTGGAGCCGAGGAGGCCGCGGCCGCGGGCGCAACCGCTGCGTGACACGTGTCGCGGCCCTGTCAGGCATCTTTGGCCCCTCGACGCTTCGCCTTCGTCATGGGCCTCGGCGTGCCCATCGCGGGCCCGGGGGCTACTGTCGGCACAGTGGAAACCAGGGTACCACGGGCCGGCCTGCCAGGGCCCACAAGATTCTTCAGGTGATTTTCACTAAGGACCAGGCTCTCCAAGCCTGGCGAGCTTCGCGAGGATTTCTCTCCTCGCGAAGGGTTCTCCTCGCCAAGGGTTCTTTCCCTCGGCGAGGGATCGCTCTTCGACAAGGCGTCTTCGATGCCGCCCGCAATTCTACTAAGGACCAAGCCGCGAGGCTTGGCGAGGCCTTTCGCCTCGCGAAGCGCTTTCTTCGTGAAGCTATCTCTGCCCCCGCGGCAGAGCGCACATGGACTCTGCGCCATGCGCAGAGTGACGCGCGTGCCTACGCGCGATGACGACGACGCCGCAGTTGCCGTTTCCATGTATAAAGCAGTCAACAAAGCGGAGCCAAGCAAAGCGGACAACGAGTATTGCCTCTTTGGTGACAAGGGAACAGTCTGCAGCTACGCTCCAAGGACGACGTCACCGTGGGCCACCTCCCACCTCGGCAAGCGCCAGCCCGCTGTCCAGCTGGTCGGTGCCCCCTTTTCAGCTTTGGTGACGTCGTTCCCCTGCCGTGGACCGCGTCCACGATCTTTACCTTTATGGTAGACCTCACCTTTACGGTGCACCGTGCCTCCTCCTTCGTCGCCATGTGGTAGCCCTTCCCGCCCAAATGTTTGGGCAGAAGAGGCCCAGGACGCCTATAAAAGGAGGAGGAGCATGCCCTAGCAAAGGGTTCGATTCCTAGTCCAAGATCCTAGAGCCCAGAAACCCTAGATCTAAGGACTGGCAAGTAGCCATTGTTAGCCACCTCGAGCTCGACAAGCTCACCTTGTACTGTAAACCTCTTCAAGCAGTGCAATACAACATAGCAGGACGTAGGGGTTTTACCTCCACAAGAGGGCCCTGAACCTGGGTAAGATCTTGTGTCAATCTCTGCAGTGTCGTCCGCCGCGAGTCCGACGAGCACCGTCGCCGGAGCAAGTTGTGGATAGTTTGACTCCGTGTTCAGCCCCTTACACGATACCTTGGAGACACCCCTAGTTCCTGGGGACAATCTCCGACAATTAATTCATGCATATTAAGCCCCTTCTCTAATAATGTGATGATTTATACGTAATGTGGTCAATAAGATAAGTATGGAGTTATGTCCAAATAATTGCACTAATTATTTGGAACTCCATTTAATTTGTAAATAAATTATATGATATTATCTTTGCATTAATTGGACATGTCATCATGTGATTGCGCATTGCACCTTGTGATCGTGTGATTTATGTGTTCTCTGTATTTCTTTTGGGTATCGATAGATTCCGGAGTCGAGATTAACGCTACCTACCCCGACGAGCAGTACTACACGCCCGGGCAGCAAGGCAAGAGATAACCTAACCTTCTTGGCATTCTAGCATCCTAATGTTTTATAAACTTATTTTATCCACCATATTAATTGCATGCGATTCAAATGTCTCTTTCGGTCAAAATATAGAGAATCCTATGGTTGCATGTTTTTCCCGAGCCAATCACATGTATCCCTACCTATGAACCCTAGTGTTGATGTGTTGGCCGGATACAAATATAATTGTTGGTTATATGCTTAGCCATGCTTAGAAATGCTTAGTTGAGATACTAGTTATGTCCGTTATTGAATTCCATAATTATTGATGCTGATGGAATGATTCGGGCATGGTGGATAATTGTGATGCTTAATTAAAATGCTAATATGGCTTGGGTGAGTTGCCATCGGGGATGGTGTTTTGTCTCACTCTAGCCCCCAGGTGCGAGTTCTTGTCTCTAGAACCAAGACTGAGCGTGCTTCCGGAGGTGGGGGCATATGGAACCCCCTTTGACCGAATAAGTTGTGAGGGGCTTGTCAAGGGTCCTCTAGTTTGCTATTTCCATTTGCGCGTGAGTTGTGTGGGTGGAAAAGAAACGAGGATGGTGGTGTTTAGGATGTGGCCGCGGGGCAGGGCGCTGGGAGCGCTGAACCTGTCCTTCCGCACACGGATGGTCCTTGAGTAAGCCTCATGCAATGTAAAGGTCTAACCGCGCCCGCTCGCCGGCCTTCCCCGGAAGAGGGCCAACTAGGTGAGCCGGACGGTACCAATGGATAAGAAGCTGGGGTTCCCTCGGAATCCTGGCGACTTCAAATAGTACACCCCTGCAGGGTTTAATCTTTTCGAAAAGCCGTGTCCGCTGTTATGGACGACTTGGGAACGGATATACGAGACCATAGAAAATATTAACCTAATTGATATGGCAGCTAAAGGTTGCATAATCACATTGTGATAAAGGTTCATTTCCTCGAGGGTGATTCGAGGGAGTGCCTTTGGTGGAGATGAGTGGTTTGGCTACAAGTAGGTTCGCCGAGAACCGAAGAGGAAATGTTTACTCTCTTATCCCCTTTATGAAAAGTATTCTAGGTAGACGACGCCTTGTGTCTTTTTATCTCTTTTAAATGAAAATTGGATTTATGCAAAACAAGTACACATATAGCTTTAGAGCCTCCGTCAGTCATTGGGCCTATATCGCCCTATTAAACTTGCGAGTACATTGTACTCAGTCTCTCTTTGCTGCCTCTATGAATTTGTATTTCAGAGGAGGACGACACCGAGCAGCTAGGTGGGTTCTTTGTTGACGTCGACTACTAGTATGGGGTTCCCAGGTGGCAGCTTGGGACCGTGGAACAAGCTGGCTTGGGTGATGTTTATTGTAGGCCTCTTAGGCCATATATTTGCTTCTTGTTGTTAGACAACACTACCCGCTTCCGCTTGTTGAATTGATGGTCTGTGACCTTTTGCTGTGTAATATTTGTATTCTTCTCGTTATATGAGTTGCTATACGTTTTGTGTCGTAGAGTTATGCAATGTGCCAGTTTGTTCCACACGTCTCGATCTCTGTGTTATACCTTGATGGTTGTGCCAAGTACGTAGCCTCTCTGTATAATTCCGGGGTCGGGGCGTTACAAGTTGGTATCAGAGCAGGACTGCCTGTAGGAAACCCTTTCTATTGGTCGATGTCGAGTCTAGTGCGTGAAAATTATTTTAACCTAAAAAAATGAGTTGCGAAAACCTTCCTAGGATTCTTTTTACTCCTTATCCAATTCACTCTGATCTCGGTGCCATCTTACCTCTATTTGATTTTAACGGTTTTCTGATCGTCGGCAAATTCTAAACCTTTAGGATCACGGGGTTGGGTTCTACCTTTAGTTACTGGCTAACTTTGCTTGTCAGCAAATTCTAAATTCCGAAGAGAAGAAGTATTGCGGATCGTCAAGACATTCATTTGATTTAGCCAAGATCTTGAACCGAAGGTCCCGGATTGTGCTAGGGCTCTGGTGTAATGATTCATGAGGGTTGTCACCCTTGTGAGCATTATACTATTATGAGTCCCGGTGCATGAAGCTGATCTTTAACCCAAGATCTTTCCGTTGAACCCTGATGTTAAATTTTCAAACCCTACATCAGGTTGGCAAAATCTATAGTCTTCAAACTCGAGGTTGCAGCCGTAATTGTTTTGCTTAACAATGCTCCCCCTGTCGCTATCTTTAGCTAAACTCCCTGTTATGGAACTGTCTAGATCACGACAAAATTGCTCCTAGCGAGTCGTTCCCCAATGTTTGTGATTCCTCCACCACACCCGTTCCTGAAACCTTTTCGGCACTAGTTGTTGTAAGAATGCTAACAAGGGCTTCTACAAATATCTTGAAATTGTTGTTAGCCCGTTCCTTACTCTAACTCAGTTGTCCGACCCCTATTTGTCTTTTGACAGTCAAGTTTATCGTGCATTGGGGTGTTCTGATGCTTCTTATCCTTGTGGTTCATCAAGGCATTCCACTTCGGGATGTCAGGAGAAACAAACTCTGGTACCTCTTCCATTTCCCGGAAAAAGGTCAAAGTGTTGTATTTCGCGGAGTAATAGCTTGTCTAGCTGTTGTTCCGTTCCACCTTGGAGTGTCACACTCTTTTATATCAAGAGGTCGTGCCTAGTATCATGACCTACCTGATGAAGTGATGCTCTTACCCTTCCTTATCCATCTACCTCCGAGCTACCCGGGCTCAAGAATGTTGAGGTTGAATACCGTTGTGGTAATCGGATATTCTTAGCAATTGATATTGCTTTGAAATCCAAGGACTTGGTGGCACTCTTGGCGTGATTGGTAATCATATCATCGAGCTGAGTTGTCTGTGTTGCCAAGTCTTTTCGTTAGGTGCACACCTCCGGTCAACGAGTTAGATTCATGTCGGGACTCTCAAGACCACATCCTTTCCCTTGAATAGCAAGTTTTCTCTCGCAACCAATGACTTCTGTCGCTAGGGATCCGAGTGACGTTCACTTTGTCTCCTCGGGTTAAATCGCAAGTTGGGTATGCATACGTGCATTATTGAGCTGGTAGGTTGTTACCTCCCGTTTGCTGATTAAGCCATGTGTGCACACCAAGCCCTGACCAAGTCGTTCCTAAGTAAGAATAAGTTGTCAAATCTCATCAAGCTGACCGGTGTTTCCCAATCACGAATCAGTTGGGCTTCATTGTTTGGAGTCCATGTTGGTTCGAATTCCTCTGTGTAGTTGTGACCGTCTGGAACTCCCAAGCTAGCTCGTGTTTGTAGCTTGACACCGTAGCCCATGTCTTGTGAATGTAGTACCCTGTCTTGCGGCTAATTTCCGCAAACTCCTTCCATAACTACTAGGCCGAAGTATCTGCACACCTACCCAACTCTGAATCTCAAGCGGAAATGATGCTTGGTGGTTTACCAAGAGCATGACCTAGATCTTTATTTAACCCGATGAGTCCGGTGTTGTGGTTCAAGCACCTCACCGGAAGATCTGTTGACGAAATCCCTTCAATCCTGAAAAATCACCCACTATCCGTGAGTATCATTGGTAGTTTATCTTAATAGTTTCCCTAAGGTTCTTCCTCTATCTACAAGTACGATTTTCGCTTGAGGATCGATTGAAGGCTTTTCCGAAGCCTGATGGTGGTATCTAGAACACCGAGGAGAACATTAACGTGATGTTACTACGCATGCCTCTCGATCAGTTCTCCTATCCTCTGCTCGACCTTTGTTTGGTCAAGTTGTTCCTAGTTTTCCTCAATGGCTTATGGTATTGTGCAAAGTTCATATTTCCAACCCTTGGAGATAACTTGTCTGTCCCCTTGAACTATCTTCTGTTCTCGTCGGCACGTCATGCTTGTTACCTTTTCTCTGCAACAAGGAAGATCATCGTGGGATCGAGAAAATCGTTAAAGTTGGGGGTTGTCGTGTTTCCCTCATCCCTCTTCCTACTCTAGGAATCTCGGGGCGAGATTCTTGTAAGGGGGGTAGAATTGTAACAGCCCCGATTTGGTACCCTAAAATATGGGCCAAATTTTCACTTTTGCTTTTTCATGTTTGAATCATGGCATCCATATTTAAATTGTTTCACATGAAATAATACCTAGGCTTTAATTAATAATTCAAGGTTGATGAATATTATTGAACAAATACAATCCAAATTGAAATTCATATTTGTCCAGGAAGTTCACATAATTTCAAATATGAAAATTGCACGGGAAATGCCAACCTAAATAAATTATTTTAGCAAGCACCCCAAAAATGCCTGTGAGCTAATTTGAATTAAGTACACATAAAAGTGTTTCCAAATGGGCTGAAATTTTTATGACAGCTTCTTGAGGTAATAAAATTGCTTTACAAATTTTCTCAAAATTTTGGAAAGGGCTTAAGTATCCCAATTAAATGTTCTAAAAATTGGGCAGAAAAGAAAGTAAAACAAGTTTGTTCTACAAACATTCTCAAATTGAGCTGAAATTTTTACCAGTGGTCTCTTGAGTCAAATAAGAATTTTCCATTAAATTTCATGATTTTTGGAATGCCATAAGTGCTTCAATTAAATAGGTAAAGTTGCTGTTTGTAAAAGAAAAGAGAAGGGGAAAAGAAGTAGGGGGGTATCTGCAAAATCGTCATCGATACCGTGGCGACACGGGCACTGGAACCATGCCGCCGTGCCGCGCCGGCCTCGGCCTCCCCGCACGCCACGGCCGGACCCCCCCTCCAGCTCGTGGATAAGAGGCCAACGCCGGGCCCTGCCTTCCCTCTCTCCCCTCACTCGCTCCTTCCTGTGCTCCCTCTCTCCCTCCGATTCCGCGCCATGGCCGACGCATAGCTCGAGCTCGCCGCCGAATCGCCGTCGCCTGGAGCCTCCCCGAGCAGATCGAAGACCGCCAGTCGCTACGCCTCGTCGTCCTCTTCCTCCTCATCGACGGAATCGCCCCGGGACGCCGCAGATCGACCGAGCCATCCCCTTCTTCCCCGCGGACGGTGAGGCTCCGTCGAGCCGTTTGCCGCCGTCTCCGACCTCCTCCTTCACCGACGCGAGCATCCACGCAACGAGGGTGAGCTCGCCGTCCGATTGGACCTCCTCTCCTCCCTCCTCTCGCCGTAGTTCGCCGTGTCGCCGTAGCTCGTGTTGGGGCCGCCGCCGGTCGCCATCGTTTCCATCGCTCCGGCGACCATTAGGTCACGGCGCCGCCCGTTCTGGGCTCCCCGTAGATAGGCGCGTCGAACGCGACCCGTAGCTCGCTCCCGAAGGCTCCCCGTCGCCGGATCCGTGCGCGCCACCGTCGCGGTCACCGCGCGCCCCGCGCCGGTTGTGGCATCGCTCGGGTCAAACTGACCGTGGGCCGCCCACACCGACGTGGCTGCCAGCGTGGCCACGGGCCCGGGCCGTCAGTGGCTGTGGCTAGCCGCGGCCCGGTGGAAAACGTTTCGGCCGGTTTTTCTGAAATTAATTTCAAAAACTGAAAATGAATTAAAACTTTGAAATTCAATATCTTTTGAACCACAATTCAGAAAATTGCAAATAATATGTCAAAATGCTCAGAAAAGTCATATCTATCTGTTAGTGTCCTTTCCATGATCAAATAAATTTATTATATGGCCTGTAGTTAATGAATACTAAAATGGCAGAATTAATTAATTGTTTAGCAAATTCATAACTTGAGATTTACTCATCCAAAAATTCTGAATGAGATACTAAAATGTTCAGTATACAATGAACTGTAAGTTTATGCCATTTTAGAGAGTTGTAGAATTAAGTTTGGTGCTGTTGTAGTAATTAATTAAAATGGCAGAATTAATTCCAATTCTGGGAAAATCATATTTCGATAAATATTGATCCCAAAAATTATAAATAAACTATCAATATGATCAACTTGTCAAATGCTACTCAACCATTCTGATATCATGTCATGATCACAAATTCTTATCTGATATTATTCGTAATTTGCTTAAAACGAATTAAATTATTCTATTTAATTAAATTGCTATTTATTCATCGGTGCTCCGAAAATTACAATTGAAGTACCAAAATGATCGGAATGACAAACCTTATCCTTTCATGTCATATTCATGCATATTAAGCCCCTTCTCTAATAATGTGATGATTTATACGTAATGTGGTCAATAAGATAAGTATGGAGTTATGTCCAAATAATTGCACTAATTATTTGGAACTCCATTTAATTTGTAAATAAATTATATGATATTATCTTTGCATTAATTGGACATGTCATCATGTGATTGCGCATTGCACCTTGTGATCGTGTGATTTATGTGTTCTCTGTATTTCTTTTGGGTATCGATAGATTCCGGAGTCGAGATTAACGCTACCTACCCCGACGAGCAGTACTACACGCCCGGGCAGCAAGGCAAGAGATAACCTAACCTTCTTGGCATTCTAGCATCCTAATGTTTTATAAACTTATTTTATCCACCATATTAATTGCATGCGATTCAAATGTCTCTTTCGGTCAAAATATAGAGAATCCTATGGTTGCATGTTTTTCCCGAGCCAATCACATGTATCCCTACCTATGAACCCTAGTGTTGATGTGTTGGCCGGATACAAATATAATTGTTGGTTATATGCTTAGCCATGCTTAGAAATGCTTAGTTGAAATACTAGTTATGTCCGTTATTGAATTCCATAATTATTGATGCTGATGGAATGATTCGGGCATGGTGGATAATTGTGATGCTTAATTAAAATGCTAAGATGGCTTGGGTGAGTTGCCATCGGGGATGGTGTTTTGTCTCACTCTAGCCCCTAGGTGCGAGTTCTTGTCTCTAGAACCAAGACTGAGCGTGCTTCTGGAGGTGGGGGCATATGGAACCCCCTTTGACCGAATAAGTTGTGAGGGGCTTGTCAAGGGTCCTCTAGTTTGCTATTTCCATTTGCGCGTGAGTTGTGTGGGTGGAAAAGAAACGAGGATGGTGGTGTTTAGGATGTGGCCGCGGGGCAGGGCGCTGGGAGCGCTGAACCTGTCCTTCCGCACACGGATGGTCCTTGAGTAAGCCTCATGCAATGTAAAGGTCTAACCGCGCCCGCTCACCGGCCTTCCCCGGAAGAGGGCCAACTAGGTGAGCCGGACGGTACCAATGGATAAGAAGCTGGGGTTCCCTCGGAAACCTGGCGACTTCAAATAGTACACCCCTGCAGGGTTTAATCTTTTCGAAAAGCCGTGTCCGCGGTTATGGACGACTTGGGAACGGATATACGAGACCATAGAAAATATTAACCTAATTGATATGGCAGCTAAAGGTTGCATAATCACATTGTGATAAAGGTTCATTTCGTCGAGGGTGATTCGAGGGAGTGCCTTTGGTGGAGATGAGTGGTTTGGCTACAAGTAGGTTCGCCGAGAACCGAAGAGGAAATGTTTACTCTCTTATCCCCTTTATGAAAAGTATTCTGAGTAGACGACGCCTTGTGTCTTTTTATCTCTTTTAAATGAAAATTGGCTTTATGCAAAACAAGTACACATATAGCTTTAGAGCCTCCGTCAGTCATTGGGCCTATATCGCCCTATTAAACTTGCGAGTACATCGTACTCAGTCTCTCTTTGCTGCCTCTATGAATTTGTATTTCAGAGGAGGACGACACCGAGCAGCTAGGTGGGTTCTTTGTTGACATCGACTACTAGTATGGGGTTCCCAGGTGGCAGCTTGGGACCGTGGAACAAGCTGGCTTGGGTGATGTTTATTGTAGGCCTCTTAGGCCATATATTTGCTTCTTGTTGTTAGACAACACTACCCGCTTCCGCTTGTTGAATTGATGGTCTGTGACCTTTTGCTGTGTAATATTTGTATTCTTCTCGTTATATGAGTTGCTATACGTTTTGTGTCGTAGAGTTATGCAATGTGCCAGTTTGTTCCACAAGTCTCGATCTCTGTGTTATACCTTGATGGTTGTGCCAAGTACATAGCCTCTCTGTATAATTCCGGGGTCGGGGCGTTACAGCCGTGCGCCATGTCCCCCACGAGTGCGGAAGGTACCAGGGAACGAGACGGTGCAGGTGCGGCGGCGCGAGCGGCGCCGATGAGTTCGGAGACGCGGTTGAGCCAGGCCTCCTGAGCCTCCGGCGTGGGACGGTACTGCAGCAGCTCCTGCACCATGAGAAGCGCAGTCGCCGGGCTGGGCGCAGGGCGGCCCAGCGAGGAAGCAGCACGGTCCCGCGACGGGTGGAGGGAGGAGGCCTCCTCTTCGCCGAGGTCGTCCTCAGCGTGGTCGATGTCATCGTCCTCCGGGTGCTCGACGCGGGGCTTGGGGTCGGCGCGGCGCGCCGGAGCGGCGCTCCCGCGCGGGCGGCCGCGCGGGTTGCCAACAGGAGGAGCGGTGGCGGCGCTGGCCGTCCGGCGAGCGAGTCGTTCGGCGCGAGAAGGGCCGGCCATGGCTGCGTCGAGGTTGAAGATGCGCCTCAGCCCCCTACCTGGCACGCCAAATGTCGGAGAAAGGTCCCAGGAACTGGGTGTGTCTCGAGAAGGATCGAGTAAGGGGCTGAACACGGAATCAAACAACCCTCAACATGCTCCGGCGACGGTGCTCGTCGGACTCGCTGCGGGACAGCACTGCAGAGATGGAACACTCGGTCTTACCCAGGTTCAAGGCCCTCTTGTGGAGGTAAAACCCCTACGTCCTGCTTTGGTGTATTGCACTGCTTGGAGAGTTTACAGTACAAGGAGAGCTTGTCGAGCTCGAGGTGGCTAACAATGGCTAACAATGGCTAACCCTAGATCTTGAGCTAGGATGCGAACCAGCATCGAGCTCTCCAGGGAATCGAACCCTTTGCACGGGCGTGCCTCCCCTATTTTTATAGGCGTCTCGGACCTCTTCCGCCCAAACATTTTGGGCGGGAAGGGTTACCACATGGCGACGAAGGAGGAGGCGCGGTGCACAATAAAGGTGAAGTCCACCAGAAAGGTGAAGGCCATGGACGCGGTCCATGGCAGGGACGGCGTCACCAAAGCTGGAAAAGGCCACCGTCCAACGGGCGGCGGGCTGGCGCTGCGGGGGCGGAACGGGTCCCACGGTGACGTCGCCCTTGGAGCGTAGCTGCAGACGGTTCCCTTATCACCAAAGTGGCAATACTCGTTGTCCGCTTTGCTTGGTGCTGCTTTGTTGACTCCTTTATACATGGAAACGGCAACTGCGGCGTCGGCGTCATCGCGCGCAGGCGGGCGCGTCACCCTGCACATGGCGCGGTGCCCATGTGTGCCCCGCCGCGGAGGCAGAGATGGCTTCGTGAGGAAGGAGCCTCGCGAGGCAAAAAGCCTCGCCGAGCCCTTCGGCTTGGTCCTTAGCAGAATTGCGGGTGGCGTCGAAGACACCTTGTCGAGTTGCGATCCCTCGCCAAGGGAGAGAATCCTCGGCGAGGAGAAAAGACCCCTCGCGAGGGAAAAACCCTCGCGAGGCTCGCCAGGCTTGGAGAGCCTGGTCCTTAGCGAAAATCATCCGAAGAATCTTGTGGGCCCTGGCAGGCCGGCCCGTGGTACCCTGGTTTCCGCTGTGCCGACACTCACGACGGTGCAGGACTATCCTGGTCGCTCATATGTATAGGCCCAGGTAGGCCACCGATTCTGCGCATGTGTCAAGTGCATGGATGAGACCCCGCATCTCCAACTACCAAGGGATCCCGGGTCTTCCAAAACCGTGTTCCCAGGGGCTCGAAGGTGGCTTCGCATGGATCACCCGTGGATGAAACGCGGTGATTTGTTCAATGGTAAAGACGAGCTCGAAAGAGCCCCGTGCCGAAGGAGCGGCGAAGAAATCGACGAGATTTTGAAAATTTGGGAGGAGTGCCCTGCGCCGGGAAAGAAGCGACCGAGGGTAGATCCCCTGCTGGGTGTATGGAAAGCGAGGTCTGTAACACGCCCCATAGCCTCGATGTAATGGACATATTTGATTTGTGTATAAACTCTTGCTCTTATTTTCTTTTCCTAAGACTTTTATCTTTGCCTCGTGTACAGAGAGATGAAGATGTCCGAACCAAGCGGGATGAGAGGGCTACAACTACAAGAGCTACAAGAGTAAAGCAGAGGTAGAGCGGAAGAGAGGAAGAACATGCATATATACTCTTCTTCTTCATCGCCATTGCAGTTCTCTTGTCTGTGATTGTAGTTTAGATTACTACTTGCTTTTGAAAACTTGCGACCTAAAACTATCGACTTTCGGTCGAGATGTGTCTGTATTAATGCATATGTATGCAAAATATTGGGTCTCACTTGTATATTTCGGCTTGTAATTCATGCATGATGAACCAATAATTTGGTCACTTGTCTATTTGTATATCTATTTAAATTATGTCAATTATACTGTTTCTGTCAATATATATGTATTTACCTGCCCGTATATATTGCTGTAAAATATTTCTGCTTTTATTTTAAAAGCAGAAATACATATTGCTAGCGAACAGGAACCTGGTTCGCCAGTGGTAATCCCTGGGTATACCGCTAGCGAACACAACATCTGTTAGCCAGTGGTAAGTGGGCCCTTGCTGGCGAACCAGGAAGTTGTTCGCCAGTGGTAAGTAACTTACCGCTGGCGAACGTGATGTTCGCCAGTGGTAAGCTGTTACCACTGGCGATATGTGATGGGGTCGCAGCATAGAAAACAAAAAAAAATTTCCTACGCAGCAAGCGGAATAAACCCCAAGGATCTAGACCTACTAGATGGAGGTAGCGAAGATGAGATCCAATCTCTTACCCTTGAAGATCAACAAATGCGTTTTGTCGGTGCAGGGGTTGGCTAGTCGATCCCCGCAACTAGACTCATCTAGTCGCGAGGAGATGTATTTCCTCGAAGTCCAATCCGATGAAGTGCCACAAGGGGTAGCACCTCCGCGGTATCCACACGTACGGCTCGATGTAGATCTCCTCCTTCTTGATCCCGCAAGCAAGGTGGAGATGGCTAGATGGATCTCGGCACCACGACGGTTGTGGTGGCGTTGATGATGATGATCTCCACGAGCATGGCTTCGCCAAGCCAAGCAAGAGGAGAGGGAGAGGAAGACATGGTGCAGCAGCCCTACGGCAAGGGAGAGGAAGACATGATGATCTCTATTCATATGTGACTATGAATAGAGATTCCACAATGAGAGACTAAAAGGGACAAATCAATTGTTGATTGTGTTAAATGTTTTAGTGGATTTATCGTGAAAAGGTTTCATTGATAAAAGAATTGCTGGAATAAAAATGAAAAGCTGAAACCTTGCTTGTTTATGTATCAAGTGGCACATATGTAAAGTGCTATGTTGGTTAAAACTTGACACATAAAGGAATTAATGATGGTGATCATTGAATTTCGGTTTAGCTTGTCTAAAGAAAAGTAGGATTCAAGAATATAAAATTTTGTCAGGTTACAAAATAATATTCATGATTCACTTGTCATGTTTTAGAAACAGGACATACCTACGAAACTACAAAGAAGAAATAGAAGCCTTAAATACGAAAATGACTAAGAGTCATCCTGTGTTAAGTTTAAATCACAATTGTTGCTTGATTTTGTGAAAGAGATGTTTCACATATTTATTCCTCAAAAGGTGTTTTGTAGAGAATAAATAAAACTTAAAGCTAGTAGAGTACTAGCGTATACTTGGCATACTAAAAGTGTTGGCAATGAAACTTGTTGTGACACGATCAATTGCAACTCTTTATTATTTGGGTCTTGTCCATCACATCATTACTCCTAATGATATGACTCCGTTATCAAGTGACTATAACAAGTCCATGGTTAGGAAACTCTAACCATCTCTTGACTAACGAACTAGTCCGGTAGAGGCTTACTAGGGACACCTGGTGTTTATATTCCACACATGTATTATGTTTCCGGTTAATACAATTATAGCATGGAGAATAAACTATTATCATAAACATGAATATGCTAATAAACCATTTTATTATTGCCTCTAGGGCATATTCCCAACAATATGAGCGCTGGCGAACCGCATGTTCGCCAGCGGTAGCCAAAACAGGTTCGCCAGTGATAGGCTTTTTCCTACTAGTGAGCCTTTGTCCGCCCGCCCTGCAAAAGGTGGGCGACCGCACCTAACCCGCTCAGAAGAATACTTGGATGAGAAGAGGCCACGTCGCCCCATAAGAAGAACCCGGAGGGGTTTTCCCACCTAAAACCCCTCCGCCCCCAAAGGTGCCCTTGTGGGATCCCCTTAGCCTATAAAAGGAGGACCGAGGCACCTGAGGGAAAGGACGGAGTTCCAGAGAGTCGGAGGCTATGCTAGGTAGCACACCAGACGAGAGTAGCATGAGCGAGAGGTGATCTCCTCCGGGAAAGGATGTGCTCGTCTTCAACCTCTAGCCAACACCTCCCGGGTTCTCACCCGCAACCACCTCTGTAAGCCACACCATGATGAACCACTCAATTCAGACATGTAGGAGTAGGGCCTTTAGCCTCCGGGCGGCCTGAACCTGGGTAAACTCCTTGGCCTCTGTGTTGCTTGCTAGTACGTAGATCGGAGGTCTCGACGAGGTTCTCCCGGAAGTTGGCGTCTCCCAGCCTCCTTCGCGCCGCTTGCCGAACCTAAAAAGTGGGTATCCTTTACTCCCGGTGTTCGTGATCCAAGGCACGACATCTGGCGCGCCAGGTAGGGGGCGCAAGTGCTGGATTCATCTTCATCGACATCGAGATCTTCGTCGAGATCTTGACCGGCAACCGCATCGACCTCAGGTTCATGGACTAGGTCTGCGTCGTCACCAAGTTCTTCGACAGGGTCTGCATCGTCGCCAGGTTCTTCGACAAGGACCGCGTCGACCTCAGGTTCTTCGACAAGGTCTGCTTCATCGCCAGGTTCTTTGACAGGGTCTGCATCATCGCCAGGTTCTTCGACAAGGACCGCATCGACCTCAGGCTCATGGACAAGGCCTGTGTCGACCGCGTCGCCAAGTTCTTCTTCAAGATCTACTTCAACCAAGTTCTTCATCAAGTGCTACTTCGGCCTTGACGTCGAACCTCTTCGCCAAGATCAACGTCGAGCCCATCAGTCGCGGCTAGATCTGCCTGTCGGGGATATAACCCCGGGTACCCCAGAGTGGGTGGTTTTTTATGCGAGACCCTGGTATACCTGGCGACACTGTTCATCCGACATATGTCATCCGACATATTAGGTATCCTGGCGACACTGTCCATCCGACATATGAGGTATCCTGGCGACATTGTTCATCTGACATATGTCATCCGACATATAAGGTATCCTGGCGACACTGTTCATCCGACATATAAGGTATCCTGGCGACACTATTCATCCGACATATGGTCATCCGCCATATGAGGTACCCTGGTGACACTGTTCATCCGATATATGTCATCCGACATATGACGTATCCTGGCGACACTGTTCATCCGACATATGTCATTCGACATATGAGGTATCCTGGCGACACTGTTCATCCAACATATGAGGTATCCTGGCGACACTGTTCATCCGACATATGTCATCCGACATATGAGGTATCCTGGCGACACTGTTCATCCGACATATGTCATCCGCAATATGAGGTATCCTGGCGACACTGTTCATCCGACATATGAGGTATCCTGGCGACACTGTTCCTCCGACATATGAGGTATCCTGGCGACACTGTTCATCCGACATATGAGGTATCCTGGCGACACTGTTCATCCGACATATGTGGTATCCTGGCGACACTGTTCATCCGATATATCCTGGTATGCCCACAGCTCGGACCTAGCGTCATTGACCAAGACAAGAAGATAAGATCGATGACGAGCGTACTGGCATAGCCGTCATGGCTACAGTTCCCAGACGTGACTATAGTACATCCCCATGACGCATGCATAGTACTGATTAGACCGCAGTAGTCATTTCAGCTGCAGTGCATGTACTGTGTACCTGTGGGGCATACCTTGTCCCCTGGGCTGCCTATATAAGAAGCACCAGGGGGGAGTGCTCTGGGCACGGCCACGCCCGCACGGCCGACGGACTCCCTTGTTCATTTAGCTCATATACTAGGTCTCTTCTAGCTTAGCTCTTGGCTCCAGTAGCACCATTTTCTTCAGTTCATAGCATTTCATGCACAACTCAAGGAGCAACTTGTAGCCCGGCAGTAAATCCACCAGATATAGATCAGACAAGCAGGAGTAGGGGTTTTATCTCCTCACGAGAGCCCCGAACCTGGGTAAAATCGTGTGTGTGTTCGTCTTCTCGTGTGTGCTTTTCAGTGCATAATCCCTCCCCGAATCCTCTAGCGTCCATCGGCCCCCATCTTAAGCCTACCCCTAGGCATCTGTTGTTCACCACGACGACAGTTGGCGCCCACCGTGGGGCTGGTAGTGGCGCTTGCTGGATCAAATTCGGACGGGACCTTCTTCATCGACTCCGGCAAGCACCTCGCGTAGCGTCGCGAGGTTTCCGCTCGCTGGGCAGCTTCGTCAAGTTCTTCGTCACCGGCGCCAACGTCGTCAACAAATCCGGGGGGCTGCGGTCGGCTCGCCGTGCGTCCGGCTTGCTCAGCGGCTCTATGTCAACGCCGCCGCCGCGCTCGCTGGTCTCCCTGGCATCGCCAATGGCTCTCGGAATCAACGCGGGACTCGACATCGCCATTGTCCTCCGCGCTCTAGCTTGCCGCTGTGAGCAGAGGCTAGCGTTGCCTCCACCAGCGGACATCATCGGCAGATCCCAGATGAGAAAAGTGACTCGGGGACTCACACTTCGGCATCGTCCCCGTGTGTTAACTCATTTTGAGTTGATACATTCGAATCGAGTTAGCTGAATCCGTTACTTTGAAATCCGAGTTTAGGCTTGGAAATCCGAGTTAAGTTTGAAAATCCGAGTTTAGGCTTGGAAACCGAGTAATTTGGAAATCCGAGTTAAGTGAAATCGAGTAAGGTTGGAAATCCGAGTAAGTCTTCGAAACCGTAAGGTTGGAAATCCGAGTTAAGTTTGGAAAATCCGAGTTAAGGCTTAGGAAATACTCGAGTTAAGTTTGGAAATCCGAGTTAAGGCTTCGAAATCCGAGTTAAGGTTGGAAATCCGAGTTAAGGTCTTGGAAAATCCGAGTTAAGGCTTGGAAATCCGAGTTAAGTTTGGAAAATCCGAGTTAAGGCTTGTAAATCCGAGTCAAGGTTGGAAATCCGAGTTAAGGCTGGAAAATCCGAGTTAAGGCTTGGAAATCCGAGTTAAGGCTGGAAAATCCGAGTTAAGGCTTGGAAATCCGAGTTAAGTTTGGAAAATCCGAGTTAAGGCTTGGAAATCTGAGTTAAGTTTGGAAAATCTGAGTTAAGTTTGGAAATCCGAGTTAAGGCTTGGAAATCCGAGTTAAGGTTGGAAAATCCGAGTTAAGGCTTGGAAATCCGAGTTAAGTTTGGAAAATCCGAGTTAAGGCTTGGAAATCCGAGTCAAGGTTGGAAATCCGAGTTAAGGTTGGAAATCCGAGTTAGACTTGGAAATCCGAGTTAAGTTTGGAAATCGAGTTAGGCTTGGAAATCCGAGTTAAGGTTGGAAAATCCGAGTTAAGGCTTGGAATCCGAGTTAAGGTTGGAAAATCCGAGTTAAGGCTTGGAAATCCAGTAAGGTTAAACCGAGTTAGTTTGGAAAATCCGAGTTAAGGCTTGAAAATCCGAGTTAAGCTTGGGAAATCCGAGTTAAGCTTGGGGAATCCGACATATATTGGTCAAATCCGACATACATGTTGTCCGGGCCGAAATGTTGGTGGCCCAGGCCGACATATTGATATTCATGCCGGCATCAACGTCTTCCTCGACTTCTCCAACAACATTGCCTCGTAAGTATCATTTATATGTCTGCATCACTCTTTTAAATAGTCTCAAACAGTGCTCGGGGACTCTCTCCTCTTTTCTGCTTTGCTTAGTTGTTTTCCCCTGGACCAAAATGTCTTGACCCGGGGACTGGTTGGTCAGTCTGTTTTACAGTTTCTCCTAGATAAGAAAAGCAACTCGGGGACTCGGTGGAGCCCGAGTCTGCACATCTATGCATAGACTTGCCGCTAGATTCAGTTTCCAACACATGCTAGAATAATTTTCATCTGTTAATAGAGTTGTTTGTCTCATCAAAATATTCGTTATATATAAGCTTGAACTAACATTGAAAGGTGATAACGGTTTTACCGAGAAAATATCCATCACCAAGTTTGTGGTATATCAGTCTTCTCGGATTCATTTTATACTCATTGTGGCTTAAGAGCATATCCCGGATAATCGTTGACATTGGCTTGCCGAATCATAAATGGCATATCATCCCGACATATCCTATGTCGGCAAATCAGAGTATCAAAGCACAATATCTCCAGATCGCCGTTTATGTCGGTTCACCAAAATATCAGGGCATCCTGCAATATCTCAAATCGCCGTTTATTTCGGCTTGCCAAAATATCACGGCATTTATCTCATATCATCAAGCATCTCACAATTGTTATCTTTATCGGCTTAACTAACTATCATGATTCTTCAATTATCCGAGCTTACAGAGTACCATAGCATCATTATCTCGGTGCATTGAGTCGAAAGATATCTAATCTCCCTGAGTGTTACGTGTTGAGAAGTATCTCAACTCGTCATTTGACAAGTGCCCATGAAGGCAAAATGTCAAAGTCAGCCAATAACGGCTATATGGTGGTGCAGCTAACGCTGCCGACATATCTGTGCGTTAAAAGCCCAAGATGGCTAAAAACTGACATATGATAAATGCCCAAGCAGGCTATATGTCGGTCCAGCTCATGCTGTTGACATACGACTTCAGTAAATGCCCAAGATGGCTAAAAACTAACATATGATAAATGCCCAAGCAGGCTATATGTCGGTCCAGCTCATGCTGTTGACATACGACTTCAGTAAATGCCCGAGATGGCTAAAAACTGACATATGATAAATGCCCAAGCAGGCTATATGTCGGTCCAGCTCATGCTGTTGACATACGACTTCAGTAAAATGCCCGAGATGGCTAAAAACTGACATATGATAAATGCCCAAGCAGGCTATATGTCGGTCCAGCTCATGCTGTTGACATACGACCTCAGTAAATGCCCGAGATGGCTAAAAACTGACATATGATCAATGCCCAAGCAGGCTATATATCGGTACGGCACGCGCTGCCGACATATGATTCTGATATTGCCCATGAAGGCTATTGTTGGCACCAACTCTGTGATACTTCTTTGGAAAGCCTATGCACGACTCTACGAGTCCCACATAGCCTCGGGGACTACTGTCGGGGATATAACCCCGGGTACCCCAGAGTGGGTGGTTTTTTATGCGAGACCCTGGTATACCTGGCGACACTGTTCATCCGACATATGAGGTATCCTGGCGACACTGTTCATCCGACATATGTCATCCGACATATAAGGTATCCTGGCGACAATGTTCATCCGACATATGTCATCCGACATATGAGGTATCCTGGCGACACTGTTCATCCGACATATGTCATCCGACATATGAGGTATCCTGGCGACACTGTTCATCCGACATATGTCATCCGCCATATGAGGTACCCTGGTGACACTGTTCATCCGACATATGTCATCCGACATATGAGGTATCCTGGCAACACTGTTCATCCGACATATGTCATCCGACATATGAGGTATCCTGGCGACACTGTTCATCCGACATATGAGGTATCCTGGCGACACTGTTCATCCGACATATGTGGTATCCTGGCGACACTGTTCATCCGACATATCCTGGGACGCCCACAGCTCGGACCTGGCGTCATTGACCAAGACAAGAAGATAAGATCGATGACGAGTGTACTGGCATAGCCGTCATGGCTACAGTTCCTAGACGTGACTATAGTACATCCCCATGACGCATGCATAGTACTGATTAGACCCCAGTAGTCATTTCAGCTGCAGTGCATGTACTGTGTACCTGTGGGGCATACCTTGTCCCCTGTGCTGCCTATATAAGAAGCACCAGGGGGAGTGCTCTGGGCACGGCCACGCCCGCATGGCCGACGGACTCCCTTGCTCATTTAGCTCACATACTAGCTCTCTTCTAGCTTAGCTCTTGGCTCCAGTAGCACCATTTTCTTCAGTTCATAACATTTCATGCACAGCTCAAGGAGCAACTTGTAGCCCGGCAGTAAATCCACCAGATATAGATCAGACAAGCAGGAGTAGGGGTTTTATCTCCTCACGAGAGCCCCGGACCTGGGTAAAATCGTGTGTGTGTTCGTCTTCTCGTGTGTGCTTTTCAGTGCATAATCCCTCCCCGAATCCTCTAGCATCCATCGACCCCCATCTTAAGCCTACCCCTAGGCATCTGTTGTTCACCACGACGACACTGCCCCCAGTTCTTCTTCCTCTACTACGACCGAAGCAACTGCTTCCTCGAGGCTGGGTGAACGGGCACATCTTCGGCAAGGGAAAGGCTATGTCGGGAACTCAGGAGGTCCGTGGTGAGCTGTCGCAGCCGTCGACTCGGAGAAGCTGGGGGCTGGAAGAGGCACTGGCATGGCCCGAGCGCTTCTCTCCTTCCCGCCAGAGCAGTGCAAGGGTAATCCCCATGCGAGGGAATGGATCGCCAGCTTGGAAAACCTGCTGGACTACGCTCACCACTGCCACACTCCCGCGAGTTTTGCGCCGACCAATACCCGCGCTGTCGCCGTCCTAGCGCCAGCACCACTAGAGGAGGAACAACAAGAGGATCCCCATGGCAAGAGGCCCATGGATCCGGTCCCCGAAGACACTGTCCAAAGCTCCACCCCCAGGCATCGCACCCGCGAAGAAATGGAGGGCAAGGCAGGGCAGCATCCCAAGACCTGCTGCACGCCGTACCCGGCAACCGTCCTTGACCTCTATCGTCTTGAGCAAGGACCCGAGGAAACGCTACGCCACTACATCTGGAGGTTCCGGGGCATCATGGGCTGCATACCCCCGGCGGACCTCCAAGAGATCTCCATCATCGCCGTCTTCCACGTCAACGTCCCCAACCTGAAGATGCACGAAAAGCTGAGCATCCGTGCAGTGGACACCCTGGAGGACTTGTGGAAGATGGCCGAACGATGCGCACGGGCCGAGGAAGCAGCTAACCTTCCACCCCGCGAGGTTCACTGAAGCCAGGTACGCGGCACACATGAAGTACCCACAATGCCCCGAGATGCACCCGGAAGAATCGAGTTGTCACTCGGAACTCCCCATGAGCAATAAAAGAGAAGTTATCCTTGATCAAAATCCATGTCATGCCAAACTATCTATTTCGTGGGTATAAAACTATGCACGAAACAGAGAACACATCTTGTCCGTCGAATGAGCACTCCAGGGGGACGATTCTCCCGGGGGTATGAAGCGGTGAGAGACCTGATACTGCCTGGGAGGAGGTGCATGCCGCGAGGGTGAGCGACCATCTGGGAATCGGTAGGGCGTGTGACAGCATTCCTAATCAGTCAGGGCCTCATGGGTAAGCTTACATCCCTGAAGGATCTCTCAAACACGTGGAGAAAGGAAAACATGATAAAGCAAAAACACTCGTGAAGTAGAGTAGTGCAGAATTTCCTAAGCATTATAGCATAAGTTTTGACAAGTGCGAAATCTGACGCGATGTTTATTACATTTGGGGCATGAGGTGCTCGAATGATATGCAGGAAGTTTAAGCACGCGAGAACATCTCCATGGCCAGAGTGGCCGCGGAGGCATCCACAGCCTGGAGCGAGGCTTCGGAAGGTTTGGCATCCAGGAAATTGGGCACGACGGCGTTTGGGTTGTCTTCCCGGAACGATGCCATCATGCGCACCGCCGTTTGGTGACTGGCTCCATTTCAGTCATTGAGAAGCCGGCGAGCGGTCTTGTTCTTGATGGCCCTGATGGAGACGGCCATCATCGAGAGGAACTCTGCCACAGCTGGGAGGCTTTGGCAGGTCAGAGCCAACCCAGAAAGATCAGCAGCTCGGTCCAGCTGCTGCACCCGCATCGCGACGTCCGCGCTGGCGGCAGCGACGCCCTAGAACTCCTCCTCCGTCCGACGGCGGAGTTCTGCAAGTTCGAAGAATGCCCGGGAGTGATCCTCCTCCAGCTCGAGGTGCTTAGCCTTCAGCGACGACAGCTCCTCCTCCTGCAGCTTCAAGGACTCCTCCAACCCGGTCACCTTCTAGCTGTCCAGCTGGGCTTGCTCCCGCAAGGCACGGGCGGACTCCTACTCCATGAGAAGATCCCTCCTAACATCCTTGATGGCCTTCTGGGCTTCCGTCTCCTTCAGCTGCAAGTGCTAGATGTCCTTGATCTTCTCGTCAAGCACCTCCTGATGGTTTTTCTCCATCTCCACAAGGCGTTGACTAACTTCTCTTTCCATATCTTGTTTCCAGAGGTCCAAGGCCTCGGCCTTCTTGTCAGCGCGGCCTCCCGGGTCGCTAGCTGCTATTCCCGCTCGGAGATATCATGCTCGCGACTCTCGCGATCGCTCTTCCAGAGGTTGTTCTTCCGCTCGAGGCCTTTCCACAAACCCATGAGCAGGTTCCACCGGTGGTCCAGCCCCTCCGACCCCTTTTGGATCAAATCCTCGACGCGGGAGCTGGCGCGCGCGAAGGCGCCCTCCTTGGCTTCGATCTCCTAGGCCAGTTGGTCCATCCCCCGGAGCACGAAGTCCATGGTGCTCATCCCGCTGATCGTGATCCCGAGGACCCCTCCCTTCTGGTCCCCGGAAGCACCTGCTCTCCAGCCACTCTTCACGGAGAGACCCGCCTTGATCTCCGCCAGCGCGGCGATTTTAGCACTCGCCCCGGAGCAAGTCGAAAACTCACCGAATGCCTTCAACTCCTCCCCGGTGATGAACGAGCTGCTCAGAAGGTCCGGGGTGTCTGTGGGATTTGATGTTTCAGCCCCGGCCGGACCACCGGAAGGAGCCGGTATGCGCCCATCTCCCGAGCGCATGGTCGTCATCACCTCAGGCGCGGGCTTGGACACCTCCTGGTCCAGAGTCGCCGCAGCCGGGTCGCCCATTGGGGACCCGCCTACCACCGAAGTATCTGAACCAATAAGAGACAACGTCAGACCAGCGATGCGGAAGAGAGTGAAGCTTGCCCTTCGGGGTAAGATTTACCTGATGCTTCCGGTGTCCCCGCGGCTCCCGTCTTCGCGGGGGCCAAGGATGTCTCGGGTGCATTCTCCGCATCCCTCCCGCGTCTCTTCTCCGCTCCCTGCAAGTTGGAGGGGGCGTCATCCCTACGCAGGCTCTGGCGCTGGTGGCCGTGTCTTCCTCGGCCGCGTCTCGCCGTCTCTTGTTGGCCTCCAGGGAAGCCTGACCCCTACAACGACATTCGGTCATCTTCTTTGGAGCGCAACCCGCAAGGACGAAGACAAAATTCATGGCAAAGAAACAAGCAAGAAGCAGACATACCCGCAAGCGCGCTTGCAGTCTAGCGACACGGGCATCTTTCCAGACCCGACGGAAGAGCCATGAGGGCTCAAGGGCAGCATGCTGGCAGCAATGGAAGGCTCCTGGACCGACGGTTGGTGTGGGAGCGACTCCTATCGTTGCGGCGCGAGCACAAAGGCATCGACGTCGACCTCCATGTCCGTGGGGCTGCCCTCATCACCAACCATGCATGCAGGTGGCGCCCGGGGGCTCGCTTACGGGCTCAAGGCCGTGGTGGCTCCCGCGGCAGGACGCGGGGAAGGAGCCTCTCTCCCCGCCTCCTCTTCTTCATCGTCGTCTTCCTCGTCACCGACATCCCCGCCGGCGTCATCGCCGTCCTTGGCTTCCTCGCCATCGCTGCCGCCTTCGTTGCCCTCTTTGGAGTGGGAGGACTGCTCTTCGGAACTCTTGGCGCTCTCGTCTTCGGACTCAGAGGTCTCTGCATCCTGGTCGGAGCTGGAGGGAGCCTTGGCCTTGCGGGTTTTGTCTTTGGTCACCTAGGGCTCGGAATCGGTTCGACCCTCGATCCCAAGGGCGTTACACGCCGGCATTGCTGCTAGGATGTCCTCCTTCTGCGGATCCTCGCACAAGGGTCGGACTCCTTCAGGCAGCTGATACTTCACGGCGGGAGTGAAGATAGTCTTCATGACCATAAGAAGGGCGGGGTCCTCCATGTTGGAGTTCCGTAAGCGGGAAGGGTCTTTGGGACCCTGTAAGTTCCAGGCCGGGTGAGGCCTTTTCTGCAAAGGAGCCAGGTGGTTGCACAGGGCGTGTGCAATGATGGCGGCTCCAGAAACTCCTTGCTCCCGCAGAAGCTTGAAGCGGGACACCACCGCCGAGAGATACACATCCTACAGGCTCAGACTCCTCCAGAGCTCCTGGCTCACCAGGTGCTCCTTCGGCTCCTGTAGATGCTGAAGAGCCTCTGGTACACCAACGAGGAACCAGCCGTTCCTCCATTCGTCCCACTTGGACTTCACCACCATTTCGGGGTAGGCCTGCTTGACGTTCGGACGGAAGAAGAACGTGACTCCGCCCCCCCCCCCCAGACATCCCTCTTTTCCTACGTGCGGGTAGAAGAAATGGCGGAACAGCGCCACAGAGGGCGTCACCCTGACGAACGGGTCGCGGGCATAGGCGAAGACAGACAGATCCAAGATGGCACTTGGGGTCAGATGCAGAAGCTTCAGCTCGTACACGCACAAGACCTCCAAGAAGAAATCCGAGAATGGGGGAACGAGCCCCATCCGCATGCAGACGTCCAAGATGGGGATCTGCGTGGCTGTTCTGGTCTCTGATGGTGGCATAATTTCCGTCGCCACACGAGCCGGAGCATCAGTCGTCGCTCTGGACCCGACCACCCCGAATCGCGTGGCCTGCAGCTTCTCCGCGGCTCCGGCATAGATGCTCGGGAACAAGGCCTGCCTCCTGCGGATGTCCGCCGTCACGGCAGTGTGCTCCGATCTCCTCTGCGTCTTCTCGGATCTGGGGGGCGGCTGTCTCCTGATGAGCGAGGCGCCGGAGGGCTTCTTCTGAGCGGATTGCTTGATCTTGGCCATCGGGACAGAGAGGCTGGCTGCTCTCTGTTGTGGCGGCTAAGCTGAGAAGACGGCACACAGCGAGAAGGAAGAAGACGAAGCACGATGGGCGGCAATTTGGGTATTTCTGTGATTTGGGAGAAGTAACGGCTACAGTTCCCACGAACCGTGGCTTATAAGGCATACCACGCATCACGTCGTGGCCCCACCGCTCCGGCCGGCGTGGGGATCAAGGAGGTGTTCCGCTCGAGGCGCTTCCTCCCATTGGATTCAAGACGGACATTGCCGATCCGCGCGGATCGCAACGTTCACCAAGGCAAAGAAGACCCGGGGGCTCGCGCTGCTTCCCTACGAGCGCGGCCCCGGCAAACGAGACGGGACAGTCAAGACAAGACACCGGGGACCCACTTTGACTTTTTGGTCATAGCCTCGGCAATAGAAGGACGTGCCCGCCGGGACTATGCCCGGGGGCTACTGTCGCAACAGTGGAACACGGGGTTCCCCTGATGGGCTCACCCCCGGGCGCAGAGGTCCCGGGGACCCGGACGCCCGGCAGGAGGCCAGGCTCACCCCCGGGCTCTAACCCCCGCACGGGCGAAGAGGATAAGCTTGCCAGCTCCTGCTGAAAACTTGGGCGCCAAGAAGATGGAGGCGCCGCGCAGGGACACGGTTGGTAAAGGTGTCAGCCTTTGTCCGCCCGCCCTGCAAAATGTGGGTGACTGCACCTAACCCCCCTCAGAAGAATACTTGGACGAGAAGAGGCCACGTCGCCCCATAAGAAGAACCCGGAGGGGTTTTCCCGCCTAAAACCCCTCCGCCCCCAAAGGTGCCCTTGTGGGATCCCCTTAGCCTATAAAAGGAGGACCGAGGCACCTGAGGGAAAGGACGGAATTTCAGAGAGTCGGAGGCTAGGCTAGGTAGCGCACCAGACGAGGGTAGCATGAGCGAGAGGTGATCTCCTCCGGGAAAGGATGTGCTCGTCTTCAACCTCTAGCCAACACCTCCCGGGTTCTCACCCGCAACCACCTCTGTAAGCCACACCATGATGAACCACTCAATCCCGACATGCAGGAGTAAGGCTTTTAGCCTCCGGGTAGCCTGAACCTAGGTAAACTCCTTGTGCTTCTGTGTTCCTTTCTAGTACGTAGATCAGAGGTCTCGACGAGGTTCTCCCGGAAGTTGGCGTCTCCCAGCCTCCTTCGCACCCCTTGCCGAACGTAAAAAGAGGTATCCTTTACTCCCGGTGTCCGTGATCCAAGACACGAAAAGTATAGGTGTGAGCATAGAGGATAAGTGCACATAACCTCGTAAGCCTAAAATATGGCATAGAGGACCAATATGAACACAAATTGGTGATAACTAAATGTTCTGTGAAGAAATTGACACCAAAGTATTCATACTAGTAACTCATAAGCAATATGACATGGATAATAGAGCCCACAAGTGATGAGTGTATGACATATTAATAGAGAAACCATATGAGCACAAATTGGTGATAACTAAATTTCTTATGAAGGAAGCGACACCAAAGTATTCATACTAATATCTCTAATCAATATGTCATGTAAATAAAAGCCACTAGGTTTGACTTAGGAGTGGAGAACCAATATGAGTATTGACAAAAAGGCATGACTAGCCCTAAACCAAACTCATCTAACAACAAATAAGAACTATGTGATATGAGATGAGAGGCACAACTATACCCGAGCCGGATGCCATCCCTAGTGATGTTGAGAGAGACCTCCTCAAGAACACCAAGACGACGGGCCGGATGCCATCTCCAACACCCCACACCAAAGGATGAAACCACTTGGATGGAAAGATAGATCGGAGTGAGGGGGTTCGGATTTGGGCAAGGGATGGTGGGGAGGATGGCTAAAAGTGGATGGGAGGAGGTGACGCTTCGGTGCCCTCCAATGGAGGGGAAACTCGAGTTAGGTGTTTGGGGAGAGAAAGGAGGAGGACACAAGCCGGCCATGGCAAAAGATAGGCATTTTTCAGGGTAGCCGGCAATAGGGCCGGCCAGGCTGGGTAAGTGGCCAGGGAGCCAGCCATGATGGCCGGACACCATACCGAGAGGCCAGCCATAGGGCCGGCCATGGTCGGGCAGGTGGCCAGGGGAGCCGGCCATGATGGCTGGGCTGCGACCCGAGAGGGGCCGGCCAGGTGGCCAGGCACACCCAACACACCTAGGAAAATACGAATTTGACCCCCCTTTTAAAAAAACGTTTCATGCAGAATATAAATGAGGTGATGTGCGTGAGACAAAATATAAGAGAAAGAAGTACGAAGTTTCAACATATTTCGATAGTTAAGATGACTTCATCACACACCCAATGGAAACAAAATTCAAAACCAACAAATAGCTACATGGGGTATGATATGGAAGGAAACATTGTGTGGTATATAAAAAAGATTTAGAGAATTTGACCACCAAATATTTATGAGCTAAGAGCCGAGTGAAAGTCATAATGAAAAACCGACTCCTAGGGAGGTTGGTGGCCGTAGCCACCATATATGAGTATACTTGACGAGGCACCACGAAGATGTATCTTGGGTCCATTGTCAACACTCATCATTTAAGCACATTTTATCACATAAGTAACTATATTGCAAGATTTGTCTATTTGCACATAATAAGAGTAGTGTTGGCACAAGAATTGTGTTACACTCCCCTTATGTCCATGCCTACTGATAACCCACAAGTGGAGGGGATCACAACAGTCTTCATGGGTAGTATAACCCAATTTATTGATTCGACTCAAGGGGAGCCAAAGAATACTTAGAGGTCTTTACAGCTGAGTTGTCAATTCAGCCACACCTGGAGAAGCACAAGTAACATGAGAGAGGTGAAAGCAACAGTGATTTGAGAACAATAGTAACAGAAACACGAAAGCAATGATGGAGAAATATGGACCGGGGTTCATAGTTTCACTAGTGGCGGCTCTCCTAAGCAAATAATCATGCATTGGGTGAACAAATTACAGTTGGGCAATAGACAGAATTGCAATAATTAATTAATTATGACAAAGCATTCAGTTTATCAATCATACGTAGGCATGTATTCCATATATAGTTGTAACTACTCGCAATGAGAATTCACACAACATCTTTTGTCCTACCATTCGGTTTCAGCCGGGCCAATTAAGGAACAAATGGCAATTAAGGTGTTCCTTTTAATAGAACACCAGAGCAAAGCATTAACACACAATGAACACATGTAATCCTCAAGTTACTAACCATTCCCATCGATGTCCCCGTTTCTGTCACTCGAGTTCTCTGGTTCCGGACTAATAACAGGTGTATACAACTTGTAGATACGATCTAAGCATCAATTATATTCATGCAAACATAACGCGCCCATATCTAAGATCATGCCACTCGTGCACTAGTGACAAGCATTAAGCATAACAACATTGCAGAAACACCAATTCATAAACATAAATAATCTGATCATAACGTGCCAATTCATCGGATCCCAACAAACACAACGCATATTACATCGGATTGATCTCGATCATGTAGGGCAGCTCACGAGAACATGGTATTGAACAACAAGGGGGAGAGAGTACCATCTAGCTACTGCTACAAACCCGTAGTCCGCGGGGGAACTACTCACAACTCATCCCGGAGGCAGCGGTGGCGGTGAAGATGGCTCCGGGGGCCAATCCCCGTCCCGGTAGGGTGCCGGAACAGGCAATCTGACCCCGGAAATTTGTCGGCGATGGCGGCGGAGCTCTGTATTGTATTTGGGAAAACCCTTCGGGGGTTAGGGTTTTTGCGTCGGATGTGATTTTATAGGCGTCGGAGGCAGCCGAGGGGTGCCCCACATGGTAGGGGCGGGTCCCACCCGCGGGTGGGCCCTAGGCCACGGAAGGGGGCCGCCCCTGGCCTGTGTGGGTCCCCTGGAGTCGCCCTTCTGGCTCCCTTTCTCATTTCTTCAATAAAAAATCTCCGTAAATTTTCGTCCAATTCAGAGAATATATCCAGAAGTAACTTTCTGCAATAAAAACAGCACAAAAACAGGGAACTGACACTGGGCATCTTGTCAATAGGTTAGTCCAATAAAATGCCTTGAAATGATATAATAATGTAGCATAAACATGTTATAATGATAGGAATCAAGCATGGCATGATTAAAAATTATAGATACGTTTGACACGTATCAGCATCCCCAAGCTTAATTCCTTCTCGTCCTCGAGTAGGTAAATGATAATCAAAATAATTTTTGAGCTTGACATGCCACCAACATAATCTTGATTAAGATAGTAATGCAAAGCACATGATGTGAATAAGGTGATCCAAAACAATTGTCTATAGTTGACATTAAGCAAACAATGATTAACAAACGCTAGCTAACAAATGCTAGAAACTTTTCATGAATAAGTGTGTTGGAGACATGGAACCATACATAAGGTTTAGAAAGAAGAATTGCAACTTATGTCGCCAATGTAAAGTATCAATCATTCTTCAAAGCATCTAATTAGTCATCCATGGAAATAGCCAAGCTCAAGTCAAGTATCCTAATCCATCTACTTCACAAATCAACTATTTCGAAGTCTACTCAACTAGTGCAAGTAAGAAGTGTCTTTGGCACCATGATGTTATGGCAAAGAGAACAATAATGTAGGTTTGGAAGGTCAAAAAGAAAGGCTCAAACAGCGGAGAAGGTAACAACAAGACAGAAGGAAGTCTCGTAGTTGACACTGTATGAGGAGTAGTGATTGCCATGCAACGGATGCACATAGAGCTATAAGTGTATGAAAGCTCTCCAATGGAACTAGTGGGGGTGCATCCAACTTGCTTGCTCATGAAGACCTAGAGCTCACTCGAGGAGGCTCATCCTTGGAAAATACAAGCCAAGTTCTATAATGTTAATTCCCCACATAGTTATACTACTAAAACAACATGAGAACTCTCTATAATGAAGTGTAGGTGCTACTAGCACAAGTGTGGTAAAAATGATAGTAGTGTTGCTCCCTCTCTCTTCTTCTATTTTTTTGGATTTTGGGTGACCTCCTTGGCTCTTTTGAATTCTCTCTCATTTGGCCTCCTTTGGGCTCTTTTATTTTTCTCTTTTTTTATTTTATACCTCACTGTAGGAGCAACACTCTATATTACAAATGGATCATCACACTTTTTGGTACTCATAACTCATAAGACTAATACATGATGTATAAAAGAAGATATGCATGATCAAGCGTACTGTGGAAAAAAATGTAAAACATGTGGCAAGCCACACGACACACTAACTCAATGATCAAGCAAACTATATGATAATGAAGAATGACATCAAGTCATGTAATGTAATGATGGATGTTGCATGGCAATGTATCTCGGAACGGCTATGGAAATGCCGTGATAGGTAGGTATGGTGGCCGTTTTGAGGGAGATAGTTGGCTTATGTGTAGGAGAACAGGATGAATTTCTCCCACGGAGTTGGATGTACTCGCGAAGTATGCACCAATCTCAATGTGAGAGAGGGAATTGCGCAACACCGAAGAGGCTAGCAAAATATGGAAGTGGAAGTGCCAAAAACCAAAACTCACAATGCATTTCGTATATTGCAAACAACTAGCAGTTTCAATATTCCACAAATGGTTTGAGACACCTCGAGAGGGATCGTGGCGGCGACACAAGTGACCCGTTGGCTTCCCCGACCGTTGCAGTAACTACCCACTAGGAACTTCTTTCCAACTTAGCAGAATTCATGACACATTAGCATTGTTGACTTAGGTTGTTTAGTTTAGAAAAGTACGGCTCCACGCTTTACTAACACATCTCCACTAATCAGCTCGAACACCATTAACCAACACATTTTAACCATTAGTTATTTTAATGTCTCAAAACAATTGAAAAGTATCAAATTATCCACATAGTGATCTACAAGACTATGCAGGTTTTTTTCTACTTCATACCACTACCACATGCATAGCATTTTACCAATATAACACATTAACCAAGCAACCAAAACAACTCTCTAACAAATATAACTGAATATCAAGAGAGTTTAACATTAACTACTAGCAGCTCTAAATAAGATAAAAGCTAAAAGCGAGAGCTTGCTAGCAAACAAACAGTAGCTAAGAATACTCAACAAGATATAAGCGAATGGAGCGTGTCTCTCTCCCACACAAATAAAGCTAGGATCCAACAAGGATATGACCAGCAAAATAACAAACAAAACTGAAAGTAAAAAGACGCTCCAAACATACCACATAATATGTAAAGTGATAAAAACGTAGTTTCAACGAAACGACCTGATGGTTGTTGGTGAAGAGTGGGGATGCCTTGGGCATCCCCAAGCTTAGATGCTTGAATCTTCTTAATTATTCCAGGGGGGTTCCATGGGGGCATCCCCAAGCTTGTGCTTTTCTCCATTCTCACATCACCGTGTCGTTCAAAACTGAAAAACTCCCTTCACACAAAACTTCTCATAAACTGATTAGAGGGTTAGTGCTCATAAATTAAAATTCACATGTGTTCAACTCAAGACAAATTACAAACAACTTTATTAGGAATTAGCTACTGTTTACTAAGCCTCAATGTGACACTCCATCTCTAGAGTATCGCATTTGACGATAGTAAAAGAGACGAACACAAAATAAAAGCAGAATCTGTCAAAAACTGAACAGTCTGTAAAGATCGAATTTTTCGGGGCACTTATGTGCCTCAAATCATAAAAGTCAAAACTAACGAAAGATATATAAAAGTAGCAGGTTTTCTTTCTAAAAATTTCAGAAAAAGATAAAATTCATAGGATTTTTAGATTTTTGAACAGTGAAGGACAAAATTCTGTTTCTGGACAGCAAAACAACACCTCGCACTTTCAATGCATTAGAGGCTAAACTTGGCACAAAAAACCAAAACAAAAAAATACAATGAAGTTGCTAAAGAAGCGCTCAAGAAAAGCAAAAACAAAACTGAAAGAAAAGATGGGTTGCCTCCCAACAAGCGCTTTTCTTTATAGCCTTTTAGCTAGGCCCAGTATTTTCAATGATGCTCACATAAGAATAAGTATTGAAACGCAAGGGAGAGCATCGTGAGGGAATTATCAAACACATTTAAGTCTAACTCTCTTCCTATGCATAGGAATTTTATAAGAAAATAAATCAATGAAGCACAAAGCATTAAGCATAGGAAGGTAAAGCAAGTGTAACTTCAAAACTTTTAGCATAAAGAGAGGTGTTTTAGTGACATGAGAACTCAGACAACCATATTTTCCTCTCTCATAACAATTTTCAGTAGCATCATGAACAAACTCAACAATATAATTATCACTTAAAACAGGTTTTTCATTATCTACAAGCACATAGTTTCAGTCCATCTCAAAAATAGTGGGATTAAACCCACTTTCAATAGCATTATAATTTTTATCATCAAGTAATATAGGATCATCATCAAGAGCTTTATCATATAGACTTTCTAAGCACAACTCTTCATTATCATGCATCTCAATGGTTGGAGTAAATAAAGGATTATCATAAGATTTATGAATATAGCACGGATTATCATATATAACAAGATCATTTTTATCAAAAAGGGATGTTTCAAATGAATCAATGGGATCATAACACTCATTCTCCTTTTGTAAGGAAGGAGGACAATCAAATAATGTATGAGTTAGAGAGTTACTCTCATTAGAAGGTAGAGATGGGTAGCTACTCCATTCTTCCTCCTCTTGTTCGTCACTCTCCTCCTTGTTTTCATCCAATGAGCTTCCAGTTTCAACAATTTCTTCTTCCATAGGCTCCTGCATGGCATTAGTCTCTTCTTCTGGGGGAGATAAACCCTTAAGATATTCAGTAATGTAGCAATTTTCATCTTTATAATTATCCATGCAATATTTAAGTATAGCAAAACTTTCAGATTTATAAGGAGCATCATCATCATTTTCAAGCAAAGAAGTAATTTCATAAGCACCCTTCCGCGCAATAAATTCTTCAATAAGTTCCACATCATAAAAATCATAGTTTCCCTTAGCATAAGATGCCAAGGTTTCATTATCATTACCAACACATTGAAAAGGAAGGTGTTTAAAATTTATGCTACAACTAGACTCATCACAGCAATAAGATATATCATAATTTAAGCACAAGTCTCTAGCATAATTGTTCAGAGTATTAATTATTTTCCATAAGTGTATCCCTTTTTGTGACAAGCGGTATTCCTTATAATATTCTTGTTGATCCTTCGTGAATCCGCCTTGCCAATAAGATCTAGTTTCAAAGAAGTTAACAATTGATAACAATAACAATAAAGAGAGTAGAGAGAAAGTGAGTACTTCCCAAGTGAACCAATAAGTAGTGCTATGGCTCCTCGGCAACGGCGCCAGAAAATAGTCTTGATAACCCACAAGTGTAGGGGATCGCAATAGTCTTCACGGGTAGTATAACCCAATTTATTGATTCGACTCAAGGGGAGCCAAAGAATACTTAGAGGTCTTTGCAGGTAAGTTGTCAATTCAGCCACACCTGGAGAAGCACAAGTAACACGAGAGAGGTGAAAGCAACAGTGATTTGAGAACAATAGTAACAGAAACACGAAAGCAATGATGGAGAAATATGGACCGGGGTTCATAGTTTCACTAGTGGCGGCTCTCCTAAGCAAATAATCATGCATTGGGTGAACAAATTACAGTTGGGAAATTGACAGAATTGCACTAATTAATTAATTATGACAAAGCATTCAGTTTATCAATCATACGTAGGCATGTATTCCATATATAGTTGCAACTACTCGCAATGAGAATTCGCACAACATCTTTTGTCCTGCCATCCGGTTTCAGCCGGGCCAATTAAGGAACAAATGGCAATTAAGGTGTTCCTTTTAATAGAACACCAGAGCAAAGCATTAACACACAATGAACACATGTAATCCTCAAGTTACTAACCATTCCCATCGATGTCCCCGTTTCTGTCACTCGAGGTCTCCGGTTCCGGACTAATAACAGGTGCATACAACTTGTAGATACGATCTAAGCATCAATTATATTCATGCAAACATAACGCGCCCAAATCTAAGATCATGCCACCCGTGCACTAGTGACAAGCATTAAGCATAACAACATTGCAGCAGCAACAATTCATAAACATAAATAATCTGATCATAACGTGCCAATCCATCGGATCCCAACAAACACAACGCATATTACATCGGATTGATCTCGATCATGTAGGGCAGCTCACGAGAACATGGTATTGAACAACAAGGGGGATAGAGTACCATCTAGCTACTGCTACAAACCCGTAGTCCACAGGGGAACTACTCACAACTCATCCCGGAGGCAGCGGTGGCGGTGAAGATGGCTCCGGGGGCCAATCCCCGTCCCGGCAGGGTGCCGGAACAGGGAATCTGACCCCCGAAACTTGTCGGCGATGGCGGCGGAGCTTTGTATCGTATTTGGGAAAATCGTTTGGGGGTTAGGGTTTTTGCGTCGGATGTGATTTTATAGGCGTCGGAGGCGGCCGAGGGGTGCCCCACGGGGCAGGGGCGGGTCCCACCCACGGGTGGGCCCTAGGCCATGGCAGGGGGCCGCCCCTGGCCTGTGTGGGTCCCCTGGTGTCGTGTCTTGGATCACGGACACCGGGAGTAAAGGATACCCCCTTTTTAGGTTCGGTATGGGGCGCAGAGGAGGCCGAAGAAACATCTTCCACCCGGGGGCTTCGCTCGGCACTCGAGATCTACATACTAGCAAGCATCACACAGACACAAGGAGTTTACCCAGGTTCGGGCCGCCCGGAGGCTAACAACCCTACTCCTGCATGTCTGGATTGAGAGGTGTACCATGGTGTAGCTTTACAATGGTGGTTGCGGGTGAGAACCCGGGAGGTATTGGCTAGAGGTTGAAGACGAGCAGATCCTGACCCTGAGGAGATCACCTCTCGCCTAAGCTAATATGGGACTTGTGCGCTACCTAGCCTAGCCTCCTTCTCTTCTAGACTTGTCCCCTTCTTTGGGTGCCTCGGTCCTCCTTTTATAGGCTAAGGGGATACCACAGGTGCACCCTTGGGGCCGGATGGGTTTTGGCGGGAAAACCCCTCCGGGTTCTCTTTAGGAGGCGACGTGGCCTCCTCTCGTCCAAGTATTCTTCTTAGAGGGGGCAGGTGAGGCCGCCCACCTTTTCCTGAGAGGGCGGACAGAGGCTGACAGCTTTTTGCTTCTGCCTCCCCCCCTTTGGCGCCTCCATCTTCTTGGCGCCCAAATCTTCTAGGAGCTTCTAGCCAGAGCTGGCAAGCTTATCCTCTTCACGCACTTGAGGTTGGTTCCCGGGAATGAGCCTGGCCTCTTGCCGGGCGCCGGGTCCCCGGGACCTCCGTGCCTGCTTCCAGGTCGAGGGGGGCCCCGGAGGGTCCCCGAGTCCTTGGCCTTGGTTGTCGCTGTCACACACGTCGGGACGCCGTGGGGCAGATGGGAGGGGGGCATCTGCCAGTCTTGAGCCTTGGCCTTGAGTGCCTCCTTGGTGGGCCCATGTGCGATGGACCCACTTTGACCGCATCAGGGGAACCCCATGTTCCACTGTTGCGACAGTAGCCCCCGGGCATAGTCCCGGCGGCCACGCCCTTCTGCCGCCGGCGCTATGACCAAAAAGAGTCAAAGTGGGTCCCCGGCGTCAGGTCTTGAACGTCTTGTCCCGTCCGTCAGAACCGCGCGCTACGGAGGCGTGCGTCCCACGGGTCCTGGAGTTATCTATCCGGTGGAGTAATTGCGCCAGCCTCCTCGATTCTTGGTAACGGAGAAAGCGAGGAGACGGCCGCTGAGGGCGCACCCGAGCCTTCTTAAAGGCAGGGATGCCCCTCAGGATCTTCATTCGTCTTCATTCCTTCTTAAACCCCACCTTTCCTCAGAGGTGAGCGCGTCGATAGCGGGGGCTAAGAGAGGAGCTGGTCGCTTGCGCTCGTCCTCGGTGGGGGCAGAAGTGGCGTCCGGTAGTCGCGGAAGAGCTGCCCCCCGAGGCCGAGCGAGGCGCGGTCGTGGCCGCGGTCGTGGAAGCCGAGGTCGGGGAGGACGCGGAGCAGGAGATTCGCCGAGCCCTTCCTCACGGAGGACGACCCACACCGGCTTCCCTCCATTTGAGTTCGTCGTGGATCTAGACAGAAGACTGCATGGCCGGCTCCATCTGCCGGACTCCTTCGTGGCGGCGGTGGATACGGATGATGGCTGGCCCACTGGCTTCTGGTTGCAGGTCGAGGGCTGTCCCAACGGCCCCTCCTGGGTCAAAGTGGAGAACACCCTCGCCTGCTCCATGCCCCTGGGGAAGGGATGGAAAGCGTTCGTTTCGGAAACATGGAATGTCAGAGAAATTCAAATTATGTGAGGCTTAGAAAAGAAGTCCTGCGTAGAGTCCAGGGAGAGCCTATTTGGGTTTTTTATATAAAAACTCAAAGAAGCAATGAAATTGTTCCGGATACTCATGAAAATCACTAATGAAGTCAGTTAACTCCTGACTGGAGTAACGAAAAAGTTCTAAGTCTCTCACGACTCCCTCGACGACTCCATCAGATAGATCTGGATACGGGGAGTTCTGCATCCAGAATCTCTTCTTCCATTTGACAATCCGATACCGCTCTAAAAGTAGTTGAGTACCTGTCGTTCGAGTACGACGAGGATGGGACGCTCTCCGTGAAGATCTTCCGTGGTGATGGAGGACGCGAGGACTGCTGCATGGAGAACGACAGCAGCAGTCGCAGCAGCAGCTACGACGAGGAGGACGATGATGAAGATGAAGAGGACTCCCTCAGCATCAAGGACGAGAGGAGCCTGCTTCCCTGAAGATGCGGGGGCGGCACCACGGCAGCACCCCCCGAAGATGTCCTTGACCTCCTTCTTGGCGGCCTCGTCGACGTACTTCTGGAAGTAGCGCCCTCCGTGGTGCGGGGATGCTCCTTGCTCGCGTAGGAGCCAACCTTTCTTTGTAAAAAGTAGGCCCCATTGTAGACTTTTGGGTGACGAAAAACTTGTACTCCTGTTGTCGCTTGGCCTTCGAGCTGAATAGATGCGATCAAGAACGGTTTTCTATAAACTCGCTCTTGAATGCAGCACCAGCTGAACCGTCAGGGGGGGCCAGTGGGGAACAGAGGGCCTATAAAAGGCTCTCTAGCCCCCAGTTCCATGGCCACCCGTAGTCTTGCTTCTTCTTGCTTCTCGCCCTCCCCGCCCCTTCTCAAACCACGAGGCCCGTCAGGGGGGGCCAGTGGGGAACAGAGGGCCTATAAAAGGCTCTCTAGCCCCCAGTTCCATGGCCACCAGTAGTCTTGCTTCTTCTTGCTTCTCGCCCTCCCCGCCCCTTCTCAAACCACGAGGCCATGTCGGGGGAGGTAGGGATGTCCTTCTTAGGGACGTCGACGGCGGCGTCCGTGCACCGGGGCACAGCGGAGGCTCCCAGGGGAGCTGGGGCCCGTGCCGCTGGAGAAGAGGATGAGGTGATGTCGCGCCTGGCCCTCGCCATGGGCGTTTCTCGCTTGGTGACGATTTCTGGTCCCGCAGCCCAGGAGGAGGCTTGGGTGCGGGCGCTCCGCAAGGCTCAGCTTCTGGCGGCCTTGAAGGGGAAGACCGCGGGGATCCCGGAGGTATCCCAGCTTTGGGAGGAGTTCGACGCCATCGAACAGGTCAGTGTCGTGCTTCTCTCAGCCCCTCGCTCCTCTTGGGCCTGGTCGAGATCCTGACCGAACTTGTCCCCTGTCGTAGGCGGACGACAATGCCATGAGCGAGGTGGCGGCCGAGGTGGTCTCCCTGCTCCACTGCCTGGTGCCCGGACACATCAGACAGCCAGGAGACGCCTGAAAAGATCTTTCTGGGTTCTCCCTCTCCTCCCAGGCGTCCCCGGGAATTGAGAGGTCCCCCGTCGGGCGTAAACAAGGCAAGGGCGCGCAGCGAGGAGTGCTAACTCCAAGCTGGCCTTAGTAGCACAGGGTCTAGTAGTTGCACAACTGAATGTAAATTCAAGAATGTAATTCAGAATGTAAATTCAGATGTATGCAACCCTAAACTGAACTCCCGGGGTCATTTCCCAAATCTCCCTTTGCACTAATGCGCCGTCTGGTTTTCTGAGGAGGCCGCTTAGGTGCCAAGGCACTCTACCTCTGCACGATAGATGTACCCCCTAAGTTGGACTATACCTTCCGGGAGTCCTTCGCCACTGTCCACGGGTACTAGCCCAGAAGGGAAACAGACCGTTCATCGGGGTGGTCGCCTACCCCCGCAAAGGCTCTCATGAACCGTCAAGCATGCGCAGGTCGATGGTATATTGACTCCGAGCGAGATGTTATGCCTAAATGCAGGATGCTAATGCAAAACTTAGCTGTTCTCTTGTCGCACCTTCATCCCATCCAGTCCTTCCCGGGTGTCGAACTCCTTTGGTGTCCCGCCGCCCAATCCTGCCCCGGGAAGGAGCTACACATAGCAAACTTTCAGTAGGAAAAGAAAGGACCCTCTTTCCTATCATGCTAGCGTGTTATCCGAAGCAAACCGTAAGCACAGTTGGTAGTACATTTCTGTGGTGAGGTGCGTTTCACCACAGCGCTGCCCGATTCCCCTCTCCGCGGCAGCACGGCATGATCGGGCGGCGGCGCTTCTACCCGTCTGCCACCGGCACATACCAGCCCCCTGCTTACGGTTTGCTAAGGATAACACGTTTCCATGGAAGGATTGAGGCTCACGGAAATTGAAATAACTTATCTTTTATTCTCCTGGCGACGATTCTCACACCCTATTACAGAACACTAGCCCCCTGGGCGTGCTTTAACGGATCCGAAGTTTGCGATTCATGTTTGTAATCAGGGGTAGAATTTCCGAAGATTCTCGATGTTCCAGGTGTTGCCTTCCGGCCGGCCTTGCTCGTCCTCCAGGTACACCGTTCCGGGTTTCAGGGTATGTGTCACCCGGAAGGGTCCTTCCCACTTTGATGACATTTTGTTCAGGCCTTGCATGCTTTGCCTCTTGCGGAGTACCATGTCTCCGGGTTGCAGCTCCCGCGAGCGAACATGACGACTGTGGTATCGGCGGAGTCCTTGTTGGTACCGAGCTGACCGTAAGGAGGCCTGGCACCTTCTCTCTTCCAGCAGGTTTATGTCATCTATCCTCCGCTCTTCTTGTGTGTTCTCATCGTATGCGAGCACCCGGAGTGATCTGTACTTGAGTTCTGATGGCAGGACAGCCTCAGCTCCGTAGACGAGGAAGAATGGTGTCTCTCCAGTGGCTCTGCTCGGTGTTGTTCTGAGTGACCACAGCACGCTTGGTAGGTGATTAATCTAGTTTTTTCCCTTGTTCTCCAGCTTGTCAAAGGCCTTGGTCTTCAATCCCTTGAGAACTTCTGCATCTGCTCGCTCTACTTGCCCGTTGCTTCTTGGGTACGACACCGAGGCGAAACATACGTTGATGCCCATTTCTTCGCAGAAGTTGAGGAAGGCTTTGCTTGTGAACTGGGTGCTGTTGTCGGTGATGATTCTTTTGGGTACTCCAAACCGGTAGATGATTCCTTCGATGAACTTGATGGCGGCCTGAGCCGTCTGTCGTGGAACTGGCATTGCTTCCACCCACTTTGTGAACTTGTCGATTGCCACGAACAGGTATTCGTGTCGATACCGTCTAGCAGCAGCTTCTGCATCATGGGATACCGCTCCCGGGAGTCGCGCAACACTGAGCTGACGAAGTAGACCGGGTGCTGCACCTTGCGGGTCGCCGATCCTTTGACGAGTTCGACGTCCCCCACGTCCTTGGCGCTCCGGGGTGTTGTCGGAGTAGCCCCCGGCTTCGTCGCCTTGGAGTGTGTTTCTACTTCCTCATCGCATGGCTCGATGATGACGGGAGGGGGCAGGGTGCTGGGGTCCTCGGACTCCTGAACACCTAGCCGCCCCTCCTTGCTTGTCTGCCCCGGGAACAGGTCCCCGGGACGCTTGCCCTTTCTTGGCTTCCTTGGAGATGCGTCGTGCTCGGCCACCTGCACGGCGCCGACCACCTGGTTGGTGGCCGCGATGTACAGCAGCAGGGGCTCCTTTTCCTTTGGGGCCACGAGGACGGGTGGCGAGGCGAGGTAGCTCTTGAGTGATTGGAGAGCTTCCTCAGCCTTGGAGTTCCACTCCACAGGGCCCGATTTCTTGAGCAACTTGAAGAACGGTAAAGCCCGATCTCCAAGCCTTGAGATGAAGCGCCCGAGTGCCGTGATGCACCCGTTGAGGCGCTGCACGTCCTTGACTCGCCGGGGCGCTTCCATTCGTTCGATGGCCTTGATCTTATCGGGATTCGCCTCGATCCCCCGGTGGGAGATCAGGAAACCCAATAGTTTGCCGGACGGGACCCCGAACACGCACTTGTCGGGGTTGAGCTTGAAGTTGACCCGGCGGAGGCTGTTGATGTATCTAAAATGCATACATGAACTTTGCACTATAATAGTTATATTCCATGCATATTTGCATCATATAAGGGGTATATTACTATTATTTAATGATTTTTGGTAATTTATAAAGATTTCCCCTTTATATGGAATTAATCCTGCGCAGGCAGAAAACCCCAATTTCTTTCTTTATTTATTTCAGGATCTTAACGACGTCATAATGAGCTATAAATTTAGGGGAGTAATTATTTTGGAAGGAGAAGATTTAGGAGCGAAAGAAGTCAACGAACGGAGGCCGGAGGACCAAAAGGGGGGGTCCCACGCGGCTACAGTACCAGGCCGCGTGGGCCCATCCAGTTTGGCCCTCGTGGCCCCGTTTGCATCGATCCTTCGCCCAGAAGCATCCTCGTGACCTAAAAACTCCTATATAAAAGGTCCCCCGACGTTTTCTAGAGGGAGGCGGCGGAAAAACACAAAACCAGAAACAGAGAGGCAGAAGGCTGCCGCCGGAGATGATCGGAGGGGGGAAACGCCGCCGGAATCCACCTCCGGAGGGCTCCACCCCCTCCGGCGTGTTCATCATAAACTTCTACAGCAAGATCATCTCATCTCCACCATCTCCATGATGAGGAGGGAGTAGTCCCTCATCGGGGCTGAGGGCTCACGCCGGTAGCTATGTGGTTTATCTCTCTCTCCCATGGTGTGATCTTTATGTGATCATGAGCTTTGTAATCTAGTTGAATCCATAGATGTTACTCTTCATCATCTTATGAATTATGCTACTCAAGTGGTTTTATTGATGTGATTGCCGGAGTCACCCTTGTCCCATGGTGTGAAGTTGATAGTGTGTGCACCGTGTGTGTCTCTTAGGCTAAAGATTACATGAATACTTATCATGAGTTATTATTTGTGTTGGGTGTCTCTATGATATTGTGGTGTTTGTTAGTACTATCTTTGGATGCGAATAGTGACCGCATGAAGTGTCCATAGATGTGGAATACGAACTTTAAGGTGTGCTTTTTGTAGCCCTACATAATGGATTGGTGTTCGTTATCCAACCAGAGGATAGTTCGGGGTAGCATAGTGAAGAGGAAATATCTATGTATTCAATATATTATTATTGTTGAGAGTGTCCACTAGTGAAAGTATGATCCCTAGGCCTTATTTCCAAAGCACCGTTTACACCTTTGTCTTGTCCTCTTGCATTAAAGAGGATTGGGACACTTTCACACTCTTGTTCCCTTGTCTTGTCCTCTTGCATTAAAGAGGATTGGGACACTTTCACATTCTTGTTTTGTTACATTAAACTTCCATCCATTAAATCAACCATCTTGTTCTTTAAACTTGTTTAGTGCATAATCAACTAAAACTTGTGACACTTTAGTTGTAGGGAATAGATAACTTTTCCTTCTTGCTCCTGCGGATGGATACCCTTCTTCCACATTGAGAGGTGCTACGGTGATCCCCTGCTCTTGGGAGTTATCAGTTGTCAAAAGTCTCGTGCAGGTCCTGGACAAGGGAGTCCTGGAACCTTGTCTTGACCACGATATCGTCGATGTAGGCTTCGACGTTGCGGCCCAGCTGGGTCCCAAGGCACGCTTGCATCGCGCGCTGGAAGGTAGCGCCGGCGTTCCGGAGGCCGAAAGGCATCCGGGTGTAGCAGTAGCAGCCCCTGGGGGTGATGAAGGCCGTCTTCTCCTGGTCCTCAACCGCCATCAGGATCTGGCGCCGTGATCAAGTACTACAGTGATCCCCTGCTCTTGGGGTTATCAAGTACTTTTCTGGCGCCGTTGCCGGGGAGCGTAGCGCTTAAGTTTCTATTCTTGTGTGCACTAGACTTTATATTTATTTTATCTTGTTTTATATCTTGCAATCATCTAAGCTTGGGGAGGTTCCTCTTTAACTTGTTTGGTTGTGAAGTTTATCTTAGTTTTACTTTCAGTTTTGCATTTATCAAAAACCCAAAAAAATTGGAAAATGGAAACCAACAAAATAATTAGAGATCTTTATGAACTTTATGAACTTTATATTGAATTAGTACATCATGCTTTTGAAGAGATAATTAAACCAATGGGAGTTTGCTTGCATAAGAGTGATGGCAATGCTATTAGCATGAATTCTTTGAACACCATTATTCCTAATGATATGGAAAGCTCTAAGATTGGGGATGAGGTGTTTGAAAATCCTTTTGCTACTGATGATTATATATTTGAAACCTCTCCTTCTAGTAAAAATTATGATGATATGTTTACAAATGAACACACTTGGGAAGATAACTATTCCATTGCTTATGATGATACTATGCCTCCTATATATGATGATTATTATGATGAATGTGATATTTTCAGTCCACCTACTATTGAGGAATTTTTTTATTATGATCATGATATGCCTCCTATTTATGATGATTACAATCATGGCTATGGTAGTTTTTCTCCCACTATTACTAATGAGAAGGATTTTACTTATGTGGAGAGTAATAATAATAATACTTTTATGCATGTGAATCATGACAAGAATGCTTTATATGATACTTATGTTGTTCAGTTTGTTCATGATGGTATTGAGATTTATTATGAGAGAGGGAAACATGTCTCTAAATATCTCAATAATATTAAGTTTCCTCTCTTTATGTTGAAACTTTTGAAGTTCCACTTGTTTTATCCTCCTATGCTACTTGCTTTGTGTTTCAATGATTTATTTTCTTACAAGATCCCAATGCATAGGAAGTGGGTGAGACTTAAATATGTTTCATATTTTTCTCTTGATGCTCTCTTTTGCATTTCAATTCTTATTCCTATGTGAGCATCATTAGATAACCTCTTTTGAGAGGTGGGATTGAACAATAGTGATTTGCTGTCCAGAAAACAGATTCCTAAGCTTCACTGCGAATTTTTTTAAAAATCACAGAAGAGGATTTTTGAACTGATATTTTACGACAGCAATATTAAGTTATTAATACACATTTCATTAGTTCAAAGTTTTCTTATTTGAGCAATGTAAGTGCCTCTGAAAATTCACTCTTTACGGGCTGTCCAGTTTTTGACAGATTCTGTCTTTATTTTGCATTACTCTCATTACTTGTGTTTTGTGTGGTTCTATTGATCAAAGAGCAATGCAAAACCATAGTAATATTAGCTAATGTGTATAATCAACTCATTATATGTCTTTGCTGTATCTATGGAGATTTAATTTATGGAGACCCTAACCCCTCTAATCAAGTTTTATGATGAGTTATGTGTGAAGAGAACTTTTCAAGTGGAAGAGTTGAGGGTGATAAACAAAGATCAAGAGGGACAAACACTCAAGCTTGGGGATGTTACCCCTAGGCTCACCTAACATATATCAAGTAAGTACAAGAATTTAAGCTTGGGGATGCCAAGCCACCTCACTCCAACCATCTTGATACCGAGTAAGTAAGCCTAGTTATATGGCTATAAAGAAAGCGCTTTACGGGAGGCAACCCGGTTGTTTTTATTTTCTTTGTGTCCTCTTGCTGTAACAAGATACTTAGTTTTTAGTTTAGTTTCTGGATTTTTTAATAAAGTGCCAAGTTTTACCCATTTTGTTTGAGAAAGTTGTTATTTTGCATGCGGAGATTTTATTCCAGCACAGGTTTGTGCACAGTTTGATTTTTAATTCTTATTATGTAACTCCGAATGAGCTGATATTTTTACTGTAACTTCAACTTTTCATCCTATGTATGCATGAATTTTTTCAAAAAATTTACGCATGTTTAAGTAAGGTATAAAAATACGGTTTTCTGCTGTCAGTTTTCTGGACAGATTCTGTCCAATATTGTTTGATGCATGTTTCGAACTTTTAACTTGAATCTTGTTGATCCAATTGAGTTTATTAATAGGCATACAACATTATACACTTTCTGTACATTCACATGAATTTTTGTCTTAGAATTATAAGCAGCAAGTAATGCATTTGTCTATCACTACTAATGTCACCCCACAGAAAAGAAATGGGAGAAACGGTGTTTTGAAGTTTTTTCACAGGGATTAGAGGAGATGCACCAAGAGCTATCCAAGGATGGTGAAATCCATAAGCTTGGGGATGTGAAGACAACCCCACTGGGACCTACACACTCTCGGTTTGCACACGTCTAACTTCTGTTTTTCTATCAATGCACTTTATCGCATGAACTTGGAGCGTCTTTTAATTGTTTTTTGTTTTGATTTGATTTTTTTTTGAGACCACCACTATGATTTATATATGAAAGAGCTACTGTAAATATGGGTTGAAATATCTTGCATGCTTTTATTGTGTTGGGAAAAGGGATATCTAAGTTGATTTTTAATGACACATATAGTTGCACGATTCATGAGCTTCTTTATGAGTAATAATTTGCAAATGCTTTATCATGAGCTATCTTTTATTCATGTTTTGATGTTATATGTTATTTCACCTTGTTTGACATGAATTAGCTAGTTCTATGGACACTCATGCATGCATCTAGATGGTCATCTTTCTCCCTTTTGCTAGCCCAAAAGTTCCAACAAGTAAAAACTTGTTTCCAACACCTTCAACCCAAGTTTTTCCAGTGAGTCCACCATATCTACCTATTAGCTTTATGCTATTATAAGTATGTTTATCATGTTATTTGTGTTATCTATGCCTCTAAATGAAAATGATGATGTTATTTATTGTAATGGGAAAAGTTGGTTAAAAAGCTCTCGCGAACTTGATGCACACTTTACTTTTATTGCATTCAATAAAGATGAACCATTGTGATTAATATTATGATGATAGTGGCTTGATAAATGTTTAAGGTTGGGAGTTAGCCCATATGTGCTGTCACATGCAAAGCTTTCAACATGTTCCATTATCTATTTAGTTGATATCATGTACTTTTGTCTATGGATGCCTATCATGACGAAATAATGTGGAAATAGATTTAAGTTTAAATGAGTTTGTATAAATGGTTAGAGAGAATCCTGGGCCGCTAATCTAAGCCATGCATCATTCATGGTGGAAATTTACTTACATGCTATTTTGAACTCTCTGTGATAAACCCTACAATAAAAAGCTATATCAAGTGGTAAATAAAGAGGGTGTTCAGATTGTTCATTATGTTTGTTTGTCTTGTTGTTTTGATATGGGCTTGATCCATATCATGGGACAAGAGGTACCCCAGTTGAGAGTCTTGATGATACCGTTATTACTTACAATCATAGATAACTTAAACTTGCTCTGTTTCCCAAGTTGAGTAATCATGGTGTAGGTACTTGTATTCAAGGGGCATGAGACATCTAACCATTACTTTATCAAGGCCACTACTCATATTTGCTTTCACATTCAACTTTAATCATTCAAGATGCTATGATAGGGGAATGAGAGCTTGACACCAAGTATTACCATTGCATTCAATAACTTAAGTAGAATAGTTTGGAGGATAGATGAAACTTATGCATGCTTTACCTCTACTTATTTATACATCTTTTCCAAAGTGTCCACCTTTTATATTCAGATTTTCTACACTCTATGGACCACAAGTATGCAAAAGTAAGAATGTCCATAGTACTTTGTGAACTATCATTGATCATCTTTTCATTGAATACTTGATATCACTTTATAAACTGTTTGCATATTGCTACTTCTTTGAAATAATGAATCATTTGACTTTATGTAGCAGTAGCAATCATCTTGTATATCCATGTTGTGATTATATTGCAAAGTTCATGTTAGTTTTATCACTTTCATACTCGAGGACGAGCATGATTTAAGCTTGGGGATGTTGATGCATCTAAAATGCATACATGAACTTTGCACTATAATAGTTATATTCCATTCATATTTGCATCATATAAGGGGTATATTACTGTTATTTAATGATTTTTGGTAATTTATAATGATTTCCCCTTTATATGGAATTAATCCTGCGCAGGCAGAAAACCCCTATTTCTTTCTTTATTTGTTTCACGACCTTAACTACGTCATAATGAGCTATAAATTTAGGGGAGTCATTATTTTGGAAGGAGAAGATTTAGGAGCGAAAGAAGTCAACGAACGGAGGCCGGAGGACCAAAAGGGGGGGTCCCATGCGGCTACAGTACCAGGTCGCGTGGGCCCATCCAATTTGGCCCTCGTGGCCCTGTTTGCATCGATCCTTCGCCCAGAAGCATCCTCGTGACCTAAAAACGCCTATATAAAAGGTCCCCCGACGTTTTCCAGAGGGAGGCGGCGGAGAAACACAAAACCATAAACAGAGAGGCAGAAGGCTGCCGCCGGAGAAGATCGGAGGGGGGAAACGCCGCCGGAATCCACCTCCGGAGGGCTCCACCCCCTTCGGCGTGTTCATCATCAACTTCTACAGAAAGATCATCTCATCTCCACCATCTCCATGATGAGGAGGGAGTAGTCCCTCATCGGGGCTGAGGGCTCACGCCGGTAGCTATGTGGTTTATCTCTCTCTCCCATGGTGTGATCTTTATGTGATCCTGAGCTTTGTAATCTAGTTGAATCCATAGATGTTACTCTTCATCATCTTATGAATTATGCTACTCAAGTGGTTTTATTGATGTGATTGCCGGAGTCACCCTTGTCCCATGGTGTGAAGTTGATAGTGTGTGCACCGTGTGTGTCTCTTAGGCTAAAGATTACATGAATACTTATCATGAGTTATTATTTGTTTTGGGTGTCTCTATGATATTGTGGTGTTTGTTAGTACTATCTTTGGATGCGAATAGTGACCGCATGAAGTGTCAATAGATGTGGAATACGAACTTTAAGGTGTGCTTTTTGTAGCCCTACATAATGGATTGGTGTTCGTTATCCAACCAGAGGATAGTTCGGGGTAGCATAGTGAAGAGGAAATATCTATGTATTCAATTATATTATTATTGTTGAGAGTGTCCACTAGTGAAAGTATGATCCCTAGGCCTTATTTCCAAAGCACCGTTTACACCTTTGTCTTGTCCTCTTGCATTAAAGAGGATTGGGACACTTTCACACTCTTGTTCCCTTGTCTTGTCCTCTTGCATTAAAGAGGATTGGGACACTTTCATATTCTTGTTTTGTTACATTAAACTTCCATCCATTAAATCAACCATCTTGTTCTTTAAACTTGTTTAGTGCATAATCAACTAAAACTTGTGACACTTTAGTTGTAGGGAATAGATAACCTTTTCCTTCTTGCTCCTGCGGATCGATACCCTTCTTCCACATTGAGAGGTGCTACAGTGATCCCCTGCTCTTGGGGGTTATCAGTTGTCGAAAGTCTCGTGTAGGTCCTAGACAAGGGAGTCCTGGAACCTTGTCTTGACCACGATATCGTCAATGTAGGCTTCTACGTTGCGGCCCAGCTGTGTCCCAAGGCACGCTTGCATCGCGCGCTGGAAGTTAGCGCCGGCGTTCCGGAGGCCGAAAGGCATCCGGGTGTAGCAGTAGCAGCCCCTGGGGGTGATGAAGGCCGTCTTCTCCTGGTCCTCAACCGCCATCAGGATCTGGTGGTACCCGGAGAAGGCATCTAGGAAACATAGTGACTCGCAACCGGCTGTAGAGTCCACGATCTGATCGATGCGCGGCAGAGGGAACGGTTCCTTGGGGCAGGCCTTGTTCAGGTCTGTCAAGTCGACGCAGAGTCGCAGCTTGGAGGAGTTCGGCTTTGGCACCACCACTGGGTTGGCTACCCGGGTGGGATGAGGCACCATCTTGATGACGCCGGCTGCTAGTAGCTTGTCGGTCTTGGAGACGATGAACTCCAACTTTTCCTTGCTCTGCTTCCGCAGAACTTGCTTCACGGGGCGGGCGTCCGTGTTCACCGCCAGCTTGTGCTCGATCACCTCCCATGGTACACCAGGCAAACTCGACGCTTCCCATGCGAAGACGTCAGAATTTTCCCGAAGGAAGGCAACGAGCGCGCTTTCCTATTTGTCGGTGAGGTGGGCGCCGATGGTGACGGTGCGAGAGCCGTCACTCGTGAGCGCCACCTTCTTGGTCATCTGCGGGTCGCCGCGGAATGGCGTCCTCTTGGAGACCGCGGGCGCCGAGCCCCCGGGGTTCCCTCCGCCCCCGAGAGTAGCATCAGCACCCGCGTCTTGCATGTCTTGTCGGGTGTCCGCCGTTGCGGCCACCGTCTGGTTCCGTTTCTGGACGCAAAAGATGGCGTCGTCGATGTCGGCCTTGATCCTGATCACCCCCCAAGTCGTCGGGATTTTCATCATGTTGTAGGCGAAATGGGAGACGGCCATGAACTTGGCCAGCGCGGGTCGGCCGAGTATGCCGTTGTAGGGGAGCGGCGTGTCGGCGATGTCGAAGACGATCTCCTCGGTGCGGAAGTTCTCGGGGCCACCAAACGTGACCGGAAGAGAGATCTTCCCCAAAGACCGTGTGATGTTCCCGTTGACGCCTTGGAACACGCCAGTGTCTTGCAGGCGGGAGAAAGGGATTTGCAAGGTGGCCAGGACCTTTGCCGTCAGCAGGTTGAGGCTGGAGCCTCCGTCGACCAGCATCTTGGTGACCTTGAAGTTGTGGATGATGGGCGACACTAGGGGCAGTGTCCCTACCCCGACGGTGTTGTCAGGGTGAGATGACCTGGTTAGACCACTCCAGGGGCTTTGACAGCGCCGGGGCGACCGCGTTCAGCTCCCGGACGAAGTCTCTTGCCGGCGCTGTTGGAGGGAGGGAGGGAGGCTCCCCCGTGAATGTACCCGACGATGCCGTTGACCTCTTGGAATTGTCCGTTGCCGCCGCCCTGAGGAGCCGGAGCGTCCCCATTGTCGGCGAACTCTGCGCTGTTTGGCCCACGTCCGCCTTGACCAATGCGCCCTTCTCCGCGGCCCCGCGTCCTCCACCACGCCCCCATCCCCAGCCGCCGCCGCCTTGGCGACCTGTGGGATAGTTCCGTGAGTAGTGTCCATGGAGTCCGCAGTTGAAGCAAGCACCTGGGCCGGTCCCGCCTCCTTGACATTGCGTGCGCGCGGCGAGGCCGTTCACTTGACGGCAGTCGTTGAGCAGGTGATAGCCGACATAGTGGACATGGCACCATGGATCTTCATCCCCCTCAGAAGTCGGGGCTGGCTTGACCTTCTTGGGGAGAGGCTCGGTGACAAAGACGCGCTTGTCGGGACCGGAGTCCCGCTTCTTGCTTTTGGCGGGGTGGCCTTGTCCTCGGGTTCCTCCTCCCCGGGGACCCTGACCCCCTCTTCTGCGCGGGCGCAGCGGTCCGTGAGCTCCCATAGCTCGCGGGTGGCAGCCGTCATTGGGTTGTGCGGTATGTACCGCAAATGCTAGAGGGTCCGGCCCGGATCTGGCTGAACAACTTGGAGGAGAACAGCATTGATTGCTGGCTCGACTTCTCTGATGCTTTCGTCAGCAACTTCTCCAGCACGTACAAGAGGCCGAATCGTCCTCAGCAGCTGTCCATGTGTCGGCAGAGGGAAGAAGAGACGGACCGGGAGTACCTTACCCGGTGGAGCACAATCTGTAACTCCTGTGAAGGGGTGATCGAGTCGCAAGCCATCGCGTGGTTCGCACAAGGGTTCCGACATGGCTCCATGCTTTGGCAGAGACTCCAGAGGGAGATGCCGGCCACCTTGGCCGAGACAATGGCAATAGCAGACAGCTACAGCCTTGGTGATCCGACACAGCCCTTACTGGCTCAGGTTGACTCGGGCAGGAGGTACCCTGCGCAAGACCGAGACAGATCGAGCCGACGTAGCGATCGCTCGGATAACCGAAACAAGAGAAGAGATGACCGGACGGATTAGCGGTACGGGTCAGACCAGGTCGCAGCTGTCGACCAAGATCAAGTGGGTGCCGGCAGCAGCCAGCGCCAGAAAAATGATGGTCCCTCGTGGGGCCAAAACTCGGAAGGAAAGAGGTCGTGGAACGGTGAGAAGAATCCGTGGAACGACGAGAGGAAGCCGTGGAATGGAGACAAGAAACAATGGGATGACTCGGAAAGATACACTTACGAGAAAATGTTGGATGGCCCCTGCAGGTTTCACACCAAGCACCCCAGCAGACCGGCACAACACACTACCCGGAACTGTAGTTGGTACCAGCGCAAGCCGGTAGCTGCCGGTCCGACCTCCAGACCTGCACCTCTCACCGGTGCAAATACTGAGCCTCTGAACACCCGGCAGAAGCCGGAGAATGTCAACCAGGTAGCCAACGAAAACAACAACAACAGCAACTACAACAACAGCAACGCTGGACCGAGTTGGCGGAATGAGTACCGAGAGCCCCACCAGAGCTACATGGTCTTTGTGACCGAGCCAACGGACAAACAGAGCCAGCACCGGCGCGTGATGGAGGTGAACGCGGTTATGCCGGCCGTGCCCAAATTCATGTACTGGTCTGAGGATGAGATCAGCTGGAGCATCAATGACCATCCCAGGGTCATGCCCAACCCAGGGGGTTATGCTTTAGTGGTGAATCCGACATTCGTTGGACCCAGCATCAATGTCAGTTTCAGCCGGGTCCTAGTGGACAACGGGAGCAGCATCAACATCATGTACAAGGACACCATGGTCAAACTCGGAATTACGGAGAACATGATGCAGCCAAGCAGGAACACCTTCCATGGTATCGTGCCGGGTGTGTCGCATGCGCCCATGGGCACAGTCTGGGTAGATGTCGCATTTGGCGACAAATGCAATTGCCGAACTGAGAGTCTGCTGTTTGAGGTCGTGGACCTCGAAAGCCCATACAATGCCTTACTCGGTAGGCCAGCACTCGCCAAGTTCATGGCGTCCACTCATGTGGCCTACCTAAAAATGAAGATGCCGGGTCCGAATGGTGTCATCACTATCTCGGGTGACTACAAGCGCTCCATGGAGTGTGCCTCTGCCGGATCACTCCTGGCCGAGTCATTGGTGATTGCTGCTGACAAGAGGAGAATCCACGAGGTGGTGGCTCTGGCCCAATCTGCTCAACTCGGTATCCCGAGTCTAGGTAACCCGCAGCAGACTGCAACCTTTTAGGCGGCGAAGGAGTCCAAGAAAGTCGGCGTTGACGAGTCTAACCCGGACCACACTGTCATCATCGGTGCCGGGTTGGACAGCAAATAGGAAAGCAAGCTCATCAACTTCCTCCGTGATAATCGGGATATCTTTGCATGGTCTAGTCAGGACTTGCTGGGTGTTCCGAGGGAGTTGGCTGAGCACTCATTACATGTCAGGCCGGATGCTAGGCCGGTGAAGCAACCTACGCGGCGTCTGGCCGAAGGAAGAAGAAAAGCTGTGGGTGACGAGTTGGCCAAGTTACTCGAAGCAAATGTTGTGGTGGAAGTGAAGTACCCGGACGGGTTGGCTAACCCGGTCCTGGTAGAAAAGAAGAAGGATGACCCGGATGCTGCTACTGTCTGGCACATGTGTGTTGATTACACTCATCTGAACAAGGCATGTCCTAAGGATCCATTCCCGCTGCCCCGGATCGATCAAGTGATCAACTCCACGGCCGGGTGTGAACTACTATCGTTTGTAGATGCGTATTCTGGTTTTCACCAGATACCGCTGAACCCTTCTGATCAAATAAAGACTGCCTTTATCACCCCGTACGGGGCTTATTGCTACGGAGTCATGTGTTTTGGGTTGAGAAATGCCGGCGCTACTTACCAGCGTTGTATGTAGAAATGTTTGCACGATCAGATAGGCAAAAATGTGCAGGTATATGTCGATGACATAGTCATAAAAACTAAAGAAAAACACACTTTGTTGGATGATCTCAGAGAGACATTTGCAAACCTGCGGAAATTCCGGCTAAAACTTAATCCGGATAAATGCACATTCGGTGTACCAGCAGGAAAGTTACTCGGTTTCCTTGTGTCAAGCCGAGGTATCGAGGCAAATCCAACTAAGATCCGGGCGATAGAAAACATGAGGTTACCGAGATGTCTCCGAGATGTCCAAAAATTCACCGGATGTATGGCTTCTCTGAGCCGCTTCCTAGGTCGGTTGGGAGAAAAGGCCTTGCCCTTATACCAACTAATGAAAAAATCAGACAGGTTTAGCTGGACCCCGCAAGCGGACGCGGCGTTCCATGAATTCCGCCGATATTGGCTTCCCCATTACCAAGAGAGCCCATGTAGCTCTACATTGCTGCCACTAACCGAGTCATTAGTGTGGTAGTAGTGGTGGAGCGAGAAGAAGAGGGAGCTACCGTGCAGAGGCCGGTATATTATTTGAGTGAGGTGCTCTCCACTTCAAAACAAAACTATCGTCACTACCAAAAAATGACTTATGGTGTCTACATGGCGGCCAAGAAATTGAAACATTACTTCCAGGAGCACCCTATCACTGTTGTGAGTGCGGCCCCTGTGTCGGAAATCCTCGGTAACAAGGATGCCAGTGGCCGAGTAGCCAAGTGGGCTATCGAGCTCGTAGCTTATGCGCCACAATATATGAGAAGAGATACCATCAAGTCTCAAGTAGTGGCAGATTTCTTTGTGGATTGGACCGAGATGCAGTATCAACCGTCCCTGCCGGACTCCAATTACTGGAGAATGCATTTTGATGGGTCTAAAGTAAAAGAGGGCCTGGGTGCCGGCGTGGTTCTCACCTCGCCGAAGCGAGACCAATTGAAATATGTTCTGCAAGTCCATTTCGCAGCATCCAACAATGTCGCAGAGTATGAGGCTCTGATTCATGGACTCAAAGTGGCCAAGGAAATCGGAATTCGCCGGATCATATGTTATGGTGACTCGGATCTGGTGATTCAGCAAACATCAGGCAACTGGGACGCCCTGGATGCCAACATGCGGCATACCGGTTCCATGTACAGAAGATCTCGGGGTACTTTGATGGTTAAGAGTTCAACCACATTCGGCGGACAGAAAATGAAAGTGCTGACATGCTATCCAAGATCGGGTCATATCGGCAGGCCATCCCGCCCGGGGTGTCGCTGGAGCATCTTCACAAGCCATCAATCAAGCCTTCACCCGAGTCTGAATCAATCTTTATCCCAGGAAATCCGGAATCCGACGTCGTCCCGATGGACGTGGATGTCGGGAGCTTGCTGCAGAACTCGGGGACTGCGCCGCAGGACCCGGGGACTTCCGTGGATGTCGGTTACATTCACCAGGACTCGGTTACTACACTCGAAAACTGGAAAGCTGCTTGGCGGAACTCGGGGACTCCTTGGGAGGACTCGGGGACTCACCATCCTATATCGGATGTGGTGATGTCGGTTGATGCAATGGAGATTGACGAGCCTGTACTCGGCACTCGCCCGGTACCGGCATGGGCACAACCCATTATGACATTCATGTTAGATGGTAGCCTACCGAGTGATGAGGTCTCGGCCAGACAGATCCAGAGGCGATCCAAATCCTTCACAATCATCAACCATGAGCTGTACAAGAGAAGTGTAACCACCGTGCTCCAGCGCTGTGTCGAGCCAGAAGAGGGGGAAGAGATTCTCCGAGATATTCATCAGGGGGAGTGCGGTCATCACGCATCCTCCAGAGCCATAGTAGCTAAGGCTTTCCGGCATGGATTTTACTGGCCCTGTGCTTTGCAGCAGGCAGAGGACATCATTCGAAAATGCGAAGGGTGTCAGAGATTCGCCCACAAAATACATATGCCAGCATCAGCTCTCAAAACTATCCCCATCACATGGCCATTTGCAGTATGGTGTCTGGATATGATGGGACCTTTCAAGCCAGCCCGAGGTAACATGACTCACATCTTGGTGATGGTGGACAAGTTCACCAAATGGATAGAGGTGAAACCAATAAGAAAATGCGACGGCCGCACAGCGGTGTCATTCCTGAAGGATATTATCCTAAGGTATGGTCATCCGCATAGCATTATCACGGATAATGGAACCAACTTTGCCGAGGGAGCCTTTGCTCGATTCTGTGAGGAAAAAAGGATCCGGATGGACATTGCATCGGTTGCACATCCACAGTCCAACGGACAAGTGGAAAGATCAAATGGTTTTGGTCTTATCCGGCATAAAACCTCGGTTGATTGAGCCTTTGATGCGTGCTCCGGGTTGTTGGTTGGATGAGATTCCAGCGGTGTTGTGGAGTCTAAGTGTAGCGCCCCGACCCAGGAATTATACAGAGAGGCTATGAAACCGACACAACCATCAATGTATAAAACAAAGATCGAGACTTGTGGAACAAACCGGCACATCGCATGACTCTACGACACCAAAACATATAGCAACTCATATAATGAGAAGAATACAAATATTACAAGGCAAAAGGATCACAGATCCAACAATTCAACAAGCGGAAGCGGGTAGTGTTGTCTAACAACAAGAAGCAAAATATGGCCTAAGAGGCCTACAATAAACATCATCCCAGCCAGCTTGTTCCACGGTCCCAAGCTGCCACCTGGGAACCCCAGACTAGTAGTCGACGTCAACGAAGAACCCACCTAGTTGCTCGGTGTCGTCCTCCTCTGAAATACAAAATCATAGAGGCAGCAAAGAGAGACTGAGTACGACGTACTCACAAGTTTAGTAGGGCGATATAGGCCCAATGACTGATGGAGGCTCTAAAGCTTTATATGTAGTTCTTTTGCATAAAGCTAAGTTTCATAAACAGAAAAATATAAATGACACATGGCATTCGTCTACTCAGAGTATTTTTATAAAGGGGTAAGAGAGTATCATTATCACCTTTCGGTTCTCGGCGAACCTACTCACAACCATCACCACTCATCTCACACAAGGGCACTCCCTCGACTCACCCTCGAGGAAATGAACCTTTATCACAAGTTTATTATGCAACCTCTAGCTGCCATATCAATTAGGTTAAAGTTATCTATGAGCTAATCCGCCTTTCCCAAGAGTTTGTCCATAACCGTGGACACGGCTTTTCGAAAAGATTAACCCTGCAGGGGTGTACTATTTTACCCATTGGTACCGTCCGGCTCACCTAGTTGGTCCTCTTCCGGGGAAGACCGGCGAGCAGGCGCGGTTAGACCTTTACAATGCATGAGGCTTACTCAAGGACCATTAGTGGCGGAAGGACAGGTTCAGCGCTCCCAGCGCCCTGCCCCACCGTCATGTCCTACACACCATCATCCTCGTTCCTTTTTCCACTCACACCACACACGCGCAAATGGAAATAGCAAACTAGAGGACCCTTGACAAGCCCCTCACAAATTATTCGGTCAGCGAGGCGCCCATACACCCACCAATGGAAGCACGCTCGGTTCTTGGTTCTAGCTAAAAGCACTCTCAACCTAGGCGGCAAGAATGAGGAAACCACCCTCCCCGAGGGCAACTCATCCAAGCCTTCTTAGCATTTTAATTAAGCACCCCGCATATCCACCAAGTCCGCATCATTCCATCTCCAACAACAATTATGGAAATAAACAACGGACATAACTAAAATATTTAACTAAGCCTGGCTAAGCATAGCTAAGCATATGGAAACATCAATTCTATCTTTATCTCGGGCCAACACTTCAACCCTAGGTTTCATAGGTAGGGATACATGTGATTGGCTCGGGGAAGAACATGCATTCATAGGATATTTTAATATTTACCAAAAAGGACATTTGAACCGCATGCAATATTATGGTGGATAAAATAATTTGATTAAAAACATAGGATGCTAGATGCCAAGAAGGTTAGGTTATCTCTTGCCTTGCTGCCCGGTCGTGAAGTAGTGCTCGTCGGGGTAGGTAGAGAGACCCTCGACTCCAGAATCTATCGATACCCAAAAGAAAAGCAAAGCACATATAAATCACAAGAACACAAGATGCAATGCTCAATCACATGATGACATGTCAAGTTGATGCAAGGATATCATTATATAAATTAAAAGCAAATTTAAATGAGGAGCCAAATAATTAGTGCAATTATTTGGGACCAACCCCATATTTATCTTAGTGGCCACATTCTTTATAAAATCTTAAAATTATTAGAGAGGTGGCTCAAATATGCATGAACATGACAAGAATGGGTAGGTTTCGTTCTTCCGATCATTTAGGTAATTTATTTGTAATTTTCGGAGTACCGAGGAATAACTAGCAATTTAATTACTTATTTTGATTTATATCTTTTATCCAATTCAAGATTAATAACAAAGTCCAATTTCTTGTCATGAGATGATACTAGCATATTTAGATAACATTTGAAACACTGAACAAAATGGTATGCCATTTGCAAGATTTAACCACAAGGATTTAATATACAAGGTTCACAATTTTCAGCTTGGTTCGGAATTCATCCGGATTGGTCCGGAATATTCCGGATGGTCCGGAATAATCCGGGCTAAATCCGAACCAAATCCGAGGTGACCTCCAAAACCTTCTGTTAGTGTCTCGGAATTCGTCCGGAAAGGTCCGGAATTTTCCGAGTTACCCGGAATCGATCCGGAATAATCCGGGCGATTCCGGACGGCTCGACCCTGGGCAGAAAAACGGCGGCGGCGGCGGTTGTGCACGCTCAAGCACGAACGAGAGGGAGAGGGGAGGGGAAAAGAAACACAAAGACGCAGCCTCACCCGTGAGCTCGCGTGCATGACCGGTTTGGCGAGGGAGGGCCGGCGGTGACCGAATCGAGCCGGCGGGGCTCGGCCGGTGGCGGATGGTGTCGAGGACGCCGGCGTTGATCCGGCCGGTCCCGGGCCGATTCCTTGGCCTGGGAGGGAGGAGGGGAGGCGGCGAAGCTTCCGGTGGTCGACGATCTACCTCGCGCTCACTCAAACGACAGCGGCGTGCTTGGCTACGGCGGAGACAAGGGCACGGCCGTGGGGAGCTCGGGAGGGAGACGAGAGAGAGAGAGCAGGGGGAAAAAGGGGCAGGTGAGGTCGAGGGCGTCGTGGTGGTCGTCCTTGACCTCAAGGGGGGGCCACGGCGTCGAGGGTTAGGCGCGGCCACGGCGGCAACGGCATGGGCGCGGGCGGCATGGCGCCAGTGTCCATTGTCGTCACTGTGCTTCATCCGGAATTTTCCAGATGGGTCCGGAAAATTCCGACTGGCCCGGAATAGATCCGGAAATTTCCGGGCCATTCCGAATGAACATAACATGGCAGAAAAACTAAAATTTGACAAGGGCTCCAAAACACTTCCAGAAAATATGCAAAAATTCTGGGAGTTTGCCCACTAGGTAAACTAGCTCAACATACATTTACTTGGACCTTTGAGCATCATGACAAGGCTTACCAATAACCAAGGATAGGAACCACTTTTGGAGTTGAAGTTGAAAACACATTGGAGGCCAACCATTTGGTTCCTTTGCAAAAGAGTGAACTTGGGGAACTTGTTGAACCATAAGGTCACTTGCCAAGACAAGGGTTACACCACAGTTTGCATTTCAAGAGATAAAGGGTTTGGGGAGTTTGGCCTCCCTCATTTCACTGTTTTCCCATTTGGTGGTTTGTTAACACAAGCAATTTAAAGGGATGCCATGATGCAAACAAGAATGCAAAAAGTGGAAAAATTCTTCGTATTTTTCATTACCAAGTTAGGGATGTTACAAATCTACCCCCCTTACAAGAATCTCGCCCCGAGATTCTAGGCTTGAGTGAAGAAGGCGGGGTATTCCTGACGAAGACTAGTTTCTCGCTCCCATGTGGCTTCTTCTTCGGAATGGTTAGACCATTGGACCTTGAGAAACTTGATGGACTTGTTGCGGGTTTTCCTCTCCGCTTCATCCAAGATGCGGATAGGATGCTCGCGATAGGTCAAATCCTCTTGAATGTCCAAAACCTCATGATCAACCCCACGGATGGGATCCTTGAAGCACCGGCGGAGTTGGGAAACATGGAACACATCATGGACATCCGGGAAGTTGGAGGGCAACTCAAGTTGATAGGATAGATCGCCTCGCTTAGCTAGGATGGTGAAAGGGCCAACATAGCGGGGTGCTAATTTGCCCTTGATTCCAAAACGACGGACGCCTCGGAGCGGAGAGACTCGAAGATAGGCCTTGTCACCAATTTCATAGTGGACCTCTTGATGATGCTTGTCATAATAGCTTTTCTGACGAGATTGAGCGGCCTTGCGGTTTTCTCGAATGACACGGACTTTCTCTTCGGCTTCATTGATCACATCAGGACCGAAAAGTGACCTCTCCCCGGTTTCAGACCAACTGAGAGGAGTCCGGCACTTTCTCCCATATAGGACCTCGAAGGGAGCCATTTGCAAGCTGGCTTGATAGCTATTGTTGTAGGAGAACTCGGCGAGAGGAAGGTATTTTTCCCAACTCTTGCCGAAAGAGATGACACAAGCCCGAAGCATGTCCTCAAGAACTTGATTTACTCTTTCAGTTTGACCGTCGGTTTGAGGGTGGTAGGCGGTGCTGAAGTTGAGACGGGTTCCAAGAGCCTTTTGGAAACTTTGCCAAAACTTGGACGTAAATAAGCTTCCACGGTCGGAGATGATCCTCAAAGGAACCCCGTGCAAGGGAACAATCCGGGCCATATAGAGCTCGGCCAATTGAGCGGAATTGATATCCTCTCGAACCGGGAGGAAATGGGCGACTTTGGATAGACGGTCAATGACGACCCAAATGGCATTGTTACCCTTTTGTGACCTCGGAAAGCCGGTGATGAAATCCATTCCAACTTCATCCCACTTCCACTCAGGAATAGCTATGGGGCGGAGGGTACCGGCTGGCCTTTGATGTTCAGCCTTCACTCGGCGACAGACGTCGCATTCAACAACATATTCGGCGATCTCGCGCTTCATGCAAGACCACCAGAATTGAGGGCGAAGATCTTGGTACATTTTTGTGCTACCCGGGTGAATAGAGATGGGTGACTCATGAGCTTCAGAAAGGATCAACTCCCTCAGATTTCCACTCTTGGGCACCACTAGACGGTCACCAAAATAGACCACACCATGGTCATCAACCAAGAAACAATTGGCCTTTCCATTAGCGATCTTCTCTTTGATCTCAAGGATTTCAGGATCATTTCGTTGGGCGGCCTTGATATCATCCTCGAGAGTGGATTTGATCTCGAGATTAGCTAGAAAGCCCGAAGGAACAATTTCCAGATTCAATTAGGCAAATTCCTCGTGGAGAGCCGGTTGCGCCTCTTCAACCATCACGGTATTGCAATAGGCTTTGCGGCTCAGAGCATCTGCCACGACATTTGCCTTGCCGGGCTGATAATTGAGAGTCACATCATAGTCTTTTATCAATTCCAGCCATCTTCTTTGCCTCAAATTCAGATCCGGCTGGGTGAATAGATACTTCAGACTTTGGTGGTCGGAGTAGATCTCGCAACGGTTGCCCAAGAGGTAGGGCCTCCATTTCTTCAGAGCATGTACCACGGCGGCAAGCTCCAAATCATGAGTTGGATAATTTTGCTCATGCGGCTTGAGTTGACGGGAAGCATAGGCGACCACATGGCCTTCTTGCATCAAGACACAGCCCAAGCCTTGGAGAGATGCATCGCAATAGACGACAAAATCCTTGGCGGTATCAGGAAGGACAAGTACCGGGGTGGTGGTGAGCTTGACCTTGAGGGTTTGGAAACTCTCTTCAGCCTTGTCTGACCACACAAATGGCTTGCCTTTCTTGAGGAGTTCAGTCAACGCCTTTGCTATTTTGGAGAAGCCCTCAATGAATCGACGGTAATAACCCGCCAATCCAAGGAAGCTTCGGATATCTTTGACGGATTTGGGAGTTGGCCAATCCAAGATTGCCTGAATCTTGTCGGGTATCACCGCTACTCCGGCAGCTGACACCACATGACCGAGAAAGATGAGCTCCTTCAGCCAAAACTCACATTTAGAGAACTTGGCATATAGACGGTGATCACGGAGCTTGGCCAAAACGAGTCGGAGATGCTCAGCATGTTCGTCTTCGGTCTTGGAGTACACAAGGATGTCATCGATGTAGATGATGACGAACTTGTCGAGGTACTCGTGGAAGATGGAGTTCATCAGCCTCATGAAGGTAGCCGGAGCATTAGTGAGGCCGAAAGACATGACGGTATACTCATATAACCCATAGCGGGTAGTGAAAGCCGTCTTCGGAATATCCTCCTTCCGGATCTTTATCTGATGGTAACCTGACCTCAGATCCATCTTGGAGAACACAGTGGCTCCAGCTAATTGATCGAACAAGTCGGTTATTCGTGGAATTGGATACTTGTTCTTGATGGTCACCGCATTAAGAGGGCGGTAGTCAACGACCAGACGAGGAACATTTGTATCCCTCTTCTTGACAAAGATAACCGGGCAGCCCCAAGGTGAGCTACTCGGTCGGATGAATTCTTTCTCCAGCAGCTCATCAAGTTGCTTCTTCAATTCAGCTAGCTCTTCCGTTGGCATACGGTAGGGCGTCTTGGAAACTGGGGCGGTTCCCGGAACCAACTCAATCACAAACTCTACGCTGCGATCCGGTGGCATGCCGGGCAATTCCTCCGGGAAAACATCGGGGAAATCACACACCACAGCGACTTCAGACATATCAGGCGGGGTGATTCCTTCCAGGAAATAGAGACTGATCTCCGGTGAAAGGGTAGTGGCTGCGGAAGGAGTTGCAGAAGTTGGGGACCAGTAACGCACTTCCCCATACCTTGGGTGGAACACAGTGACAGTCTTGGCAGCACAATCCAGGTTGGCCTGATATTTCACTAACCAATCCCTGCCCAGGATAACATCGATACCCTCTGACCTCAGGGCTATCAATGAGAACGAAAAAGGGACTGGCCCTATGGCTATTTGAACATCGGGAGATATCCAATTGGTACGCCAACTAGAACCCGGGGTCTTGACCACTAATGTGACACCCCTCCCTGGCACATATCACCAGAGAGGCGGTCGTCCCGTGCGCCAGCCCAAGATATCCGGCCGCACGTCATGACAGTTCAACATAGTGGAAATCATTACACAATCAGGCACAAGAAGGGCTACAAATGGTTTACAAGGCCATCAAGGCATGACAAAATATCAAGCCAAGCATGGCTCAGGACAGAGTTTAACTGGCAGCGGAAGACGGCTATGGCAACGGCTTGGAGCGGCTCCACTCCACAGGCATCTGGCTGGGCTACTGATTCTAGCACGCTCTGGCTCCAAATCCTCGCTAAGGTGGAAGATGAATCCTCGCCAAAATCTGGCCACCATCACAAGGCCCGTGAGTACATCATATATGCACTCAGCAAGTATTGCCCCTTACTATAGACAATCCAACAATCATGCAACAAGATATACATTGGAAACAAAATACTACACATGGCAAGGTGTACTCTAGACAGAACAATGATATAACATAAAGGTAGCATGGCATCACAACAAAACATGGCATAAGCAAACAATTGGGTATCACCAGTGTAGAGTCCAAGCCAGGTGGGGTTGGACCTTACACTAGCAATCATACAAAGAAATTACCTGTGACGTGTATAATCGAGTGTACCAGGGTGTACCAAATAATACACACGGCACCTGTGATCCCTGCTAGGCCCTCTGGCCTCAACTTTCCACTCTGGGCATGCACGGTTGATGTTGGCTCAGGCCTAACTCTAGGCTTCCAACGATCACCCCGCCATCCCATAACACGGTTTACCATCAACATCTCAAGACAATATTCCCTGCATCATCTTATTTGTTCATTTAGTGTAATCAGGTCGTTCATTAATTCTTTCAGACAAGCCTTAATTTTAACCTCCGGACACGACAAGGACACACAGTGTGACCGACACTGAACTATTGTTCCATATCCCAGGAACAGGGCTAGCTGGCTAGGTTGAGTCTCTCGAGAGTTTGCTTTACCACCTATCAGAATGCACTCCACTCAGCCGACGCTCCAGGTTTCTCACGCCCAAAGTCGCACCAAGCAAAATACATTCTCGTGACGGTCCACTTGCTAAGACACCCTCCTGCCCCACCCTATACACATGGTACAACGGGCAAGTGAATCCGGCACATCCCCCGGCGCTACCGGGTATGCCTAGCTCCGGACTCCTTATCGCAGTCGAACCCGTGCCTGTCGACCCCTCCCCTCGGACAGCACAACCGAACGACTGCGCCCAACGGATGGCACAAAAGGGGCTCAACAACCTACTAGGTCACGGTTTCCATGGGACAACGGTGGTATCGCGTTCAAGGGTTCAGATTAGTGGCACTATGAATAGACCTTATCGCTGTTTGGAGGGGTGTTTCATTTAATCAAGTTTCATCATTCACATGCCCAAGCAACAATGGATTAGTCTAACACTACAACCACAATAACATAATAATATATCATCAAACAATGAAACATTAGCAACACAAAAATATCAACTACAAAATATAGTTTAGTTGGTTTGCGTCGATCGGGTGACTATCGTGGCGAGTCCGCCAACAAGCGTCATCACAGATCAACTAGTTGGTTAGCGTTGACCGGGTGACTATCGTGGCGAGTCCGCCATCAAGCGTCATCACAGATCAACTAGTTGGTTAGCGTCGACCGGGTGACTATCGTGGCGAGTCCGCCATCAAGCGTCATCACAGATCGACTACAGATTATAACATAGTGTTTCAAATAGATGACTGTGGCGGTTCCTCCAGCCGGTGTCATCATAGATCAATCACAAAGTGGGTGAGGTATGTAGCCTCCAAACAATGAACCGAAAAGCATTCATAAGAAAGAAAGCATCCATTCCACTCGAGGGTTATCTCGACGTGGTGTCAGCAATCTTGGCAAAAAGAACCAAATGAAAAGTCAGCTCCCAAGCGTCGCAGTCCGGGTGGTCTATGCCAACCATATTTGACGGAGGGACAAGAGGCAAATAACTCTTTTGGCAAATGCCCCCAACTCCGAGGATCATAAGACGACATTCGTCCGTTCCTCACCTCGGCGAAGCAGAAGAAGCAAACAATCAACGCATGTGTTTGTTATTTAGTTGTCAAAGCCCCGCAAGTGCGAGGCGCATAGATAACTCATACATCAATCTAATGCATACATGGATGAAGAATAAAACATGGCAGGAGTAATACTATCAGTCCCATATTAAACAAGAACAATAAACAGTCATGCATAAATAAACAGACAAGCATATAATACTCGGCAAGACAATAAGCAAATAACAAACAACATTGCGGGACGGCTCATAGCAAGGGGTTAGCTTGCCTGCGAAGACGGGGATCCGCTGGGCTTGGAAAGGTCGGGGTGATCCCGCAACGTGGGATGTCGATGGCCGCTTTACCCGGACTTCGGGTTGCACTCACACAAGGGCACCCAATAAAACTATCTTGGAATGATATGAAACCAGTACCACTGGTTAGAGCTCGTCGAGATACAAATTTGGAAATTTGAATCACCGAAAACGGACTTACGGTTCAAAAGATATTGCCGTTTGAAAATTCCTGCAGCAGGGAAAAGAAAAACTGCTGCGGGAAAAAAAAACGGACGGGCCGCAAATGGGCCGCTGCGCGCCGCGCGCTGCACGCGCCTGTGCAGCGCCTGGACGGGCCGAGCGGTGTGCTACGCTGCTGTCTCCTGGACTGGGCTGTGATCCGCTGCTGGCCTGTGGGCTGAAAAACGGTTCAGAACGGAAGAAAAGAAAAAAATCAGAACGGGGAGGAACGGATTGACACCATGCTCGTCTTCCACGAGCAGGCGAGCACGAGCGGCTCGGGGAGCTCGCCGCTACAGCTGCTCGGAGGGGCCATGGCGCCAGGGGACGGCGGGGATGGGCCGAAGGCGGCTTGCCGTGGCCGGGGAAGGTGGAGACGGAGGCGGGGGACGAGGTCAACGCTCTCCCCTTTGCGAGCACGCACGGAAGCGCACGGGGAGATGCCGGCCAGCGACCGCCGGCGGCGATGGGCGGCCCGGCTGAGGACGGATGCGAGGGGGCGGTACAGCACCGCGCCCTGGGGAGGTAGCTCGGCGGTAGGGGAGGAAGGGGGCGGCGCCACGAGCCTCGGCCGTGATGGCCGCACGGGCGGAGCTTGCCGGCGACGCTCCGCACCGCCTGGACGCCGGCCGACGGCGGGGATGGAAGCTCGGCGCTCCACCGTGCCCAAGGACGGCCTCGGGCTGGAAGGGAGGCTACGGCGCGGTGCCGCGAGCTCGTGGAGCTTCGGCTTGCCATGGTGGCTGCTGCTCGAGCTCGAGCATCCGAGTACCCACGATTCTTCTGGCTGCACTGGGAGGTGGAGAGGAGTGAGGGGAGCGATAGAGGAGGCTCGACTGCAGAGGGAGGGCAGGGCCGGGGTGAGCAAGTGGTGGTGCTTCACAGCCATGGCAAGAAGAGGAGGGCACGGGTGTGCATCGAGAGAGGTCCAGAGTGAGAGGAGAAGGTGTGGAATGGCTAGTGTTTGCTCGGGCTGCTGCCTGGAGTGGATTCATAGCATGGACGGTGCACCGTTGCACCAACCTTGCTCTAACAAATAAATGGCAGGGGATAGGCTCGGGCTGGATAAGGAGGTGGTGCTGGATCAGCAGTGCCGCATGCGGGCGTACTGCAGCCGGGAGGTTAGGCAGAGGCTTAGGGCTAAGCTAGGTTTAGGTCATGCCAAAGCGTGCATGTCCGGGACGTCCGAAGCACGATTCGTTCCCGGTGACTCGGAGGTCCAAACGGTGAACGGATTGCACCGTGGGGTTCAAAACGATAAGACCAACTCAACCACGCCGGCCACACTCAAAAACTTCACCCTTCGCAACACGAAATTTTCCAAAACTCTAACGCACACAAGGTGTCGGACGAAAGGACAGAGATCTACCTCCACTCAGAAAAATCCCAAATAATTTTTACTGGGTATGTTTGGTATATGGAGAGTGTCTAAGGAGTTTGAACTTATTTGGGGTAGTAGGGAAAAGGTTATGGGAAAGTGTCCGCTAAGTCGCGTACCAGCATCGATTTTTTTTTGGCTTACAAAGGAAGTAGGTCAAACTTTGCTCGAATGGGTTTGGGTTCAACAGGAGAAGTGTAGGAAATGCAAAAATATGCAACTCCCTAAATTATGAGGATTTTCCGAGACTCCTAAGCTGATCGAATAAAAATTGGGATCGGAGCCGACATTTAACAGTTAACTCCGAAATTGGAAATATGTGGATTGGAGCATGAAATATTTTTTGGGCGGGTCTTCTAAAAACGTGTAGGGGGTCCTCCGGTATTTCAAGAGAGAGCAAACTCTAAGTCAAATCGTCCGCAAGGATTTGAAGAAATAACTTGGATGAGGGGAAAAAGTTTTTCAGGTGTCGGAAAACACCACTAAAATTAGGTTCCAAATTTTGGGGTGTTACAACTAACGGGGGATCCATCATCACAAACGGTATTTGATGGTTGTGTGCATATGATATGGATATGAACGAATGCGAAGCTCCAGAATCAAATAGCACTGAAGCTGGATAAGTATTGATTTGAAGCGTACCCATGAGAACTCCGGGGTCCTCCTCAACGCCTTCAGCCGAGACGTGGTTCAGGCGGCCACGGCTGACGGTGGTAGCCTTGGCGGCTGGGGTAGAGGGTGCTGGTGCAGGTGCTGAGGGAGCCGGTGCCTTCTGGGGACACTCCCTGGAGTAGTGCCCCGGCTGGCCACAAGCGAAGCAAGTGAGCCCCGGTGGTGCAGGTAGTCGAGGTCGAAAACCGCCTCCAGCCGCACCCAAGGTCGAAGTAGCTGGGCGAGGCAGAGGTGGCAGGTACCCGGTGGGCTTCGGCGCGAAGGGCGCCTTTGGCACGGCGCTGAAAGGCACGAACACCTTGCGCTTCTTGCCCTCCGAGGAGGAGGAGCTCTGGTGATCGGTGGAAGCGGGCCTCTTAGAAGCCTCTAGCTCCTTCCTACCCTGCTCCATGGTGAGGGCCTGGTTGTAGAGCTCTTGGTAGGAGGTGAACTTGAAGGGTAGGAGCTCGTATCGAAGGCGAGGTGCGAGCCCCTTGCGGAAGAGGTATTGCTTGTCCTCATCATTCGTCATGTCCCGAGGGGCGTAACGGGAGAGGTGGTTGAACTCCCGTCCATAAGACTGGACGTCCATGCGTCCCTGGGTTAGGTCCAGGAACTCCCGCCTCTTGAGCTCGAGGATGGGCTTGGGGATGTACGCCGCACGGAAGGCGGTGCGGAACTCCTCCCAAGTGACAACATGGCCCGCAGCAACCATGGCCACGTGGCTCTCCCACCAGGAGCCGGCGGCTCCTTCCAGAAGGTAGGTGGCGAAGTTGACATGTTCCGCCGCGGGAACGTGAAGAGCGGCAAACTTGCGCTCGATCGCCCGAAGCCAATCATCCGCATCAAGCGGCTCCTTAGCTTCGGAGAAAGTGGGAGGCTGGGACCGCAAGAACTGGTTGAGAGTGGTGCAGTCCGTGTTCCTCCTGGCCCCTTGCTGGACCAGCTGCTCGAGCAGAAGCTCGTTGCGCAGGCGGTTCTGTTCGATTGCCATCATAACCTCCGCCATTGAGGGTGGCGGCGGTGGGTCAGGGTTGCTATGCTCCCCACGACGGGTAGGAGCCATCCTGAAGAATTGGAACAACGGCAAGTTAATAACCAATCCTGACAGATAAGATAGATCATTGGTTGCTCCCAGATATAGATATTTAAGAAGCAATAAACACCAAAGACAGATTTAGGCAACCACGGTGACATCACGTCATCGAGGCGATATCAAACGGATATAACGGCTCGAGGCATAACTGGACGGTAAGAACCCCACCCCGAGAACCTAAACATCGACACCAAGCATAAAACAAATAGAGGTAAGAATCAGAGTAGAGCGAGTTGGATGAGAAGCAAAAAGAATCCTAAGAAGGTTTTCACAACTCATTTTTAAGTTATAAATAATTTTCACTAGACTCGACATCGACCAAAAGAAGGGTTTCCTACAGGCAGTCCTGCTCTGATACCAATTTTGTAGCGCCCCGACCCAGGAATTATACAGAGAGGCTATGTAACGCCCCAAGATCGGTATTATGCAGATTTTAGCGTTCCAGCCAAATCCGCATAATAACGATCCTAAAGGACGCCCACCAGGCATAACGTGCACGTCGCAACACACACGTTATGCGGGTGGAATTGTGATAACATTACAACAGTTCTCGATGGAACCCACAAAAAAACATATATATAACAACGACTCACCGAGTCAAGAGCAAAGATACAATACAAAGATCCAAATAACAACGGAAGCGGGTAGCGTCCGACTACGGACAAGATACAAATTGGACTAAGAGTCCTGAAGATAAGCAAAGGCACCATATCCCTTTCCAGGCCAAGCCGGTGGGATTCCCAAGCTAACGTCGTCAGACTTCAAACCTGTTTGGCTGCATTGGAATAGCAGCCCCGAAGGGGTCAGTACTAGTAGAAGTACTGGCAAGTAATACTCACAAGATATCAAAGCTGGAATTCCGGGGAAAGAGGGTTAGCGATTGAGGCGGCGGCAAGCAGCACTAACAATCTATAGAGACACGCTACAACTTGCATCTAATAGAGAGGAGGTAAGAGAGCGCATAGGTAACCACCTATACTAACACCAAACATAACCCAGCCGATTCCTTACCAGCCCGTTTATCCTACGAACAGCAAGCCCAAAGGCACTCACACAGTTGGCAAATTTTATATTTTATTATTGAAATAGCTCTATCTTACTAATCAATTTATTAACATCAGGTGTAAGTTGTCTATGATCTTGTTAGCCACCACATTTCACCAAGTCGTCCATAACCGCGGACACGGCTTTTCGAAAAGATTTAACCCTGCAGGGGTGCACAAATGTAACCACACGCACTTCAACCCTTTTTGCCATGCAATTAGCATACTTCCGGGGTATGCTGGCAGGGTATCCGACGCTACACTTTCCTTCACTACCACACTTGTCCAGGGAACCACCTAGCTAAGTCTGACCCACCTTGAAAGTCCGGCCGAAGCTCCAAGGTGGACCTAGCCGATGCGAGAACGGCTTCGGGAGGGAACACTCATACGATTGCCCCTCCTTCCACACTCGATAAACGAACGCTCCGCAGCCCTACCGTAAGTAACCATCATCGTATCGGAGGCGTCCCATCCGTGTACCTGCAACAATATAATGAAGCGCCGCGCAAATGGAAACACCCAAACTACTTGTGGCGCCCTGGACAAGGCTGCAGATGCGGTACTAGGTCGAGGGGAGTCCCATTTCCTCCCACATGTGGGTAGTGCGCTCAGTTTTGGATCAGAGGACAAGAACTCGGGTCCTAGGCGACACTAGCAGAACAAATCACCACGATTGGCCTTCCGCCGGTGCCTTATCTTTATTAATTATATCCCATCGCCAAACATTATAGATTATCATGTGAATTTAACCCAACTATCATATTAAAGCAAGACTAGCTAAAGATAGCAAGACTCGAGCAAGACAAAGCTAAGCATGCGCTACGACTCGCAAGGCCAACAAGGTAAACAAGCAACAGGGTAAATAGGATGTGGGGGTGGGGCATATCATGGCTGCAAGGTAAACATGCAAATAGGTTCGATACACAAGCATCGCAATATATGGCTAGCAAGGAACAAAAGATAGGAGGTGTGAGAGGCAGAAGACAAGCAAAGATAGCAAGGGAGTATCACTTGCCTGCAATCCGGTAGAGGTAGCAGAAACTGTCGTTGCTCACTTCAACTCAACGTCCTATTCCCGAAAAAACAACGAACACTGAAAGCGCAAAACATGCATCTTACTTCTACGGCAAAAGATCCGGCATGCTTATGAGATGGATGACATGGCAATTATGAGAGGATGCAACTTAAGCAAAATTAAACGGAACCGAGATTCCGACATATAATTATATAAGGTTCGAGTTATTTTTCTAACCATCAAATTTAAATGTTCATCAACAAGGCAAAACATTTCATGTGTGAGCTATTCAAATTTAAATGGGATAGGGACAACGATTTAAATTTTAATCCCACACATTCCATATGTAATTAATTAGGTGATATACCAAAATACAACTAAAGTGCAACTACATGATGCAAACATGAAGTATGGATGGCATATTCAAATTCTACACATTTTTCTGATTCAAAAACATATTTTACATTTTGCAAAAGGAGCTACCAATTAAAAGTTATGAATTTAAACATATAGCAAAAATAATAAAACAAAAGAAAAGAAAACAGGAAAAGGGATGGAATAGGTGTGGCTGGAGTTGGGCCAGAGAGGAGAGGGAGAAGAAGGTGATGGGCTGGAATTACTCCACCCGGCCCTTTAAGAATTTTTGGTGATTTTTCCCAATTTGCAGAATTGGAAAAAGGGAGATAGAAAAGGAAGAAAAGGGAAAGATAAGAGGGAAAAGAAAAGAGGAAGATTTGCAAAAAAAAAAAATCAAAATATAGGTTTTTGCCAAAATAATTTCACAAGCTTTATTTTGATTTGAAATAGCTTTACAAATATTCCAAACATTATTTTGGGGGTTTGTTTGAAAATTAGAAGAGGAGAGAGTGATGGATTCATTAACCCTAGGATTAATTTGTAAACCAAAATAATTTTGCTAAAATAATATTTTGATTTTTGTTTTGCCAAAATGCAAGGTGATTGAATGCACGATGACATGGTGATGCAAAAGAAAAACAAGCAATTTCTAATTTGGGGAAAACCCCGGGCATTACAGGCTATGAAACCGACACAACCATCAATGTATAAAACAAAGATCGAGACTTGTGGAACAAACCGGCACATCGCATGACTCTACGACACCAAAACATATAGCAACTCATATAATGAGAAGAATACAAATATTACAAGGCAAAAGGATCACAGATCCAACAATTCAACAAGCGGAAGCGGGTAGTGTTGTCTAACAACAAGAAGCAAAATATGGCCTAAGAGGCCTACAATAAACATCATCCCAGCCAGCTTGTTCCACGGTGGGAACCCCAGACTAGTAGTCGACGTCAATGAAGAACCCACCTAGTTGCTCGGTGTCGTCCTCCTCTGAAATACAAAATCATAGAGGCAGCAAAGAGAGACTGAGTACGACGTACTCGCAAGTTTAGTAGGGCGATATAGGCCCAATGACTGATGGAGGCTCTAAAGCTTTATATGTAGTTCTTTTGCATAAAGCTAAGTTTCATAAACAGAAAAATATAAATGACACATGGCATTCGTCTACTCAGAGTATTTTTATAAAGGGGTAAGAGAGTATCATTATCACCTTTTGGTTCTCGGCGAACCTACTCACAACCATCACCACTCATCTCACACAAGGGCACTCCCTCGACTCACCCTCGAGGAAATGAACCTTTATCACAAGTTTATTATGCAACCTCTAGCTGCCATATCAATTAGGTTAAAGTTATCTATGAGCTAATCCGCCTTTCCCAAGAGTTTGTCCATAACCGTGGACACGGCTTTTCGAAAAGATTAACCCTGCAGGGATGTACTATTTTACCCATTGGTACCGTCCGGCTCACCTAGTTGGTCCTCTTCCGGGGAAGACCGGCGAGCGGGCGCGGTTAGACCTTTACAATGCATGAGGCTTACTCAAGGACCATCAGTGGCGGAAGGACAGGTTCAGCGCTCCCAGCGCCCTGCCCCACCGTCACGTCCTACACACCATCATCCTCGTTCCTTTTTCCACTCACACCACACACGCGCCAATGGAAAATAGCAAACTAGAGGACTCTTGACAAGCCCCTCACAAATTATTCGGTCAGCGAGGCGCCCATACACCCACCAATGGAAGCACGCTCGGTTCTTGGTTCTAGCTAAAAGCACTCTCAACCTAGGCGGCAAGAATGAGGCAAACCATCCTCCCCGAGGGCAACTCATCCAAGCCTTCTTAGCATTTTAATTAAGCACCCCGCATATCCACCAAGTCCGCATCATTCCATCTCCAACAACAATTATGGAAATAAACAACGGACATAACTAAAATATTTAACTAAGCCTGGCTAAGCATAGCTAAGCATATGGAAACATCAATTCTATCTTTATCTCGGGCCAACACTTCAACCCTAGGTTTCATAGGTAGGGATACATGTGATTGGCTCGGGGAAGAACATGCATTCATAGGATATTTTAATATTTACCAAAAAGGACATTTGAACCGCATGCAATATTATGGTGGATAAAATAATTTGATTAAAAACATAGGATGCTAGATGCCAAGAAGGTTAGGTTATCTCTTGCCTTGCTGCCCGGTCGTGAAGTAGTGCTCGTCGGGTAGGTAGAGAGACCCTCGACTCCGGAATCTATCGATACCCAAAAGAAAAGCAAAGCACATATAAATCACAAGAACACAAGATGCAATGCTCAATCACATGATGACATGTCAAGTTGATGCAAGGATATCATTATATAAATTAAAAGCAAATTTAAATGAGGAGCCAAATAATTAGTGCAATTATTTGGGACCAACCCCATATTTATCTTAGTGGCCACATTCTTTATAAAATCTTAAAATTATTAGAGAGGTGGCTCAAATATGCATGAACATGACAAGAATGGGTAGGTTTCGTTCTTCCGATCATTTCGGTAATTTATTTGTAATTTTCGGAGTACCGAGGAATAACTAGCAATTTAATTACTTATTTTGATTTATATCTTTTATCCAATTCAAGATTAATAACAAAGTCCAATTTCTTGTCATGAGATGATACTAGCATATTTAGATAACATTTGAAACACTGAACAAAATGGTATGCCATTTGCAAGATTTAACCACAAGGATTTAATATACAAGGTTCACAATTTTCAGCTTGGTTCGGAATTCATCCGGATTGGTCCGGAATATTCCGGATGGTCCGGAATAATCCGGGCTAAATCCGAACCAAATCCGAGGTGACCTCCAAAACCTTCTGTTAGTGTCTCGAAATTCGTCCGGAAAGGTCCGGAATTTTCCGAGTTACCCGGAATCGATCCGGAATAATCCGGGCGATTCCGGACGGCTCGACCCTGGGCAGAAAAACGGCGGCGGCGGCGGTTGTGCACGCTCAAGCACGAACGAGAGGGAGAGGGGAGGGGAAAAGAAACACAAAGACGCAGGCCTCACCCGTGAGCTCGCGTGCGTGACCGGTTTGGCGAGGGAGGGCCGGCGGTGACCGAATCGAGCCGGCGGGGCTCGGCCGGTGGCGGATGGTGTCGAGGACGCCGGCGTTGATCCGGCCGGTCCCGGGCCGATTCCTTGGCCTGGGAGGGAGGAGGGGAGGCGGCGAAGCTTCGGTGGTCGACGATCTACCTCGCGCTCACTCAAACGACAGCGGCGTGCTTGGCTACGGCGGAGACAAGGGCACGGCCGTGGGGAGCTCGGGAGGGAGACGAGAGAGAGAGAGCAGGGGGAAAAAGGGGCAGGTGAGGTCGAGGGCGTCGTGGTGGTCGTCCTTGACCTCAAGGGGGGGGCCACGGCGTCGAGGGTTAGGCGCGGCCACGGCGGCAACGGCATGGGCGCGGGCGGCATGGCGCCAGTGTCCATTGTCGTCACTGTGCTTCATCCGGAATTTTCCGGATGGGTCCGGAAAATTCCGACTGGCCCGGAATAGATCCGGAAATTTCCGGGCCATTCCGAATGAACATAACATGGCAGAAAAACTGAAATTTGACAAGGGCTCCAAAACACTTCCAGAAAATATGCAAAAATTTTGGGAGTTTCCCCACTAGGTAAACTAGCTCAACATACATTTACTTGGGCCTTTGAGCATCATGACAAGGCTTACCAATAACCAAGGATAGGAACCACTTTTGGAGTTGAAGTTGAAAACACATTGGAGGCCAACCATTTGGTTCCTTTGCAAAAGAGTGAACTTGGGGAACTTGTTGAACCATAAGGTCACTTGCCAAGACAAGGGTTACACCACAGTTTGCATTTCAAGAGATAAAGGGTTTGGGGAGTATGGCCTCCCTCATTTCACTGTTTTCCCATTTGGTGGTTTGTTAACACAAGCAATTTAAAGGGATGCCATGATGCAAACAAGAATGCAAAAAGTGGAAAAATTCTTCGTATTTTTCATTACCAAGTTAGGGATGTTACAGAGGGGCAGGTAAGGGGGGGAAGAGGACGGGCAGGGCACGGGGACCTCTTTTCCTCCAGGGAGTAGGTCGGGCGTGGGTAGGGTGGCATGGGAGGACAAGCCGCGGCATGGCGCCAGTGAAGAGGAGAGGGAGAGGGCTGACAGGGATGGCCCAGTGTCAGGAGTTTAACCTTTTTCCATTCTTCTTTCTCTGAAATTTTAAAGCAGCAAGATTTAGCTATTTAATAGCGCTATTTAACAAATTTCGAAAAATCTGGGAAAATTCATGTGGGCTCCCTAGGTCCTGAGGAATCACCACAAAAATTGTTATCCCAAAATAAAAAGGTTTAGATTCACATTTCTTCATATTGTGACAATTTTATCATTTTTGATAATTTGCAAAAAGCATTTATTTGGAGCATTTTAATATTTCTAAAATTAATGAAAATATTCATGGAGACTCTCACAATCATATTGAAGCTCCCCATGACTTTATTTTAAATTTTTGGAAAACTTAACTTGGTTCCAAAAATAGAAATTGAATTAAGCCAATTTAAATCCTCATATGTATTTCTCAATTTACAAAATTTGGAAAAAGAGAAATGAGGAGAAGAAGCAATTTGGAACTTCCTAAACAATTTGGAAGCTCAAGAATAATTGGTTTTACCAAATTGAGTATTGTATTTGGTTTGGAAAATTTGGAAGGGTTTTGCTTCCCTAGTTTTTAATTTTCCCAAGTGTTGCTTTATTTTAAATTAGCAAATTTTAAAAGGATGCCATGATGCAATGCAAAACAAAAGTGAAAATTTGGCCCATATTTTAGGGTGCTAATCTGGGGCTGTTACACCTGTCCGGCGGGACCCTCCGGCGGCGTCAAGGCGACCTTCATAGAAGCGCTCCGGCCAAGGGTGGGCGAAGAAGCGTCCGAGCACGACATGTGTGCCGACGATTTTTCCCCCACGGCGACCATCGGAGCCACGGTGCCTCCCACACCTCATCGAGTCAAGAGGAGGGGAAGCACACCTCCCTCGCCTGCCGGCGCCGCTGACCTTGTCGACAACTATGGAAGACGAGTAGCGACGCCCTGCTTTGGATTGTGGGTAGCTCCGGTTGCCTAGCAGTCCGCCGAGGAAGACTCGTCGTCACTATCTTCATCCGCAACAGAGGCCTCGCCACCACCGCCACGCGCGCCTCCCTATATGGTCGCTGCCATGGGTTGCATCTCTCTACACCAACAAACTACCGGGACGAAGATGCAAGACTTGGAGGAAGGAGAGGTTGCGCTCTGGTGTCTCCTTCCACCCCCATCGCTCCCGTTTTTATATTGTCGGAGCGGTAGGGGGGGAGCTAATGGAGAAGAAGCTCCGGCGCCCGCTCGTCTCCCAACCACCGGCGCCATAAGTACGGTGGGGCCACCCGCCCCCCAGGATTCGCCTGCACCCACGGCACGCCGCGTCGTATCCCATCGTCGCGGCCTCTTCACCGGCATGGCATGCAAGGGAGTAAATACTGACCACCAAGATTCTCGCTGATAAAGCGGAAGCTGAGCGGACGGCACGCCAGGCTTCGCACGCCTTTCAATGCGGCCCAGCTCTACCAGTTTTTCTACACTTTTCTTGCTGACGCGTCACCGCTGGCTTCATGTCCTCTACAGTTTTTCCAGCGCACCACACGAGCGGGGGCTAGGACATGCTGCCTATGTCAGGCCTGACCCACAAGCATAAGCCCAAGTACGACAATGAGCTCTACCTCGCGGGCCAGTCCCCGTGCACGGCATTCTCCCCGTGAAACTTGGCACTTGTCTCTCCTCGCGCGGTACCCAGGCTCAAACTAACGAGTCGTGCACGCCCGGTCGGTGCGCAAAATCTTTGTCCTATGCCTCGTCGTAATGCAGGATGGACCTCCCAAAGGAGCATCGTAAAAGCACCACGCGGGGCCTCAGGAAGACCTCAGCCGCGAAAAATAGCTAAGTCAAAACGGCTTCCCGTTGTCTCGCTATCCATCGCCCTTCGTTCAGATTCCACAATGTCGCAGGAACCTATTCTTGAAAATTCCATATGCCATGTTTGCGTGTCAAAGGGGAGCAACCGAGTATCGCACTCGGGATCTTACTAACCTATTGTCACAACACCCGCCATCTTCCGTGCCTGCCACGAGCGGTGACTGCTGTCTGTGGACTACGGGTTGGGACCTGAGACGCAGAACAACAGCACGGCATACAGAGAAGGAAGGAAAAGGCCCTCGTGGGGAACTGGAAAATCACAAATAACGCAATAGGCAAACATGCGCATATACATGCAAACGACAAAGTACTTCATTACAACAAAATAAACATGCAGATACAAAAGGATGGCCTCAGGGGTCTACTCCGCAACGTCGCGGGCCTCGCCATCCGCGTCCTCTCCTGAGGATATGGCGCCTCTGTCAGCACCAGGACCGCGCTGGAAGTGGTCGTAGAGGACGCCCACGAGCTCGTCCACCTCCTCCCACAAAGCCTCCGTACGCTCCGCGTCGTCGGCCGACGCCGTCTCCAAGACCGCGTCGAGGCAGGGGGCCCGCCTGGCCGAGCGCACCAGAGTTGCGGAGCAGGCAGAGGCTGCTGAAGATCATCTCGCCCACCTGGGTGAGCAAGTCGTGGCACTCGCCCTCCACGACCGCATCCACCTCGCCAACCACCCTCTCCAAGTGCTCCACCAAGCTGAGGTAGAAGAAGACGTGGCTCGCGGGCGCCTCGGGGTGTGATACGTCTCAAACGTATCTATAATTTTTGAGTGATCCATGCTAGTTTTGTGATATTGTCACATGTTTTTACTGTTATTTATATCATTTTTATGCATTTTGTTGGACTAACCTATTGACAAGATGCACAGTGTGTCGTGTCTTGGATCACGGACACCGGGAGTAAAGGATACCCCCTTTTTAGGTTCGGTATGCGGCGCGAAGGAGGCTGAGTGACGTCTTCCGCCCGGGGGCTTAGTCTACGCTCGAGATCTATGTACTAGCAAGCATCACAGAGACACAAGGAGTTTACCCAGGTTCGGGCCACCTGGAGACTAACAACCCTACTCCTGCATGTCTGGGTTGAGAGGCGTATCATGGTGTAGCTTTACAATGGTGGTCGCTAGTGAGAACCCGGGAGGTGTTGGCTAGAGGTTGAAGACGAGCAGATCCTGGCCCGGAGGAGATCACCTCTCGCCTAAGCTAACCTTGGACTCATGCACTACCTAGCCTAGCCTCCAACTCGACAGTGTTCCGACTTGTTCTGTTGTTCCTTCCCACCTTCTAAATTGTCCTCTCCCTTGGGTGCCTCGGTCCTCTTTTTATAGGCTAAGGGGATACCACAGGTGCACCCTTGGGGCCGGAGGGGTTTTGGCAGGAAAACCCCTCCGGGTTCTCCTTAGGAGGAGACGTGGCCTCCTCTCGTCCAAATATTCTTCTTAGAGGGGGTAGGTGAGGTCGCCCACCTTTTCCAGGGAGGACGGACAGAGGCTGACAGCTTTTCCGCCTCTGCCCCCCTTTGGCGCCTCCATCTTCTTGGCGCCCAAGTCTTCTAGGAGCCTCCAGCAAGGGCTGGCAAGCTTATCCTCTTTGCGCACTGGTGGTTGGTTCCCAGGGGTGAGCCTGGCCTCCTGCCGGCCGTCGGGGTCCCGGGACCTCCATGCCTGCTTCCAGGTCGAGGGGGCCCCGGAGGGTCCCCGGGTCCTTTGCCTTGGTTATCGATGCCGCGCGCGTCGGGACGCCACGGGGCAGATGGGGGGGAGGGGCCCATCTTCCAGTCTTGTGCCTTGGCCTTGAGTGTCTCCTTGGTGGGCCCATGTGCGATGGACCCACTTTGACCGCATCAGGGGAACCCCATGTTCCACTGTTGCAACACAGTATCAGTTCCCTGTTTTTGCTTTCTTTTTGTTTCAGAAATTTACTTCTGGAAATATTCTCGGAATTGGACGAAAATTTACGGGGATTATTTTTACGCCAAGACGAAGACGGAGTCCGAAGGGCTGCCTAGGAGGCGACCCACAGGGCACACATGGGTGCCAACCGCGGCCTGGGGGGGACCCGCGGGTGGGGCCCGCCCCTGCCCCGTGGGCACCTCCACGGCCCCCTCCGACTCCTATAAAATCACAATTATCCTAAAAACATCGAGGCGGCGATTATTTTCCAGAAACTCGACCCCGACGCGCCGTCACCGAGAACCCTAGTTCGGGGTCCAATCTGAAGCTGATCCCGGCACTCTGCCGGAGGGGAGATCGATCCCGGAGGGCTCTTCATCGACATGCCTTCCTCCGGGATGATTTGTGAGTAGTCTCACCTTGGACTACGGGTCCATGGCAGTAGCTAGATGGTAGTTTCTCTCTCTTGGGCTTCATGTCTTATGATCTTGTGAGCTGCCTAACATGATCAAGATCGACTATTGTAATGCTATGTGATGTGTTTGCTGGGATCCGGTGGATTATGAAGTTATGTTCAGATTGTGCATGATTCTTATATGAGTAATTTATGTTCTTGCATGCTCTCCGAGAGAGGGTATTTATGCTAGATAGTGGGTTCATGCCCCCCTTTTGTTCCTGGGCACGAGTGATAGAAACGTCTAACGGCGAGGGTGTGCTGTTGCTACTAAGGGTAAAACAGCGGTGTTAATGTCTATTTTGCTATTAGTATTGCTTACATCATGCACTTTACTTAATGCAATTGTCTATTGCTTCTAACTTAATACCGTTGGGTGACAGGCTGGATAGCGATCCCACGGTGGACTATTTAGAGAAAGACGCAGTTGGTGTAGCGCCCCGACCCCAGAACTATACAATGACGCTATGTGCAACCGGTCATGCTACACAATCGAAGGTTACTGGGGTTACCAATCCCAGGCCAAAACCTTTGGCAGGCGTGCTCGGAATGGATCATCGGCAACGCAACACTTCGATCATTCCATAAGCTCAGACATAGCTATCATGCATAATAGAGAGATCAAGACTGCGGAACAACTGGCACATCACAGACTCCACAACACAAAAGAGATCATATAGCAACTCATATATGAGAAAGATACAAAAGTTCACACAGAGGTCACAGACCCATCAGTACATCATGCAGAAGCGAAGTAGTGTTGTCTAACAACAAGATCCAAAATATGGCCTAAGAGGCCTATAGATAAACATCCCGTGCCAGCCTGTTCCAGGACGTCCTAAGCTGCCACCTGGGAACCCCAGACTACTCGTCGATGTCCACGAAGAACCCACATGTCTGCTCGGTGTCGTCCTCCTCTGAAAAAATTAATAATCAACAAGGAGAGAATGAGTACGACGTACTCGCAAGTTTAGTAGGGCGATATAGGCCCAATGAAGACGGAGGCTCTAAGGCTGTATAGTAGTTAATTTGCATAAAGCTAGTTTTCCTTTTTGAAAGACTGAAATGACTCCTGGCATCGACTACTCAGAATGTTTTCATAAAAGGGATAAGATAGTAAACTTTAATCTTCGGTTCTCATCGAACCAATTGTAACCAGAAACCTCTCATCTCCACCAAGGCACTCCCTCGAATCACCCTCGAGGAAATGAACCTTTTTAACACCCGTTGAGTGCAACCTCTAGTTGCCAAATTTTAATAATTAAGATTGAAGTTTTCTATGAGGTAATCCGCCTTTCCCAAGATTTGTCCATAACCGTGGACACGGCTTTTCGAAAAGATTAAACCCTGCAGGGGTGTACTAATTTACCCACCGGTACCGTCCGACCCCTTACCCGATCATTTAGCTCTCTTCCTTGGAAAGCCGGCAGGGCGGGCGCGGTTAAAACTTTACAATGTATGAGACTATCCAAGGGTCATCGTGGCGACAGGACAAGTTTACCCAGCCTATTTCAGCCCCTGCCCCCATCGCCACATCCTAAACACCACCATCCTCAACGTTTCTTTTTTCCACCCACACACTCACCCGCAAATGGAAATAGCAGACTAGAGGACCCTTGGATACGCCCGCACAAATTATTCGGTTAAAGGGGATTCCATATGTCCCCACCGTTGGAAGCACGCTCAGTTCTTGGTTCTAGCTAAAAGCACTCTCAGCCTAGGCGGCAGGAATGAAGCAAAACACCATCCCCAGATGCCAACTCATCCAAGCATGTAAACAATTTAATTAAGTACCACAAGCATCCTCCACCTTGTCCGAACATTCCATCAATTTCATAGATCATGGAAATAAATAACGGACAACTAAGCATTCTACTAAGCATGGCCAAGCATAGCTAAGCATTTAAATGCATCAATTATATCTTTGTCTCAGGCTAACACATCAAACCTATGGTTCATAGGTAGGGATACATGTATTGGTTCGGGGAAAACATGCATTCATAGGATACTATAGTATTGACCAAAAATTGACATAGAATCGAATGCAATATTATGGTGGATAAAATAAGTTTATAAAACAGTAGGATGCTAGATTCCAAGAAGGTTAGGTTATCTCTTGCCTTGCTGACGGGGCATGTAGTACTGCTCGTTGGGGTAGGTAGGGTTAACCTCAACTCCGGAATCTATCGATACACAAGCAATAATAGAAGAACAAATAAATAACACAAAGACAAAGTGCAATGCACAATCATGATGGTATGTCAATTTCATGCAATGATAACATCATATAATTTTAACTACCACAATTAAATAGGGTGCCAAATAATTAGTGCAATTATTCGGAACCAACCCCATATTTAACTTAATGGCCACATTGTTTATAAATTATTACATTACTAAAGAAGTGGCTTAAACATGCATGAACATGACATGATTGAGCAGGTATTGTTCTTCTGATCGTTTTGGTAGCTTATTTGTAATTTTCCGAGTTTCGATGAATAAATAGTGAATTAAATAATTATTTGAATTTAATTCTTTTAATCATTTAAAGAATAGCATCAAAGAAAGATTTGTGAACATGATGTGATCTTAGCATGGTTTGATAGTATTTGTCATGCTAATCACTTTGATATTTTATTCACAAATTTTGGTCGATTAATTAACAAGTTATGATTTTTCACAAATTAGGTATTATTTATGCCATTTTAGGATTTCCTAAATAAATGCAAATTAATTTACTCAAAAGAGCATGGCAATGTTACCAATAGATAGGTTATGTTTTTCTGAACAAATTGATATTTAATTTGCTAAATTTGGAGCAATATTTAAATAGTTATTAATTATTTAAATTTGTTTTATTTCCAAAAAGGAAAGTTAAAAACCTAGACAGGCCGGCCTCGGGTCGGCCAGGCCGGGGCACAAGCCGGGCAGAGGCCCGAAGCCTTCGGCCTTTGGCCGGCCCAGGCTGGGGATCCAGGCCGGCTGGTGCCCGAGGCTACCGGCCTCGTGCTGGCCCAAGCCAAGGCCAGGTCGGGCACCTACCCAAGCCAGCTAGGCGGGGCGGCGACGACATACGGCGACCGGCGGTGGTGAGAGGGAGAGGGGGTGCGGAAAGGAGCCAAAAAGGATGCAGTGCTCACCTTAGTTCCGTGTGAGCACTCGATGGTGGCGGGGGTGGACGGAGACGCCAGAATCGAGCTCGGCGAGCGTCGGTCGGGGTTGAGGTAGCCGAGGACGAATTCGTCGAAACTGGGCTCCCCAGTCTGATTCCTTGGAAGGGAAGGAGCGGCATGGCGAGGCGGAGCTAGTGGCGGCGATGGCTTGCTTCGGGGCGGCCGGATTCGACGGGGAGCTCGACGGCGGCCGCGGAGGACTCCGGCTCGATCTAGGGTTTTCCGCTCGGAACAGAGGACGGGAGAGAGGGGAATGGAGAGAGCAGGTCAGGGGGGAGCAGGTGGGCGTCCTCGGTGGTCTTTGACCACCAGGGAGGCACGGCAGGCGGCATGGGCGCCGCGGCGTGGCGCCAGTGCCGGACGGCACTGTGGAGAAGAACGACACCATCTTACAGAAACCCCCCCGGCTGCATTTGAAAATATTTACAAACAGGTCTAGCAGCACCTTTACAAAATTATTTGGGGCACTTAAACACTTTCTAAAATTCTGCAAAAATTAAAATAACCTCCCCTTGACAGGTAGAGGCTCCACAAAAATTTGGGTGGCAAAATAAAAAGTTTTGCACAACATTTGTTCACAGGAACTAATTAAGGTCATTTTTGATAATTTCCAAAATGTATTTATTTGGAGTATTTAAGCATTTCTAAAAATAATGAAATTTTTCATGGAGGCTCCTAATATGAAAATGAAGCTCCCCATAATTTTCGTTTGAATTTTTGAAAGGTTTAGCTTGGTTTCAAAAATAGAGTTTGCATTGAACCAATTTGAATTCTCCATTTTTGTTCTTTGCTTCGCAAGAATTGAATTTTTACAATTAGTTATAAAAAGTAAACTTGGAACTTCCTGAACAATTTGGAAGTTTGTTTAGTTTGTGTCCAAGTTGAGCATTGCATTTGGGTTGGAGGTTTTGGGAAGGTTTGGCTTCCCCATTTTAAATGGGTTTCCAGGTGTTGATTGTTAGGAGAAGCAAATTTCAAATGCATGCCATCATGCAAACAAAAATGCAAAAAGTGGAAAAATTCTTCGTATTTTTCAGTATCAAGCTGGGGCTGTTACAGTTGGACTCAACTGTCTTTGTTCCTTGTCATGACGCCTCCATAAATATTATCATGTCATTTTTGTCATAGCTAAATTGGGTTTGTGTCATGATCTTGTCAATTGCCTAGCTGTAATTCGTTCACCCATCACATGCATATTTTATCTACTTGAGAGACTCCACTAGTGAACCCATGGCCCCCGGTCCATCTTTTTGCATTGTTTTCAACCTTATTTACTTGCTTTTAATTATCATTACTCCTCTCGTCACTTTTCATATTTTATCTATTTCATCATACAATTAACCGCTTTGTGTTCCGCGAGACCGGAGAGATTGACAACCTCTCCACCGTTGGGGGCAAAGTATTTTGGTTGAGTGTGTGTAGGTCCACGTCTATTGAAGGTTAAGCGCCAGAGATCTTCAACATTCACCTCGTTGTTGATGTCAAAGTCCTNAGCATTGTCTTTAAAACGCAAGTAACTTGAGAAGTCGTACATGTGAAGGGTTGGTCTAATGGTTATGGTGGACAACTGTTTGGACCGACGACGTGAGTTCGAGTCGCAGCTCGCGGCTTTTGTTTTGTTGCCTATTATCCATATATTCGGATCCCATGTCACAAAAAAAGGTTCTGCGTGCCTTCTCAGTGCGGGTCCCACATGTCAGCTCGTTGTGGGTCCAGTGTGGGTCTAGTGTGTGCCCCGTATGACAGCTCGTTTAGTGTTGGTCCAACATGTCAGCTCGGTCTGATGTTGGTCCCACATGTTAGTTAGTCAACAAGTCAATATATGAGGTAATAGCCTAACTAGTCAATACTAGAGAGACCACTAGTCAGTAGGTTCTACTGAGATGGCTGCCACGTAGTCAATTAACGATGCTATAATATGGTCTTAAATATTATATGACTTTTCCAGTTGGTCGTAAGCAATTACAGAAAAAGGTCGTAGAATTCTATGACCATCTCGTGTAATGAACTTATGACTTTTTTGATAAAAAGGTCGTTAAGTTTTAGGGTTTTCACCCTCCCAAACGCCTAACGACCAATTGGTTAGAAATGGTCATAGATCTATGACCATTTCTTTGAGGGTCATTATGAGAAAGTCATAAACGAGCACATTTCTTGTAGTGAAATTTTTTCCTACGCAAGATAGCGGAATAAACCCAACATCTAGATCCGATCTACGAGAGGTTGGTAGCAAGAAGGAGATCGAATCTCACCCTCGAAGAAAACCGTGAGTGTTTTGTCGAGGCAGGGGTTGGCTAGTCGATCCCCGCAACTAGACTCGTCTAGTCGCGAGGAGATGTATTGTCCAAGCGCCGCACGAGCAACGCCTCCGAGATATCCACACGTTCAGCTCGATGAAGACTCCACGTTCTTGATCCCGCAAGAGGTGGTGGAGAGGCTCGAGATCAACAGCACGACGACGGTGGCGTGGTGTGTATGGTGGAGATCCGACAGGGCTTCGCCAAGTGGTGTCGGGAGAGAGGAGGAGGAGGGGTGCGGCTAGGGTAGGGAGAGGGGGCGGCGGCTAGGGCACCTTGGGGGGGAGCACACGGGTGCGGCAGCCCTCCCCTGCCCCCTCCTTATATAGGCGGCTAGGGGGGCTGCGCCCCACCCCCTCCTAGGGCCGGCGGCAAGGGGGAGGCTTGGCCCCCAAGCCAACCCTAGGGTTTCGGCCGCCCCCCCTTCTAGAAGCTTGGCCCGGGTGGGCCTTTGAGGGTGTGGTGCGGCTGGCCCATTAGGCCAGCCCACTACCCCTTCATGCCTTGTGGGCCCCATACTCCTATGGGCCCCACTTCCAGACCCCTCTAGAACCTTCTAGAACTTTCCGGTACTTTACCGATAAATTCCCGAACCTTTCTAAACCTCCGGAAACCACTTTCCTTATATGAATCTTATTCTCCGGACCACTCCGGAACTCCTCATGACGTCCGGGATCCTATCCGGGACTCCGAATCAATATTCGTTCTCACCATCATTTATCTCGAACCCTAACTACATCGAACGTTAAGTGTGTGACTCTGTGTCGTGGTGGTGTCACGGCAGATGCCATAGGATGGCTTGAAGTGTGGGGCCGATGGACGCTGGAGGCACCCGGGGAGGGCTTGCGCACACGGACACGCTCACGAAGAACACAACTCACACACACACACGGTTTTACCCAGGTTCGGGGCTCTCGTGAGGAGATAACACCCCTACTCCTGCCTGTCTACTTGATTTATAGGTGGATTACAACCTGCTTACAAGCTTGCTCCTCGAGCCGAATTGAAGAACCACACGATCTAGGCCTCCAACCGAGTCTCGGCGGTGCTCTCTAGCTCTCTACTGCCTATGAAAGAAATGAGTCAATGCTGGAGCGTGAGGCAAGTATGCGTGCATCCGTCCCCGTAAGAGGAGCCCCTGGTGCTCCTTATAAAGGGAAGCCCAGGGCACAAGTTAGGGCTGACATCAGTGCTGGCGTAGTCCGGACTGTAGCCACGCCCGGTCCTCTGACCGCTTCCGTCACCGCGCCGTGGCACGTCCCATCTGTCTCCTCCAACACACTGCTCCCTGGTACCGCTTCGATCAGCGGCATGGAGGTCAGTCACTCTGGTCAAGTGGCCTCGTCCCATCGTGCAAGTGGCTCTGCGTCCTGACCCGTGATTGTAGGGACAAGACCTGCGTCTTGACCATGGCCCGAGTAAGCCTCCTTATCCGGCACAGGCATGCCGAACTCTCGGTAACTCGGTTTCGCCTTCCCTGCACACAAGAAGAACAAAGAATGATCCGACATATAACTTACGTGATCCGACATAACCATATGTCGGTTAGCCATGACCCGGCCAACTCCGAGTCAGCCGGTACAGTTATGTCGGTTTCAGTGACCCGGTCAACACCGAGTCAACCCTTATATCGACGCCTTGCCCATATCCGGGGGTTGCCCCCCGACATTAGTCCCCGAAGCTGGCGCGGTCCTGCAGCCTCGGATGAAGGGCCACGGCAGGTTTACCCGAAAAACCAGCATCCTTAACTGATCTCCGACATAACATATGCCGGCGAAAATCATATGTCGGAAAGCACTTTGTAACCCTACTTGATATATCAACTTATGTCGGATCATTCCGACTTACAGGGAAAACCCCTTAACTCCTCCGAGTCATCGGCTTGCTACGTGGCAGAGCATCTCTGCCCAACGCCTCGCTCATCGTGCACGGATGGACGTGCCACAGGCATGCGTGCCACCTGTGCGACGTCGGTCGTCTCGGCCACTGTGCCCACGTAAGCACTCGAGTGCACCCTTGACCGTGCGTGCGTCTCCTCGGGTCTCGCCCGATCGCGTGTACCGCCCTTGGACCGTTGGCCTCCTGTGGCCTCCCGTGTGGCTGATCGTGCGGCGGTTAAGCCGCAACGGGGATCGTGCCACAGATCGTGGGGATGTAACTTCCCGTCCGTTACGAGATCGTGCGCAGTAACTCCCCGCACACACGATCTCCTCCACCGTAAATAAATAGGAGGAGCGGGGCAGATCTTTTCCCCCTCCCCGCATTCACTCATCCTCTTCCTCGCCTCCTCGTTCTCCTTCCCCAGCGCGCAGAGCCCAAGCAGCGCCGCACGCCACCGCGCGCAACGCCGCCGCCGTACGCACTTGCGCACCAACGCCGCCGACGCACAGCACCGCCGCCGTACGCCGCGACACCGCGGTACGATCTCCTCTTCTTCTCTCTTTCTTCCTTTGTGCATTAGCACTTTGAATCTACGGGAGCTCCTCCGTCTCTGTTTCTTTGCTTGTTCTTGTTCTTTTTAGTTCATCGTGCTTCTTCACCGCCGCGCCGCAATATGCGCCGCCGGTGATCCCACGGCCGCGGTTGCGGCACGCCGCCGGTGTCTTAGCCGCCGGGAGCATTACTTTCCTTCCTCTTCGCTTCTCTTTCGGATCTAGCACTTGTTTGCATCTTCCCGCACTTTCTTCCCCTTTTTCTTTCCATTTTCACCACCGTACATCTTGCTCACCGCCGGTGAACCCTTTCTTTGCAGATCTCGGCCATCTTTCATCAAGATGTCGGACGACGCCGCCCTCGAGGTGATTGACTCGGTTGAGGAAACCACCGTGGAGGGATCTACCCGGGCCTCCTGGGAAGGCTCTGATGTCGGACGAGCCGAGATTGACTGGTTGGTCCGGACGCGACGGATCCCGCCCGGAGTCGAGTGCCGAATGCCCGGCACCGAGACCACGCCGAGTCTCAAGGAGGGCGAACGAGTCGTCTTCGTCGCGCACTTCGAGCGGGGATTCGGATTACCCGCCAGTGTGTTCTTCCGAAACTTCCTCGACAGTTTCGGTCTCCAGCCTCACCACTTACCGGCCAACGCCATCACCACCTTATCTTCCTTTGCTTCCTTCACCGAGGGTTATCTCGGTCTCAAGGCCAGCGTCCGCGCATGGTCCAAGTACTTCGGATTCCGGAAGCAAGTCTTTCCGAATCCTGCCGACCCGACAGCTCCCAAGGTGATGACCCAGTGTGGGGCCGCCACGGTCACGCCTCGGCGCGGCTCCATCTTCCCCCGGATCAACGGCCTGGAGTCATGCCGGAAATGGCAGCGCTCCTTCTTCTACGTGAAGAACTCGACCGACGTCGACAAGATCAACTTGCCGGATTTCGTCATCGGCCCCCCCACAGCGCAGCTCAACTGGGGGTACAATCCAACCGACAAAGAGGCCGAGGTCAACCAGATCCACGAAGTCGTGGGACAGCTCCGAGCAGAAGGGTTAACTGCCGACGATCTATTGGCGACATTCATCAGCCGCCGGGTCTCACCTCTTCAGCGCCGAGTCCACAAGATTTGCCACATGAGTGGCCCTCTTGACCCGACTCGGACAAGCACGGTCGAGCTGACCAAGGCCCAGATCCGGCAGCGGGTCAAGGCCATAGCTCGGACGAGGATGACGGAGGAGTGGGAGTGGGGAATAGAACCTTACAGCCGGAACAACCTTCCGCCCCAGGTAAACGACTTGCACCGACGTAACTTTCCTACCGACATAAATTCTTAAGTCGGTTCCCCTTTTTATACTCGGCCTTAATCTTTCTCCGTTTCCATTGTTCAGAGATTCGAGCGGCAAAAGAAGGAGGACGGGCGGGATCCGGCTGCCAAATGGGGTCCAGACCGGGTCGAAGCTGACTCGGTGGACCCGGATAACGACGACAACATGCCGATCCCTGATGTCGGCACAGTTCCTGTCACCGGTAAGGCTCGCGTCCGAGATTGGTCAGATGATGATGATGACGACTGTCGGATTCTAGAGGTAGAAGATCCTCTCCCGGTTTCGTTTGCTTACCCGGTGCCCTCGCCCCCAGCTGACGCGGACGACCAGGTGCTTGATGTGGAGCCCCTCGCCACGGGACCCAAGGGCGCAGTTCGGAAATGCCCAGCAGCAGCGACCGCCGGTGCCGGAACATCCGGCGCTCCCGCGAAGAAGCAGCGGCGGGTAAAGACTGCAGCGAAGCGCCGCGAGCGCCCAGTCACTAAGGGGTAAGACTCCCCTTTCACCGACATAACCTTATATGCTTAGCCGTATTTACTTTTCTCCCTCTAACGATATACCCTGCTGTTTTGCCTTGCAGCTCCGCCCCTCTGGAGATTCCAACCGAGCCCACTGACTCGGATCCTGTCAGGACTCCGACTCCGCCTCGGCCGGACGACACGAGGCTGCCGAGTCCGCCACGGACCAGCCCGATAGCGCCTCCAACAGTTCCGGGATCCGGGACCGGAGACACCGAGTCGGTGGTGACCGACATATCCAAGAATCTCGGGGCCAGTACGTCAGCCCCCGAAACAGAGAAGACTGCGGCACCAGAAGATTCGGCCCATCCGAGTCAGCCGCAGCAAGAAACGCCACAGCCGCAACAGCAACAGCAACAACAACAGCAACAGCAACAGCAACAGCAACAGCAGCAGCAGCAGCAGCAGCCAGAGACAGCGCTACTGCGACCGCAGCCACAACCCGCTCCGACACAACCGCCACGGCCATCGACATCTAAGTCGAAATCCACATCGACATCCACGGCCAAGCCAACACCTCCACCGACACAACCGACGGCCAAGCCAACGCCGGCACCGGCACAACCGCAGCCACGGCCACAAACATCCAAGGCTCCAGTTCCTGCAACTGGGGAAACAACCGGAAAGGCACTGGTGATGACGGTGTCGGCTAATCCGGAGCGACAGCTGGTGGTGCCAGCGAGCCGCGGGACACCCCCAGTATTATTAACCAGTACACATACCACTGACTGGGTGCATGCCCCGGTGCGAACCGACAGCGGAAAAAGCCTGGGCTCCCTCGAGCACTACAACACGGAGTGGAACGCCGCCGACATGGGCGAAGTGAGCTCGAAGCCACCCGCGAGCCAAATCCTCTTAGAGCATCCGGTGAATCCGAGTCTGGTTGGCCAAAAGATGGCCGCAGTAAAATCTGCCCTTTTCGCCGCCGACCAAGCAGCCGCGGTAAGCTATGCCGAGTAAATATAACTCGGTTTATTTTCCTTTAATTTATATATTATCCATCCCCAGTCCCCGAGATTCGGGTCGAGTGACTGAAACTCGGCTGAGTAAAGATAACTCGGGCTGAATCTTTATCAATAATATTAATATCTCTTCTTTTCAGATTTGTATGACCAAGCGCACGCATGTGCACCGCAAACTTCTGCTGGCCCACAAAAGCCTCTCCGATAAACATAAGTTGCTGCGAGCCAAGCTGGACCAAGTAGCTGACTCGGCGCTCAAGGTTGAAGGCTTGGAGAAACGGATCTCGGAAACCGAGTGTAAGCCACACTTTGCCCTTTCAATTTGCACTTGCATCAATCTGCTCATTCTAACACTTGCTACCTCGGCACAGCCGCACATAAGGAGCGCGAGCTTGCTCACCAGGCCGAGCTAAAGAAAAATCAGGAGGAGATATCCCGGCTGAAGGCCGAGCTGGAGCTAACTCGGAGTCGAGCCGCCGAGTCGGAAAAGAGCGCTACCGAGGAAAAGCGGCTCCGAGTCGAGGAAACCCGGAAACTCCAGGAGTCGCTTGCCGAATCCAAGTCTGAGGCTACCTCGGCCAAGAGCGAGCTTCAAACTTTGCAGGCCAAGATCGCACAGTGGCTGGTGGACATCTCCAAGATAAACTCCGAGATGGACAGTAAGCTCTCTTCCCTTCTGCCTTTATTCCTTCTTTCATCTTTCTTCATCTGTAACTTATTTCGGCGCCAGCCATTCCCTACTCAGAACGCTTCCCACACACCAAGGCCGCCGCGGACAAGAGCGCGAACGAGCACCGGTTCGAGAAGATCCTAGGTGGCCCTATCTCGGCCGAGTGGGATATGGACACCCACCTGGTGGCGCTGAAGGCTCGCTTGGGGCCGATGAGATTAATCGGGATGAACCTCCTCACTGCTGCCATCCGAGCATACAACGTCCACTGGCCCGGGAGTGAAGCCCCTCTGGTTGTTGACGAGCTGGCCACGTGCCTGCTGGCCTCCGAGGCAAGGCTTGATGACTGGCGATCATCCGCCGCCCGGGTCGGCGCCGACGAGGCGATGATGTACGTGCTATCCTGGTACGAGAAGCTCGATCTCGACAAGCTCAAGACCCTGCGCGACGGGTCAAAGTGGCTCACTGATCCGGATCACATCCGGCGTCGTCAAGACTTTGCCCATGCTCTTATCCAGTACGCCCCGGTGCACTCCTTTGTCGCTGGCGACCGGGTTCCCCAATCCGAGGAGATCCCGGTTGAAGGAGACGAAGGAGAAGACGAAGACGAGGCCGTCGACGAAGAGATCGCAGCAGACGCTCCGCCCGAGTCAGCCACCGGCACTGCTACCGGGTCCACCGCCGAGGAAACCGCAACCGAGACTCCAGCCTCTCCTTCTGCCCGAAAGGCCTCGGACGCTGCTGCTTAAACTTTTAAGAAAAAACTTAATTCGTTAAATCCCCGGAATGCCGGGTGCAGATGTAATATATACCTTGCACTTTTTATGGTTGGTACTTGACTTTTTTACTTTGCAAGTTTTAACAAATTTAGCCGCATGCCGGATCACATTGAACCGAGTCCCCGAGTTCAATTTCTTGTTTACTATACTTCTGCCATCTCTGCTCTTGCCTACCATTCTTGGTGTCAGGCAGTCGAGTCACAAAACGACCGTTGTACAGCATACAGTACTTAGAAACTTGGGCAAATAGCCAAGGCCATCCGACATAAAGTTATTGAAAGGAAACCGAATCGCTCCTGGACCGCGTCCCCGAGTCGGTTTTCTTGTTTACTGCACCGAGTAATCTTTGCTCTTGCCTACCTTTTTCGGTGTCAGGCAGTCGAGTCACAAGATCACCAGAACACAGCATACAATACTTACAGACATGGCGACACAGTTTTTAGAGCCATTCAACACGAACACATTACTTAGAAAAAAGGAAACCGAATCGCTCCTGGACCGAATCCCCGAGTCGGTTTTCTTGTGTACTGCGCCTGGTAACCTTTGCTCTTGCCTACCTTTCTCGGTGTCAGGCAGTCGAGTCACAAGATCACGAGAACACAGCACACAATACTTACAGACGTGGTGATACGGTTTTTAGAGCCATCCGATACAAGGAAGTAAAAATAAGAATAAACACAGATTTGTTCAACAAGGCAGTCCCCGAGTCTCTTCTCGGGGTGCCGACATTTCATTTCTTAGTTTCGAGATACATACAGTGGGTCCTTAAGAGTAGAAGGGGCGGAGAAGAGCTACATTCCAAGGGCGTTTGGTCTCCTCCCCGGATCGGTCCATCCTGTTCTTCACCTGTTTCTGAGCATCTATAAGATAGTAGGCATCATTGTTCAAAGCTTTGCTCACGATAAACGGTCCCTCCCACGGAGGTGATAGCTTGTGCATCCCGGCCGTGCGCTGCACAAGCCTAAGCACGAGGTCTCCTTCTCGGAACTTGCGAGGATTCACCTTCCGACTGTGGTAACGTCGGAGATTTTGCTGATATATCGCTGACTTGGACAACGCCAACTCTCGTGCTTCTTCGAGCAAGTCGACATCGTTTTCTCGGGCTTCTCTTGCCTCTGACTCGGTATATAAAGCAACTCTCGGCGAGTCGTGCTCTATGTCGGTTGGCAGAACTGCCTCTGCTCCGTAGACCAGGAAGAATGGCGTATAGCCGGTCGAGCGATTCGGTGTAGTCCGCAGACTCCACAGTACCGCCGGGATCTCGTCCAGCCAACACCCCGGAGCACGTAACAGTGGCTCAATTAGCCGGGGTTTTATACCGGATAAGACCAGAGCGTTTGATCTTTCCACTTGCCCATTCGATTGCGGATGGGCGACCGACGCCAGGTCGAGTCGGATTCTCTTTTCTTGGCAAAACCGAGCAAAGTCTCCCTCGGCGAAATTTGTGCCGTTATCAGTGATGATGCTGTGTGGGTGCCCATATCTCAGGATAATATCCTTTAAGAACGACACAGCTGTTCGGCCATCACACCTTCTTATTGGTTTCACCTCGATCCACTTGGTGAACTTGTCCACCATCACCAATATGTGGGTCATGTTACCTCGGGCCAGTTTAAACGGTCCTACCATATCCAAACACCACACCGCAAAGGGCCAAGTGATGGGGATAGTCTTGAGTGCAGACGCCGGCATGTGAATCTTGTTTGCAAATCTTTGACATCCTTCACACTTCCGGACTATGTCCTCTGCCTGCTGCAGAGCGCTCGGCCAGTAAAACCCATATCGGAATGCTTTGGCCACAATGGCTCGGGAAGAAGCGTGATGACCGCACTCTCCCTGATGGATATCTCGGAGGATCTTTTCTCCTTCTTCTGGTTCGACACACCGCTGGAGAACGGTGGTCACGCTTCTCTTGTATAACTCTCGGTTGATGATGGTGAAAGACTTGGATCGTCTCTGTATCTGCCTGGCCGAGATCTCATCACTCGGTAGGGTGCCATCCAACATAAATGTCATGATGGGTTGGGCCCATGTCGGTACCGGACGAGTTCCGAGTTCAGGCTCATCGATCTCCATGGCTTCAACCGACATAACGACACCCGTCATAGGCTGACGAGTCCCCGAGTCCTCCCATAGGATTCCCGAGTTCCGCCAAGCGGCTTTCCAATTTTCCAACTCTATTCTTGAGTTTGACATAACACACGAGACATCCATGGGAGTCCCCGGGTCCTGCAGAGCAGTCCCCGAGTCCTGCGGCGCAGTCCCCGAGTCCTGCGGCGCAGTCTCCGGGTTCAGCGGCTTGCTCCCGACGTCAACGTCCATCGGGACGACATCGGATTCCAGATTACCCGGGATGAATATTGAGTCTGACTCGGGTGAAGGCTTAATTGATGGCTTGTGAAGATGCTCCAGAGACACTCCGGGTGGAATGGCCTGTCGGTATGATCCAATCTTGGATAGCATGTCTGCACTTTCATTCTCGGTCCGCCGGATGTGATTGAACTCGCAGCCATCAAAGATCCCCGAGATCTTTTGGACATGGAACCGGTATGCCGCCATGTTGGCATCCAGGGCGTCCCAGTTGCCCGAGGTCTGCTGAATCACCAAATCCGAGTCACCATAACAGATTATTCGGCGAATCCCGATTTCCTTGGCCACCTTGAGTCCGTGGATCAATGCCTCATACTCGGCTACATTGTTGGATGCCGCGAAATGAACTTGCAGCACATATTTCAACTGGTCTCGCTTTGGCGAGGTGAGAACCACTCCGGCACCCAGGCCTTCTTTTACCTTGGACCCGTCAAAGTGCATCCTCCAGTAGTTGGAGTCCGGCAGAGATGGTTCATATTCCATCTCGGCCCAGTCCACAAGAAACTCGGCCACTGCTTGAGACTTGATGGTATCTCTTCTCGCGTATTGCGGCGCATATGCCGCCAACTCGATAGCCCACTTGGCTACTCGGCCACTTGCGTCTCGATTGCCGATGATTTCCGAGATAGGAGCTGCACTCACCACGGTTATCGGGTGCTCCTGGAAGTAATGCTTCAGTTTCTTGGCCGCCAGGTACACACCATAGGTCATTTTCTGGTAGTGTGGATAATTTTGTTTCGAGGTGGAGAGTACCTCACTCAGGTAATACACCGGCCTCTGCACGGTGGTTCCCCCTTCTTCTCGTTCTACCACCACAACGACGCTGATGACTCGGTTAGTAGCTGCAATGTAAAGCAACATGGGCTCTCTCGGTAATGGCGAAGCCAATATCGGGGCAGTAGCCAACACCTTTTTCAACTCATGGAATGCCGAATCTGCTTGTGGGGTCCAGCTAAATCTATCAGATTTTTTCATTAGCTGGTACAAAGGTAGAGCCCTTTCTCCCAACCGACCTAGAAACCAACTCAGGGAGGCCAGGCAACCCGTAAATTTTTGGACATCTCGGAGGCATCTCGGTAGCCTCATATTTTCTATTGCCCGGATCTTAGTCGGATTCGCCTCGATACCTCGGCTCGACACGAGGAAACCGAGTAACTTGCCGGCCGGCACACCGAATGTGCACTTATCCGGATTAAGTTTTAGTCGGAATTTCCGCAGGTTTGCGAATGTTTCTCTGAGATCATCTAGCAGAGTATGTTTTTCTTTTGTTTTTATGACTATGTCGTCGACATATACTTGCACGTTTTTTCCTATCTGATCATGCAAACATTTCTGCATACAGCGCTGATACGTAGCGCCGGCATTTCTCAAACCAAAACACATGACACGATAGCAATAAGCCCCGTACGGGGTGATAAAAGCAGTTTTTATTTGATCATCCGGGTTTAACGGGATCTGGTGAAAACCAGAGTAGGCATCCACAAAAGACAACAACTGACATCCGGCCGTGGAGTCGATCACCTGATCGATCCGAGGCAACGGGAACGGATCTTTCGGACAAGCCTTGTTCAGGTGGGTGTAGTCGATACACATGCGCCAGACAGTAGGTGCATCCGGTTCTTCCTTCTTTTTCTCCACCAGGACCGGGTTAGCTAACCAGTCCGGGTATTTCACTTCCACAACGGCATTCGACGCGAGTAACTTGGCTAACTCGTCACCCACCGCCTTCCTTCTTTCTTCGGCGAGACGCCGAGTCGGTTGCTTCACAGGCCTAGCATCTGGCCTGACATGCAGAGAGTGCTCAGCCAACTCCCTCGGAACACCCAGCAAGTCCTGACTGGACCATGCAAAGATATCCCGATTCTCACGGAGGAAGTTGATGAGCTCGCTTTCCTATTTCTTGTCCAACCCGGCACCGATGATGACGGAGCGTTCCGGGTTAGCCTCGTCGATGCCGACCTTCTTCGATTCCTTCGCCGCCTGGAAGGTTGCAGATTGCTGCGGGTTAGCCGCACTCGGCATACCGAGTTGAGATGCCTGGGCCAAAGCCACCACCTCATGGATTCTCCTTTTCTCGGCGGCGATCACCAGTGATTCGGCCAGGGATGACCCGGCTGAGGCGCACTCCATGGAACTCTTGTAGTCTCCCGAGATGGTGATGACACCATTTGGACCCGGCAGCTTCATCTTCAGGTACGCCACATGAGTAGACGCCATGAACTTGGCGAGTGCCGGTCTGCCGAGTAAGGCGTGATACGGGCTCTCGAGATCCACGACCTCGAACAGCAGACTCTCAGTCCGGCAGTTGCTTTTGTCACCAAAGGCGACATCAACCCAAATCGTGCCCATGGGTGCATGTGATACACCGGGCACAATGCCGTGAAAGGTGGTTCGGCTGGGCTGCATCATATTCTCGGTTATGCCGAGTTTCACCATGGTATCCCGGTACATGATGTTGATGCTGCTCCCGTCGTCAACGAGGACCCGGGAAAACCTGACGTTGATGCTGGGCCCGACGAATGTCGGATCCAACACTAGAGCATAACCTCCTGGGTTGGGCATGACCCTTGGATGGTCCTTAATGCTCCAGCTGATCTCATCCTCGGACCAGTACATGAATTTCGGCACTGCCGGCATAACGGCGTTTACCTCCATCGCACGCCTGTGCTGACTCTGCTTGTCGTTGGGCTCGGTCACAAAGACCATGTAACTCTGGTGAGGTTCCCGGTATTGATTTTGCCGACTCGGACCAGCGTTGCTGCCGGGGTAGTTGGAGTTGTTGTTGGTGTTGGCCATGTTGGCCACTTGGTTGACATCTTCAGGCCTTGCTTGGGCGTTCACTGGGATAGCATTCACACCCGTGAGCAGTCCTGGCCGAGTCGCCGGACCGGTGTTCTCCTGCGGGCGCCTGTTTCGGCTGCAGTTCCGGTTTGAGTGCTGAGCCGGTCTGCTGGGGTGCTTGGTTGTAACGCCCCGACCCCGTAATTATACAGAGAGGCTATGTATTCGACACAACCATCAATGTATAAAACAAAGATCGAGACTTGTGGAACAGAACTGGCACAAAGCATGACTCTACGACACAAAACATATAGCAACTCATATAATGAGAAGAATACAAATTACACCCAAGCCGGCTAGTTGTCTAACAATTCAACAAGCGGAAGCGGGTAGTGTTGTCTAACAACAAGAAGCAAATATATGGCCTAAGAGGCCTACAATAAACATCACCCAAGCCAGCTTGTTCCACGGTCCCAAGCTGCCACCTGGGAACCCCAGACTAGTAGTCGATGTCAACGAAGAAACCACCTAGTTGCTCGGTGTCGTCCTCCTCTGAAATACAAAAACATAGAGGCAGCAAAGAGAGACTGAGTACGATGTACTCGCAAGTTTAGTAGGGCGATATAGGCCCAATGACTGACGGAGGCTCTAAAGCTTTATATGTATTTCTTTTGCATAAAGCTAACTTTCATAAACCGAAACATAAAAGACACATGGCATTCATCTAATCAGAGTATTTTTATAAAGGGGGTAAGAGAGTATCATCATCTGTCAACTTTGGTCCTCATTGAACCCTTTTGTAACCAACCACTCATCTTCACCAAAGGCACTCCCTCGAATCACCCTCGAGGAAGTGAACCTTTAACACACGTGGTTATGCAACCTTTAGCTGCCATATCAATTAGGTTAAGATTCTCTATGATCTTATCGTCTATTCCCAAGTTGTCCATAACCGTGGACACGGCTTTTCGAAAAGATTAACCCTGCAGGGGTGTACTAATTTACCCATTGGTACCGTCCGGCTCACCTGAGTGGCCCTCTTCCGGGGAAGGCCGGCAAGCGGGCGCGGTTAAACCTTTACCTCACGTGAGAATATCCAAGAGTCATCTGTGGCCACAGGACAGGCTCAGCGCTCTCAGCGCCCTGCCCCATCGCCACGCCCTAAACACAAATCCTCATCAACATCATCTTTCCACTCACACGCAAATGGAAAACCGAACTAGAGGACCTTTGGATACGCCCGCATAAGTTATTCGGTCAGTAAGGCGCCCATACACCCACCAATGGCAGCACGCTAGTCTTGGTTCAAGAGGTAAAGAACTCGCACCTAGGGGCTAGAGTGAGGCAAAACACCATCCCCGATGGCAACTCACCCCAACCATCTTAGCATTTTAATTAAGCATCTCCGTTATCCACCATGCCCGAATCATTCCATCATCATCAATAATTTCTGGAATTAACAACGGACATAAAGCATTTACTTAAGCATGGCTAAGCATAGCTAAGCATATGAATACAAATAATTATATCCTTATCTCGGCCAACACTTCAACCCTAGGTTTCATAGGTAGGGATACATGTGATTGGCTTGGGGAGAACATGCATTCATAGGATATTCTATTAATTACCAAAAGACATTTGAATCGCATGCAATATTATGGTGGATAAAATAATTTGATCAAACATAGGATGCTAGATGCCAAGAAGGTTAGGTTATCTCTTGCCTTGCTGCCGGGTAGCGTAGTATTGCTCGTCGGGGTAGGAGAGGGAACCCTCGACTCCGGAATCTATCGTTACCCAAAGAAAATACAAAGCACACATAAATCACACGAACACAAGATGCAATGCTCAATCACATGATGACATGTCAAGTTGGTGCAAAGATATCATTATATAAATTAAAAGCAAAATTAAATGAGGAGCCAAATAATTAGTGCAATTATTTGGAAGCAACCCCATATTTATCTTAATGGCCACATCCTTATCAAATATTAATTTATTAGAGAGGTGGCTCAATTATGCATGAACATGACATGAATGGATAGGTTTCGTTCTTCCGATCATTTTGGTATTTTATTTGTAAATTTCGGAGTACCGATGAATAAATGACAAAATAATTAAATAATTGAAATTTAATTGATTTAATCAAATTATGAATAACATCAAATAAGAATTTGTGATCATGATGTGATAAGTGCATAACTTGATAGCATTTTAAGTGTGGATCACATTGATATTTAATTCATAATTTTCGGACAATTATTTAAAAAGTTATGAATTTCCCAATTTGGGTATTAAATACCCCATTTTAGGAATTCTTAAAACACAGCAATTTTATTTAGACAAAAGGGAAAAACAATGTTACCCAAAGATAGGAAATGTTTTTCTGAGCATTGTCATATTTAATTTGCAAATTTTGGATCAATATTTAAAAAGATACAAATCGTTTTATCTCACTTTATTTCATAAAAAGAAAAAGCAAAGGAGCAGACAGGCCGGCCTTGTGCCGGCCAGGCCGGGCTGCAGGCCGGGTGGGTGCCCGAGTGCACCGGCCCAGAGCCAGCCCAGGCCGGGCGCAGGCCGGGGCAGTGGCCGAGTGAACCGGCCTTTGGCCGGCCCAAATCGAGCCCAGGCCGGGCGCGCACGCACGCGTGCTAGGCACGGCCGCGACCGGCGCGTGCCGACGTGGTGACCGCCGGTGGTGCCTCCGGCTAAACGGCGGCGAGATGGAAAGAAGGGGAGAGGGGAAAGGGTGCGTCTGCACTGGAGGCTCACCACGGGCAAGATGGTGAGGTCGGGGTGGCCGGAGGGAGGCAGTCGGCGGCGAATTCGCTCACGGCGGAACTCGAGCAGCAGCGGCGATGTCGCGGATGGAGCGGTCGATTCTTGGCGTCTCCGTTCGATTCCTGTGGCGGAGGTGGAGAGGACGACGAGGCGGACGTGATGGCAGCGTCTGCTCGTCCCGGGGAACTCCAAGGACGGCGAATCGTCGGCGACGGCGGCAATGGGGAAGACGCGGCCGCGGTGAGGGAGGGCGAGGACGATTGCGTCGGCTCCGGCCCTCCTGGTCCGATTCCTTGGGAGTGGAGCAAGAGGAGGATGCGGCGGAGGTAGTGGTGGCGATGGCTTGCTTCGGGGCGGCTCCAAATGGCGACGATTCGAAGGGGAGCTCGACGGTGGCCGCGGCGAACTCCGGCTCGAGCTAGGGTTTCCTCGCAGGGCAGGGAACGGGAGAGAGGGGAAAAGGAGAGAGCAGGTAGAGGGGAGCAGGTGGGCGCCCTTGGTGTGGTCTTTGACCTCCAGGGAGGCACGACAGGTCGGCATGGGAGCAGCGGCATGGCGCCAGGGCCATGGAGCCACAGTGAGAGTGAGGGAGGTGAGAGGTGAGACTGACAGTGGGGACCCACTGTCAGTAGTTTAAACTTTTCCCTTTTCTTTTTCTGATTTTTGAAACAGCTGGTTTTAGCTATTTTAAAGAGCCATTGAAGCAATTTTAGAAATTCTGGCAAAATTCATGTGGACTCCCTATGTCAAGAGTAAGCTCCACAAAATTTGTTGTTCCAAAATAAATGGTTTAGATGCAAATTTATTCATATGGTTGCATTTGGGTCATTTTTGATAAATTGCATAAAGCATTTAATTGAAGTAATTAGGCATTTTCAATAATAGTAAAAATATTTATGGAGGCTCATTTTATAGTAATGAAGCACCCCATAATTTTATTGTGAATTTTGGGGAAGTTTAACTTAGTTCTAAAAAGAGAATTTGATTAAACCAATTTGAATTCTCAAAACTATTTATTTGCTTGTTAAGAAATTGGCCCTTACCAAAATAATTAAAATTGGTTGATTGAAACTTCCCAAACAATTTGGAAGTTCAAGTTAATTTGATTTGATCATTTTGGGCAAAACCTTTAGTTTGGACATGTGAGGAAGGGTTTTGCTTCCCTAGCTTTTAGGTTCCACTTGTTGCTTTATTTTAGTTTAGCAAATTTTAAATGGATGCCATGATGCAATGCACAACAAAAAGTGGAAATTTGGCCCATATTTTAGGGTACCAAATCTGGGCTGTTACATTGGTGTGGTAGCTGCAGGGATCATTCGGCATCGTCCCGCTGGGGCTAGCCCACTGCCTCTTGTCGCCGTTCCACGGCTTTCTCTCGCCATTCCATGGTCTTTTTTCGCCGTCCCACGGCCTCCTTCCTTCCGAGTTCTGGCCCCATATAGGACCGTCATTTTTCTGTCTCTGGCTGCTGCCGGCACCCATCTGATCTTGGTCGATGGCAGCAACCTGGTCTGACCCATACCGGTAATCCGGCCTCTCTTCCCTTCTTTTTCCTCGGTAATCCGAGCGATCACCTCGCCGACCCGATCTATCTCTGTCGACCGGGGCCAGTAAGGGCTGTGTCGGATCACCGAGCGCATAACTGTCGGCAATTGACATTGTTTCGGCCAAGGTGGCCGGCATCTCCCTCTGGAGTCTCTGCCAAAGCATGGAGCCATGTCGGCATCCTTGCGCAAACCAGGCAATGGCTTGTGACTCAATCACTCCTTCACAGGAGTTCCGGATCGTGCTCCACCGGGTTAGATATTCCCGGTCAGTTTCGTCTTCTCGCTGCCGACACATGGACAGCTGCTGAGGTCGATTCGGCCTCTTGTAAGTGCTGGAGAAGTTGCTAACGAAGGTGTCGGAGAAGTCAAGCCAGCAGTCAATACTGTTCTCCTCCAGGTTATTAAGCCAGATTCGGGCTGGTCCTTCAAGCATTTGCGGTACATACCGCACCGCCCATCTGCGACTTCCGCCGGCAATGTGCACAGCGGTGACATAGTCTGTCAGCCAGTCCTCCGGCTTGGTGCTGCCGTCATAGGTCTTGGCACTCCGAGGCAACTGGAAATTCGGCACCGGTGCCTGCTTCATGATCCGGGGTCCAAAACATGCAGGACCCGGTGGGCCTTGCTCCTCCAGCAGTTCAGACAGATAGATTCTGTCCAGCTTGTTGCGTACATCGTGTGCCGGCAACTGGCGAGTTCCCAGCCTTGCGCCGAGTGCACCCTCGGACGCCAATTCTCGGTATCTTGTGTACCCGGCCCGCTCCATGGCCGAGTAACCATCATCATATCGGTCTGCGGCCGGCTCGGCATACCCGGCACCTGCTTGACGACGAGGTGGAATGGGTACCGGATACCGAGGTGGCTGACCTTGATTCGCCGGGATAACTTGGTTCTCTTCCTGCCTGCCCTGGGCGGGTCCTGATTTTCCCCGACCGGCATTGCCTTGCTCGGCTACCCTCTTTCCGGCATAGGCCGGATCGTACGCTTGTATCTGCTTGTTCTTGCCAGAGTTCACACTCTGGCCCCTGCTCCTGCCGACATACGGCGAAGAGGCTTGTCCCTTGGACACTCCTCCGGCTCCACCATCCGAGTGAAGGAACCGAGATCCACCCGCATCCGGGTTGGCCTTGCGGTAGGCCTCGTTCTGTCGGTTAGCGACAGCCACCAACTCATTGACTCGGTCCTGCTGCCTACTGCGAGCTTCACCGGATAAACCGGCCAACTCGGCTATGGCTGCCTCTGCCGCCCTAAGGTTCTTTCCGGGTGTGCTGTATCTCGGCTTTTCGGCCGACACATGACTAGCAGTTCTAGCAGATCTAGCTCTACCATCTCTAGCTATCTCTGCATTCAGGTCTCTACCTCGGGCACGCACCTCGTCGATGCGACTAACTGGGTTTGCTGCTGGAGTAAAACCATGAGCCGAGTTATACTCACGCATTGATATGTCGAACTCCTGCCTGACTCGGGCCACCTCCTGGGCTTCTCGGAGTATCTCCTGGCGCTGCTGCTCCAACTCCGCCTGAGTCAGAGCAACATCTGCACCCGGTGCGACTGGCGTTGCCAGCTTCTGAATCGCGTCCTGAAGAGGACTCGGCGTCACCGGCACGCTGGATGTGCTGGCCTGTGCCGCACGGTTCTCCGGTTTCTCCAAGGGCGGACGCCCTGTTCTTGCCGACCTGGTGCCGGGGTCAGCCTCGCCCGCCACGGCTTTGCCGACACCGACGCCCGGGGCGGTCATCATGACTTCCACGCAACTAGCGGGGCGAGCGGTACGCCGGCCGCGAGCTGCGCAGACTGCGGGTGGATCCGCTCCCAGCTGCACCCTTTCGGGGAACCTGCAAGGGACCTCGGTGGCGACGTAGACCGTGAGCGCGCCGAAGTCGATGAGGCATCCGTTCCGGGGCAGTGGCCTGCTGCCGAAACAGCCTGCGTTGTCGGTGATGACGTTGAGGGAGCCGAATCTGTGGACAAGGCCACAGACCACACGCTCACCCGACGCGATGATAGAGCCCGTCCGGATGTAAACTCCAGCCAGCGCCGCTGCTGGCCCCACGGTGGGCGCCAACTGTCGTGGTGGTGTCACGGCAGATGCCATAGGATGGCTTGAAGTGTGGGGCCGATGGACGCTGGAGGCACCCGGGGAGGGCTTGCGCACACGGACACGCTCACGAAGAACACAACTCACACACACACACGGTTTTACCCAGGTTCGGGGCTCTCGTGAGGAGATAACACCCCTACTCCTGCCTGTCTACTTGATTTATAGGTGGATTACAACCTGCTTACAAGCTTGCTCCTCGAGCCGAATTGAAGAACCACACGATCTAGGCCTCCAACCGAGTCTCGGCGGTGCTCTCTAGCTCTCTACTGCCTATGAAAGAAATGAGTCAATGCTGGAGCGTGAGGCAAGTATGCGTGCATCCGTCCCCGTAAGAGGAGCCCCTGGTGCTCCTTATAAAGGGAAGCCCAGGGCACAAGTTAGGGCTGACATCAGTGCTGGCGTAGTCCGGACTGTAGCCACGCCCGGTCCTCTGACCGCTTCCGTCACCGCGCCGTGGCACGTCCCATCTGTCTCCTCCAACACACTGCTCCCTGGTACCGCTTCGATCAGCGGCATGGAGGTCAGTCACTCTGGTCAAGTGGCCTCGTCCCATCGTGCAAGTGGCTCTGCGTCCTGACCCGTGATTGTAGGGACAAGACCTGCGTCTTGACCATGGCCCGAGTAAGCCTCCTTATCCGGCACAGGCATGCCGAACTCTCGGTAACTCGATTTCGCCTTCCCTGCACACAAGAAGAACAAAGAATGATCCGACATATAACTTACGTGATCCGACATAACCATATGTCGGTTAGCCATGACCCGGCCAACTCCGAGTCAGCCGGTACAGTTATGTCGGTTTCAGTGACCCGGTCAACACCGAGTCAACCCTTATATCGACGCCTTGCCCATATCCGGGGGTTGCCCCCGACACTCTGCGGGTTCGTGAATATGTCATATTAATAGCGGGACCGGGATGCCCATATTAATTCCTACATATTCGACGAAGTACTTTACTAGTCGAACCACAATGTCCGGGATTCAATTAATCCATATACGATTCCTTTTGTTTCACGATATATTACTTGTCCGAGATTTAATCCACCGATATCTCCATATCTGATTAATCTCGTTACCGACAAGTTCTCTTTACTCGTTCCCATAGAATAGGATCCCTTATGACTAGCTACTTAGTCATATGCTTGCAAGCGTTTGGATGCTATACTACCGAGAGGGCCCAGAGATATCTATCCAACTGTTGGACGAACAAATCCCAGTCTTGAAACATGCCACCCAACAACCTATCATTGGAGAACCTGAAAGCCACCTTTATAATCACCCAGTTACGAAGTGACGTTTGATGTCCACAAAGCACTCCTCCGATAAGCGGGAGTGACATAATCTCATGGTCTAAGGAAACTATATTTGACATCTTTTTAATTTGAGTCTTGTCCATTATATCATCACCCATGATACAAACTTCGTTTATTAAGTGATTCACAAATCCATGGTTAGGAAACATCTAACCATCACTTAATCAAACGAACTAGTCATAAGAGGAAAGACTAGGGACACATTACCGTTTATATTCCACACATGTATTTGTTTCCGCTTTAATACAATTCTAGCATGGATATAAACATTTATCATGAACGGGAAATATGATTATCAGTAACATTTATTATTGCCTCTTGGGCATATCTCCAACAATTGTTTGTACTTGTTTCACAAAAAAAATTAAATTTTGGCACTTAGAAAATGAAAAATGATATTTATAAAAATAATTTTAAAAAACTCAGTTCGGTAACATTGTTTCCCATCTTAGATACACCTATGTGCGAAATATGGGCATATGATCACAAACTATGCCACGAAAATGGTCATATCTTGGTCGTTTAGCTTGAAACCTATACACGTTTATAGGTGATAGACCTTTTTGTGAAGTATTTGTTAGCACTCGTTTTTGGCAGGTACCAGGTTCAGGAGCTCTCAGGAGGAATGGCGGCTCGTTGATGACTCGGCGGGAAGCCAGCCCGACATACCAGGAGTCATTTCTGTGATAACCCGGATCCAAGGTTCGAGTGTTACTTGGAATAACTCAAAGAGGACCCGGTATGTCCAGAACCCGGCTTGGCAGAACCCGGTTTTGATGGAACCCGGTTTAAAGGACCCGGCGCAGGCTAGACTTGAGGATTCTTGAAGATTCTAGAGGACTGCATCGGAGAAGCCAGACGCGAGGAGAATTTAATGCTTGCCCAGCCCAAAAAAGGAGTCGGTGGAGCCAGGATGAGTTCAAGGTCAACACGGAAGGGCAAAAGGTGACTTTCTAAAAGAAGCCGAAAGTGGACGCTTGGAGTTCAAGTCCAGTACGAAGCCGACCGAGACTATTACCTAATTTAGAGGTAGAAACCGACTTAATTCATGAGTTGTAATCCTTGTAGAAGTCCAAAACTTGTACGGGAAGTCCAGCCGCCTCACTATATATGTAGGAGGTGACGGCCGATTGAAATTAAGCAAACAATCGACAAATCAATACAACCTCTACTTTTTACCCTCAAACCCTTGTTTATGCTTCCGTTGTTCGGCGACTTCAACTAGATTTCGACGAATATCGACAACCGAGCTTGGAGCGGTCAAACCGGCCAAGTTCAGCCAATCGTCGCCGGCTCCCTCCGACGGGGTCCCTCCCGAGGGGCTGGGGCGTCTGGTTTTCAAAAGCGCCGAGTCTCTGTCTTGCGTATCGCGCTGAGACCCGGCCTCCCGCGGGGCGAGTTGCGGAGTATCTCCCCTGGCACCGCGGGTACACGAGGACGTGTTCGTGTGACGCGTTTACATCGCAACACACTTTTTGGCGACTCCGCTGGGGAAATCTCTAAACCTAAAATCGGATAGCAATGTCCGGTTCCAAGGCTACAGATCTGTCCGGCATCACCACCGACAACATCATCAAGCCTACTCTCAAGGACTTGTCGGAGGCACAACGCCAAGGCCTGGATGAGTGGAAGAAGAAGAGAAGCGAGGAATTCGAGGCGCTGCGACTCAAGCGGGAACAAGAGGACGAGGAGTTGTACTTGGCCAGCTTCAAGTTAGATCGGCAAGGTATAACCGCGCCGATCAAGGAGCCGGAATATGTACCTCTGAACATCGACACCGACACACCCGCTGTAAGTAATAGTGTCTTTACTTCTGAGCAACTAGCTGAAATTCAGTTCCATGTTTCACAAGGTACAAATACTGTTTATAATGCTGTCATGGAACTTGATGCTGCTAAGAAAAACACCATCCAAGGCCAAACATCGGACGCACAACCGATGAGCCCAAACAGGGAAAGTCGGGTTGTCAATGCATTACCCTGTCCGACTCTGATCCGAAGTTTACCCTACCCGCCAGGCCAGACGGGACCGGCGGTGCAATTTCCTGGACGCGAGTCAATGCCGAATTCAAATTCGGCTCCTTGGATACAACCCGGCCCTGTGACCAATTCTGCTCTTGTGCCAAGTCAATCGGCCAGTAGGGACGATTTGCTGGTCGAGTTCCAGAAAAGGTTAGATCAGATAGCTTATGATAGACTCGGGATTATGCCGAAACATAGAACCTACGTTAAACCCTATCCCGAGTATTTCGATTTGCAACCTTACCCACCTGGCTATAGAGTTCCCGAGTTCTCTAAATTCAATGGGGTGGACAACAAATCAACATGGGAACACATTAGTCAATACTTGGCTCAATTAGGCGAAGCTAATCATGATCACATCAAAGTTCGCTTGTTCTCGTTATCGTTGACTGGGGTTGCTTTTTCTTGGTATTCAGCTTTAGCCCCTAACTCTATACATACTTGGTTTCACTTGGAGCGAAAATTTCATGAGCACTTCTATGCTGGTGAAGTCGAGTTAAAATTGTCCCATCTTACATCGGTTAAACAGAAACATGATGAATCGGTATCCGATTATATCAAAAGATTTAGAAATACTAGAAACCGGTGTTATAGCTTGGCGATAACTGAGAGAGATATGGCCGACTTAGTTTTTAACGGGTTGAGAACGTATCTAAGAGAGAAGCTAGAAGGTCACGAGTTTTCTTCTGTCGGTCAGGTTCAGGAGAAAGCTTTGGCTCATGAAAGCCGAGTCAACGAGTCCAAAGACTCGCATCGGATGAGCAGGAGCCGGCTTAACGCTATCGAATATGATGCCGACTCCGGTGATGAAGCCGATGTTTGCATAGCCGAGTTTGTTTGGCCGAGCAAGGCCAAACCCTATATGTGTGATGACTTAAAGCCGATTCGTAAGAATCGGGATGATGAAGTTAAATGTACTTTTGACGTAGGCAAATGTGACAGGATATTTGATGCCTTGTTAAAAGACAAAGTAATCCGGATTAATCATGTCATGCCGTCGCCTGATGAATTAAGGAGGCGTGCATATTGCAAGTATCACAATTCTTTCTCTCATGCTACTAATGATTGCAATGTCTTTCGTCGACAGATTCAATCAGCCCTCAATGATGGACGATTAAGTTTTGCTGGCATGGCCATTGATACACAGCCGTTCCCAATGAACGTGCTTGATCTCGAGGGAAAGAAGGTACTTCTTCGGCCAGAAGCGGCCGAAGCCGCTAATAAGGCTAATGTGGTTATTGGTGAGCCCAGGAAAGAAGCCGGCGTCAAGGAAGCCAGGAGAGAAGTCATGTTGATCCGGCAACCCGACGGAAAGGAGGTTATCAAGATTACTGTCAAGAACTCCACACTCGGGGGGCAACAACCACAAGCAAAAGAACCCAGGGACCTGAATCCAGAACTCGGGGGGCAACCTCGGTTCGTGAAGCCCAAGAACCCGGAAGTCGGCAAATGGAAGACAAATCAAGTTGAGTATAAGCCAAGGAGGGTTAAGCCAACTTTCGATATGTTACTGAACAAGTACGTGCGCCAAGCCGGGTCTAAGGTGACTCGGCAATATGGGAAGCGACCGAGGTCACCATCTATTGAGAGAAGTCACCAATACCAGGAGTCGGCCGGGGAGTACAAGCGTCAAGTAACCCGGCAAACGGTACAGAGCCGACTTGTGTATCCTGGTGAATCTTCCTACTGGCGAGTCAAGGACCAAGGAGCCAAGGCCACCTACAAGGAGAAGAGGTTGGTTCCAGAGAAGTCATTGGTCATTGGGACACATGTGCTGAAGTTGAAGGACCCGGTTGCAGAACCTACAAATGATAAGCCGATACTTGCTATCGTGCCTAAAACAGTGTCTGGTAATCATGAAGCCGGGTCTAGCCAAAATGCGGTAGTCAGACCCCGGGACCCGAAATATACCCAGCCAAAGTGGTGTCCGCAGGGTATAACGAAAACACAGAAGCGGAAACTGCAGAGGGCAAGGAACCGGGAGATGACAGAGAAGGATGCTGAGCAAGCCAGAGATGCTAAGTTCAACGCTGAAAAACCAATGGTGTCGGCTCATCTATGGGTACCAAAGCTGACTCCTGTAACGACTCCTTTGGCGATTGCGCCGAGTCCTGTTGTGAGCAAGGAAATAGGATCGGCTCCTGTACCGGCCACTACCTATGCATCATGGGCAGATGAAGTCGAAGCAGCAGACTTGGAAGCAGGGGAGGAGTCGGCAAAGGGCGAGTCGGATGAATCGGCGAACGAGGAGTCGGCAGATAATTCGACAGATGAAGACCCGGCAGATGACTCGGCAGCGGACGATCTGGAAGACCCGGCGGATGAAGAATTACTCGACTACGAAAGTACGCCAACTCGGGTAAGTATGGATATTAACATGGTATATTATTTGCCTGCCGAGTTCCGTGCTGTAGAAGAAGAAGCCGAGGTAGCGCAAATCAACTTTGGACCCAAGAATGCCATCTTCACAAAACCTGAGGAACCGGTGAAGCACCTGAAACCTTTGTACGTCAGAGGACACATCAATGGAAAACCGGTTACCAGGATGATGGTGGATGGAGGCGCTGTGGTGAATTTAATGCCGTATTCTGTCTTCAAGAAATTGCAACTAGAGGATGCAGATCTCATGAAGACGAACATGGTGCTTAACGGGTTCGAAGGAGGAGAAGGAATTGAGGCCAAAGGAGTCATAAGTCTGGAGCTGACCGTGGGAAGTAAGACTTTGGCCACCGTGTTCTTTGTTGCTGAGGTGCAGGGAAATTACAATGTGCTACTTGGACGAGACTGGCTCCATGCAAATCAATGTGTGCCATCCACCATGCACCAACAACTCGTACAATGGATCGATGATGAGATTGAAGTCGTTCATGCTGATAACTCGGCATGTATTGCATTAGCCGAGTCCATTGCTGATTGGCAGCACTCAAATGCCACATGTCTTTCGGGACGTGATCTATCTGGGTTCGATTTCCTGAGTGCTACCAGGGATGGATTCGTGCCAGTATCTTTGAAGCCGGTTGGAAGCAATCGGCTGCGTCTCAAGTAAATGGATCCCAACAATAATGAGTGGCTGCAGAAGCGTCTGGACAAGTATCGGGCTGAGAGGAACGATATGTGTGAAGCAATTGAAGAACCAGATGATATGGATAAGTTGGGACAAGGCTTTACGTCGGCCGACCCGCTCGAAGAAGTGGACATTGGGGATGGCACTATTCCTAGGCCGACCTTTGTAAGCCAAAAGCTAGAAGCCGATTATAAATCCAAGTTAATCGCGCTAGTCAAGGAGTATGTGGACTGCTTTGCTTGGGAGTATCACGAGATGCCCGGGTTAAGCCGAGAACTCGTCGAGCATCGGTTACCGATAAAAGCCGGCTTCAGGCCATATAAGCAGCCGACTCGTAAATTTAACCCGGCAATATATGACCGGATCAAGGAAGAGATTGGCCGACTCCTAAAAGCTAACTTTATCCGGCCTTGCAAGTATGCTGAGTGGATTTCCAATATTGTGCCGGTCGAGAAGAAGGGATCTGGCAAGATCAGAGCATGCATAGATTTCAGAGATTTAAATCGAGCTACGCCCAAAGATGAATATCCTATGCCAATAGCCGATATGCTTATCAATGATGCCTCTGGACACAAAGTCATCAGCTTTTTAGACGGGAATGCGGGGTACAATCAAATATTCATGGCCGAAGAGGACTCGGCTAAAACAGCGTTTCGCTGCCCTGGGTTCGTTGGCTTATTCGAGTGGACAGTGATGACCTTTGGGTTGAAGAATGCTGGTGCCACGTATCAAAGGGCGATGAATTGATATTTCATGATCTCCTCGGAGTCGTGCTGGAGGTGTATATCGATGACGTAGTTGTCAAGTCTGACGACGAGTTAAATCATTTGGCCGACTTACGCCTTGCGTTTGAGAGGATGAGGAAGTACGGGCTCAAGATGAATCCTTTGAAGTGTGCCTTTGGCGTGTCGGCTGGAAAGTTCCTCGGTTTCGTCATACATGAAGCCGGCATAGAAATTGACCCGGCCAAGATTGAAGCTATCCAGAAAGTGCAGGCGCCGACTTGTAAAAAGGACATGCAGAAGTTCCTAGGCAAGGTAAATTATTTGAGGAGATTTATTACTAACTTGTCAGGGAAAGTTGATGCATTCACACAGATCCTTCGGCTCAAGAATGATGACGAGTTCACCTGGGGGGCAAGACAGCAAGAGGCATTCGATAGAATAAAGGCCTGTTTGTCTAAACCTCCAGTTTTGAGGAAGCCGACTCGTGGTCTACCGTTTCGGCTTTACATTGCAGCTGAGGAAAGGGTGATTGGGGCCGCCTTAACTCAAGAAGCCGAAGGACAGGAGTATGTCATTACATATCTGAGTCGACGACTGCTAGATGCCGAGTCCAGGTACAGCTTTGTAGAAAGGTTGTGCCTATCTCTTTATTTTGCTTGCACCAAGTTGCGCCATTATCTTTTATCTGGTGAGTGCAAAGTTTTTAGTCAAACCGATGTCATTAAGCACATGATACATAGGCCGATTCTCAGCGGACGAATCGGCAAGTGGGCATATGGATTGATTGAATATGATTTGGCTTATGAACCTCTCAAGTCTATAAAAGGCCAGATTGTAGCCGACTTCATCGTCGAGCATCGGGTTGACCTAGAGCAAGAAGCCGGCTTAAATGTTGTGTCGGCTGTACCGTGGAAACTCTATTTTGACGGCTCAGTTTGTAGTGGTGGACAAGGAGTCGGCATTGTATGCATATCACCCCACGGTACTGTCTTTGAAGCCTCCTGTCGTCTCGATTATTTTTGCACTAACAATGAAGCCGAATATGAAGCTCTTCTATTCGGGTTAGACATTTTGAAAGATGCAGGGGTAACTCATGTCGAGGCATATGGTGATTCACTACTTATAGTCCAGCAAGTGGCTAAGGTCTTCCAGTGTAACAATGGATCACTCAACACATACCTCGACAGGTGCCTGGATATTATATCAACTTTGGACTATTTTTCCATATCTCATGTCTCCAGGCAGGACAATTGGCTCGCCAATGATTTGGCACAGCAAGCATCAGGTTATCATGTCAGCAGAGGAGTATTTTTCATGGCAGAGAAGCCGATGCTAGCTGTTGTCGATAACTCAGAAACTGGAGGAGGAGCCGAGTCATCAAACTCGGCAGCTGAAGGAAAAGGCGAGTCATCAAACTCGGGCGATGGAAGGAAAGCCGAGTTATCTAATTCGTTTCCAGAAGAACTTGGCGAGACTCGGTCAGCTGATTGGAGGACACCCATTATTAATTATTTGAGAGATCCGAGTCAGAGAGCCGAGAGGGCTATTCGGCGGCTTGCTTTTAAGTATATCCTGATAGGTGACGAGTTATATCGCCGAACAGCTGATGGTCTTCTTCTCAAGTGCTTGGATGAGGATCAATCCCGAGTTGCCATGGGAGAAGTCCATGATGGATTATGCGGGACACATCAGTCGGCTCATAAGATGAAGTGGATGCTCAGACGAGCCGGGTTCTATTGGCCGACGATGATCAATGATTGCTTTCGATACTACAAGGGATGCGAAGCGTGCCAGAAATTTGGAGATATTCAGTTAGCACCGGCTTCACTTCTTAATCCAGTAATAAAGCCGTGGCCTTTTAGAGGATGGGCATTGGATTTCATTGGTATGATTAACCCGGCTTCATCCAAAGGGCATCGGTTCGTGTTGGTTGCTACTGATTATTTCACCAAATGGTCTGAAGCAGTACCCCTCCGAAATATGACCCACAAAGAAGTAATTCAATTTATTACTGAGCATATTGTTCATCGATTCGGTATTCCGCAGACTCTCACTACAGATCAAGGCACCTCCTTCATGGCTAAGGAGGTGAAACAGTTTGCCGAATCACTTGGAATCAAGATGCTCAGTTCATCTCCATATTATGCTCAAGCCAATGGACAAGCCGAATCAAGCAACAAGATTCTGGTTAGGTTGATCAAGAGGAAAGTTCAGGACTACCCAAGGAGGTGGCATGAGGTACTGTCCGAGGCATTGTGGGCTCACAGGATCTCAAGGCATGGTGCAACCAAGGTAACTCCCTTCGAGTTAGTTTATGGACAAGAAGCCGTTTTACCAATAGAAGTAAATCTGGCTGCTTTGAGATTCGCTAAGCAAAACGATTTGTCGGTTGATGACTATCACAATTTGATGATGGATAACATTGATGAAGTAGCCGACAAACGTATCAAGGCATTGAAGGACATAGAGAAGGAGAAGTTGCGGGTAGCAAAAGCTTACAACAAAAGGGTCCGGATTAAGAATTTTCAAATCGGCGACTTGGTCTGGAAAGTTATACTGCCAGTTGGTTCTAGGAGCCGGAAGTTCGGCAAGTGGTCGCCGAGTTGGGAAGGGCCGTTGCGGATCATAAGGATTGTACCCGGCAACTCATATTTGGTGGAAACATTGGAGGGCAGCATGTTGCCTCGAGCTATCAATGGGAAATACCTGAAGAAATTCCATCCAAGTGTGTGGCAAACTGCGTAAAGCTACACATATGGCCGATGAGCTTAAGCATCGCCCTTAGATCAAATCTTCTACATTGTATATTTTCTAGTACGCAAGCTCTACTAGAAAACAGGGGGGCATGTGTTAGCACTCGTTTTTGGCAGGTACCAGGTTCAGGAGCTCTCAGGAGGAATGGCGGCTCGTTGATGACTCGGCGGGAAGCCAGCCCGACATACCAGGAGTCATTTCTGTGATAACCCGGATCCAAGGTTCGAGTGTTACTTGGAATAACTCAAAGAGGACCCGGTATGTCCAGAACCCGGCTTGGCAGAACCCGGTTTAAAGGACCCGGCGCAGGCTAGACTTGAGGATTCTTGAAGATTCTAGAGGACTGCATCGGAGAAGCCAGACGCGAGGAGAATTTAATGCTTGCCCAGCCCAAAAAAGGAGTCGGTGGAGCCAGGATGAGTTCAAGGTCAACACGGAAGGGCAAAAGGTGACTTTCTAAAAGAAGCCGAAAGTGGACGCTTGGAGTTCAAGTCCAGTACGAAGCCGACCGAGACTATTACCTAATTTAGAGGTAGAAACCGACTTAATTCATGAGTTGTAATCCTTGTAGAAGTCCAAAACTTGTACGGGAAGTCCAGCCGCCTCACTATATATGTAGGAGGTGACGGCCGATTGAAATTAAGCAAACAATCGACAAATCAATACAACCTCTACTTTTTACCCTCAAACCCTTGTTTATGCTTCCGTTGTTCGGCGACTTCAACTAGATTTCGACGAATATCGACAACCGAGCTTGGAGCGGTCAAACCGGCCAAGTTCAGCCAATCGTCGCCGGCTCCCTCCGACGGGGTCCCTCCCGAGGGGCTGGGGCGTCTGGTTTTCAAAAGCGCCGAGTCTCTGTCTTGCGTATCGCGCTGAGACCCGGCCTCCCGCGGGGCGAGTTGCGGAGTATCTCCCCCGGCACCGCGGGTACACGAGGACGTGTTCGTGTGACGCGTTTACATCGCAACAGTATTTTTCTGAAAAGTTTGTCAAAAATCAAGTTTATCATTTTTCACATCAACTAGTACTAGGGATGGCACCCGCAGGGTATGGGTGCCGGTGGAACCATCCCATACCCTTATCCGTGACTTCCGAACTTGCCCATCACCCGTACCCATACCCGTAAGCGGGTACAATTTTTTCCCATACCCTTCACCCGACAGGGTAAAGGGATACCCGCGGGTAAAAATACCCACATTTTCAACACATATCAATTGAGTAAAAAAAAACTGAGATAATGTGATCATACGTAGTCATAACAGCAACACATAGTCTACACTATTAAATTCATAAACTTAATCCGCATATGGAGAGATGTGTAGCAGCGACGCAGTGGCAGACAACGATTATCTACTAGTGATTTAATCTAGCGTCATTTACTCCTTTAGATCACGGGATTATGGGACGGAATTGAAGATTGTACATATCGTCCGATCGATCGTGACAATCCTTGAGTTGACCTGCCTAGTGCATATGCGGGATTAGAAAATTAGGTTAGGTTTAATTAAACTAAGCCCTACTTGACATAATTTATACGGGTACAAGGGCACGCGGGCATGGGTTATGCAATCCCATGCCCGTACCCGCTCTGCCCAATGGGCACAAGATTTTCCTAATTATATACCCATGGGTATTTTGTAGTCCCAAACCCTTACCCTAATAGGGTTTTTACACGCGGGTACAGGGTACCCATTGCCATCCCTAACTAGTACACATAATAGGTCTCCATGCCAAAAGATTTATTTTTTGAGTATTTTTTCACTTTCTTTGAGTTTTTTTGAAAAAATGGTTCAAATGGCCAGCATGGCTATTCCTTGAAAGGGTCGATTTTTTCAAACTATCGATGGTTATATGAAATAATCACTACTTTTGTACCTTAATATGATTTTTGTAAAAAAAACAGAGCAAACTATCACATACTTGTAGTTCAAATTGGAATTGCATTTGGAAAATCGGCATTAAGTCATTTATGTGTGTGAAATTAGGCATAAAGCAAGAAAATTCCTCATATTTGTGGATTATCCATAAAACATGGACTACTTTGTGTGAAAATTAGATGGTTTCCATTTTGCACCATATTGTTTGTACTTGCTTCACAAATAAAGTCATTTTTTGACACTTCGAAAAAGAAAAATGATATTTATAAAAATAATTTGAAAAAACTCATTTTGGTAACATTGTTTTCCATACCAAGCTACACCCTTGTGCCAAATATGGGCACATTATCACAAACTATGCCACATAAATGGTCATATAAAAATAATTTGAAAAAATTGAGTGCTCATTGCCGAGTGTCCCAGAGAAATACGCTCGGCAAAGAATTAAATTGGTGAAAAATAAAAAGTTATAGCGGAAAAAGTATTGCACCGGCAGGAAACTGGGACAAAAAAAACTCTTTGCCGAGTGTTCTGGAGTAATACACTCGGCAAAGAATATAATTAGCAAAAAAAATTGGCACGAAAAAAAATTAAAATCTTTGCCGAGTGTATTTACTATCAACACTCGGCAAAGAGGACGACCGTTACAGCTCCCGGACTCCTTCCTCGGAGGCGGAGCAGGCACCTTCTCCAATCTTGGCCGGCATCATCCCCCAACCTCCTCCCAAGCCTGCTCTGTCGGCACCACAGGAACATCAGAGATGTGCACCGGCGTGAAGTTCAGAGGGACCTCAGCCGGGGAAGGCAACAGGAGGGTCCCAGAGCATCCGAGGGAGAGACGGGGCCTTCATCTCCGCCAATGGCAGCAGTCGGTGAACGGGCTGGATCTGGATCTAGAGGGGGACAGGTGGCGGGAGTTGGGGAAGGGTCTAAGGCTGGGGAGAGCATGGGGAGGAAGAGAGGGCCATGAGCTTGGGGAGAGGGGGCGGGCATGAGGCGGAGCTACGCAGCGGCCGCCGCGGGGGCGGCGGCGGCAGCGCAAACAGCGTCGCGGGAGCCTGGCATCGCGAGCGTGGGCATGGTGCAATATGTTATTCTGAACTGTGAGAACTGTTGCATAGCCCGGATGGCTAGAAGGTGTTGATACCTCCCTACCCGCGAGGTCTCGAGTTCGAGTGCCAGCGCCCGCTCCATCGTGCGTACTCATCGGAATTTCTTCTATCAAAGTTGCTTGGAGGCTGTCTACCCTCCAAGCCGCATTTTTTTATTCTGAACTGTAGACCTTCCACCAAAACATGCTTGGTTAAATGTGGGTACACGTTAAGGCATTGAAGGTGTTGTTCTGAATATCCGGAGCGACCATCCAAGACAGAAATAGTCGTGAGTAAAACTTTTGCTTGGTATTTGACTGACATATGCATTTATTTATTTGTAGCAACATTTTACAAACCAGTTCACAGTGGCGGAGCTAGGCTGTTATACGAGTCTGGGCAAAAAAAATAGCCGCAGATGATTAATTTGTTCAATGTTTGCTCCAACAAACTCTTCTTCCCTTTCTTACTTTCTTATAATATTCCAATGGAGTTAGCCAGCTGAGCCCGGGCATGCCGGGCCGTGCCTCCGCCACTGCCAGTTCATGTCCCAACCCTTGCAATCATCAGTAACAAATTCACCATTCGCAAAAAAAGGCCACATAAAACAAGCAGTTGGCAGACAAGGCTTGATTAACAGACGCGGGGTATCTATCTTGGGTAGGTCAGGTGTGTATTAAAGAGCAATATATCAAACGGTCCAGGCCATGATTGATGAATCAGATAAGGTGGGAGTTCCTGAGTCCTAAAAATTCCGCCAATTGGTTATTTGGTTCTCCTTGTAATTGTGAAATACCGGGCGGCTTGATTGCCTGCCTCGGGTCAGCCTCATATATATATGTCAGAGTACAGGTTACATGATTCTATTACAATTACAACTTATATAAACATAGCAGTCATCGATTTGGAAGCTTAACGTGTACTCCAAGCTGGTCAGCATGTTTGCCATCCGACATACGAGACGAGGACTCTAACACGCCCCCGCAGTCTGAACTGGGAGATGAAACGACCTGAAGACCGGAACGAAACTCTTGGAAGAGGGACGTCGGCAATCCCTTGGTGAAAATATCCGCAAACTAAGACGTCGACGGCACAAGTAACACACGAACATCGACAAGAGCAACCTTCTCCCGAACAAAATGAATTTCAAGCTCAATATGCTTGGTACGACGATGTTGTACTGGATTGGCTGACAAGTAGACATCGCTCACATTGTCACAGTAGACAATAGTGGCACTAGAAATCAGTCGTCGTTGCTCCTGCAAAAGCTGTCGAACCCAACATGACTCAGAAACTGCTGTGGCAACTGCCATGTACTCTGCCTCTACACTAGATTGAGAAACTATCATCTGTCGTCGAGATGACCATGAAATAAGATTATCACCGAGGTACATGCAAAATCCTGACGTAGAGCTTCTGGTATCCGGGCATCCAGCCCAACCGGCATCCGAGTAGGCAATAAGAGAGTGAGAGGAAGGGCGATGTAAGGAGAGACCATAGTCAAGGGTGCCATTTAGATATCAAAGAATGCGTTTAATGAGAGAAAAGTGAGGTTCACGGGGATCATGCATGTGAAGACATATTTGTTGAACGACATAGCCAATATCAGGGCGAGTTAGTGTAGCATATTGAAGAGCGCCGGCTAGACTACGATAGAAATGATGGATAGGAAACAGAAGAACCAGATGAAGAGGAGAGCTTGGCTTTAGTGTCGATGGGTGTAGAGACACGGTGACAATCGCGCATGCCGACACGGTGTAAGATATCAAGAATGTATTGTCGTTGTGATAGATGAAGATCACTAGATGTACGAGTAACCGAAATACCAAGAAAATGATGAAGAAGGCCAAGGTCCTTCATGGCAAACTCACGTGCCAAGGTACGTGTAATATGTTGAAGAGTGGAAATAGAGGAAGCTGTGAGTATGATGTCATCAACGTAAAGAAGAAGATAGGCTAAGTTTGTACCTTGCTGAAAAATGAAGAGAGAGGCATCAGATTTGGATTCAATGAACCCAGTAGATCGTGCAAAAGCGGCGAACCGCTGAAACCAAGCGCGAGGAGCCTGTTTGAGACCGTATAGGGATTTAAGGAGCTGACACACATGAGTCGGATAATGGGGTTCAACAAAGCCAGATGGTTGTTGACTACAGACAGTTTCATCGAGATGACCGTGGAGAAAAGCATTTTTGACATCGAGCTGATGAATAGGCCAAGACTGAGATATAGCAAGAGATAGAACAATGCGAATAGTGGCAGGTTTGATGACCGGACTGGATGTTTCATCAAAATCAACACCGGGTTGTTGAGAAAAACCACGGACCACCCACCTTGCTTTGTGTCGAGCTAGAAAACCATCAGCATTATATTTGTGGCAAAAAATCCATTTACCGCTCACAATGTTGGCACCGGGAGGAGGAGGGACCAATGTCCAAGTCTGATTATGAATAAGAGCATCAAATTCTTCTTGCATGGCATGACACCAATTTGGATCACGGAGAGCTGTTAGATAATTGTAGGGTACATGTGAAGATGCAATAGCAGATAGATTAAGACGGTCTGGAGGACCCAGAAGACGTCTGGTGGTGCTGCGAGTACGATGCAAAGGAGCTGGCGGAGGGGGAGTTGGTGGTGTGGATTCTGGTGAAGAAAACAAAGAAGAGCTGATAGGTGAGGCAGGTGGTGGACTGGCCGGTGGTGGGCTGGCAGGTGGTGGGTGGAGGTGTCGCGTGAGGGCTAGAAGATGGTGAGCCACTACCGGTTTCATGCTGAGTGGGTGCATGCAAAACAGGCGCATGCAGAGTGTGTATAGGTAGGAGTTCGGGAGGATCAAAAATCTCAGTGCAGCGTGGTGGAGATGGTGGTGACGCTGGTGCATAGGGAAAAATAGATTCATCAAAAATAACATGGCGGGAGATCAGTATCCGTCGAGTGGTAAGGTCAAGACAACGATAGCCTTTGTGACGTGATGGGTAGCCAAGAAATATGCACTTGGTGGAATGTGGGGATAATTTGTTAGGGGAGGTAGATGTAGTATTGGGGTAACAAAGACAACCAAATACACGAAGGGATTCATAAGGTGGTGGATGGCCGAGTAGAGTTTGGTATGGTGTGAGAAATTGTGTAGATGATGTCGGATGAATATTGATGAGAAAAGTAGCAGTATGAAGTGCTTTGGCCCAAAACGACTGTGGAAGAGAGGCTTGAATTAATAGGGTGTGTATGACATTATTTGTGGTTCGAATAGCGCGTTTGGCCTTTCCGTTTTGCTGAGAGGTATATGGACATGAAAAACGAAGTAGAATACCATTGGTGGCACAAAAGGTGTCAATTTTAGTGTTGTCAAATTCTCGGCCATTGTCGCATTGAAAAGCTAAGATAGGTAAATTAAATTGAGTTCGGGCATAAGCATGAAAGGTTAGAAAGGTGGCATAGACATCAGATTTTTTTCGGAGAGGAAAGGTCCAAAAATAGTGTGTGTAATCATCAACAAGTATAAGATAATAGAGAAAACCAGAACTGCTTGGTAGTGGAGATGTCCAAAGATCACAGTGTAATAACTCAAAAGGTTTAATAGTATGGGAAACAGACGAATAAAATGGTAATCTAACATGTCGCCCTAGTTGGCAAGCATGACAAAGGGATGATACGTCTCAAACGTATCTATAATTTTTGAGTGATCCATGCTTGTTTTATGTCATTGTCACATGTTTTTGCCATCTTATTATATCATTTTAAGGCATTTTATTGGACTGACCTATTGACAAGAAGCCCAGTGCCAGTTCCTTGTTTTTGTGCTGAAATTGTTCCAGAAAGTTACTTCTATAAATATTCTCGGAATTGGATGAAAATATACAACGATTTTTTATTGGACAAATAAGGACCGGAGCCAGAAGGGCAGGTCCAGCTGAGGCCCAGAAGGCCCCCTGCGGGTGCCTGCCGCGGCCTCCCCCTCGGTCACCTCCGATGCCTATAAAATCATTCCCGATGCAAAAACCCTACCACCCGAAGGATTTTCCCAAATACGATATAGAGCTCCGCCGCCATCGCCGACAAGTTTCGGGGGGTCAGATTGCCTGTTCCGGTGTCGTGGGGTCACTCTTTGACTACCCCACGGTGGTGGTACCTGGGTCACGCCAAGAACATCTGCCTTGATGACGAGGGCCCAAGGAAGGCCCAAGGAGGACGACATGCGGCCCAAGATAGTCGACGTTAGGTCATCAGCCTCGATCGTCTTGTAAGTGCCATCGGCACCGTTCACCCGAGACCTAGCCTACCATATAAAGGCTAGGAGGGTCCCTCGTCTAGGGTAACGCCAACGCATACGCTCACGCTCATAGCCGCCATCTCAAACCCTAGCGAGATTGCCATCTCGCCATTGTAGCCACACTCAACATCAACACCAGACAAGCAGGAAGTAGGGTTTTATCCTCCGGGAGCCTGAACCTGGGTAAACGCCTCGCCTGTTAGCCGTCGTGATCACCAGCGCTCATCTCTCTCCCCCTCAATCAACCCGGGGTACTCGACCTAGGGATTTGCCGAGTCCCAGCCTCGTCAATTGGCGCCGTCCGTGGGAAAGAACGAGCGCTGGAAGCATGGTCGCACCGGCCCCATCAACCTTGAAGATCGACGCCTGCACCAAGGAGCCAATCCACTTTGGCTCCCTCGAGTACGTCATCCACCCGCCGGCTCATCGCTCGGTGTACGCTGAACTGCGTGAAGGTATGTGGATCACCTTTGGTACCATGCACTACCTCATAAACAGCCGCGGAACACTCCGATCTACGGCGGCCGCGCTACGCGCGGTGGTGACACCCGCATCTGCCTCGACTACGTCAACCACGCTTTCACCCGCTGACGAGATTAGGGCTCGGCAAATCCCTGGGTCGAGTACCCCGGGTTGATTGAGGGGGAGAGAGATGGCGTGCTGGTAGTTCCGTCGGCTGACAAGCAAGGATTTACCCAGGTTCGGCCCCTCATGGTGAGGTAAAGACCTACATCCTGCTTGTCTGATCTGTATAGATGATGATGTGAAGTTACATGGTGGCCACAAGGGCAATGGTATGAGACGTGGTCTCGTTAGGTGGCTATGCCTATCTGTGTGTCCCGTGAGGATCCCCCCTATGGGGTGCCCCTGCCTGGCTTTATAAAGGGAGCCAGGTAGGGTTTACATGAGGTTCTTGTCTTGTACTTCAAGTTGTAACTTGTTGGGCTTCATCGGGCCGCCAGGTGGGCCTCAGTCTTGGCGTGCACCAGGTATCCCCACCGTGGGGTAGTCGAAGAGTGACCCCACGACAGTAGCCCCCGAGTGCTTAGTCGAATCGTAGAGTCGGGTAAAGGACTCCTTCTTCCTGGGCACGCCGTCGGGTTCCTGAAAGGGACAAGTAAAAATGATCCGACTCTGGCCGTTGAGGGCTTACAGAGGATGGTTTAGTCGATAATGTTTCGACTGAATATTGATCTCACGCTATCGGGGGCGCGACAGCGCTCCCGATGGGAGTAGCCCCCGAGATTAAGCTGAATTGCTTGTAATTGAGGTTAATCTTAATTAGCCTTCAGTCGAAAACCGGTTATTGCTATACTCCCGATGGGAGTGAAAGAGGGACTCGATAATGAGTAGAGTCTCGTTCAGCCTGTTGGCTTACCGTGTGTTTTTATTCAGCCTGGTGGCTTACTGTATATTTTATTCAGCCTGTTGGCTTACTTCTCTATGGGCACTCGAAAATTGTTCGAATGCTCGTTCAGCCTGTTGGCCTACTGAACGATTTGTTTTGTCGATGACTGCGAATTGCCAGGACGAATTTGTTATGGCCTATGCGGTGCAATACCCGAGAGAGCATCGGGTGCGGCCAAGGCGAGTATGTTGTGGCCTGTGTGGCGCAGCACCCGGGAGGGCATCGGGTGCGGCCAAGGCAATTTTGTTGTGGCCTGTGCGGCGCAACACCCTGGAGAGCATCGGGTGCGGCTAAGGTGAGTATGTTGTGGCCTGTGTGGCGCAGCACCCGGGAGAGCATCGGGTGCGGCCAAGGCAATTTTGTTGTGGCCTGTGTGGCGCAGCACCCGGGAGAGCATCGGGTGCGGCCAAGGCGAGTATGTTGTGGCCTGTGTGGCGAGCATCGGGTGCGGCCAAGGCGATTATGTTGTGGCCTGTGTGGCGCAGCACCCGGGAGAGCATCGGGTGCGGCCAAGGCGAGTATGTTGTGGCCTGTGTGGCGCAGCACCCGGGAGAGCATCGGGTGCGGCCAAGGCGAGTATGTTGTGGCCTGTGTGGCGCAGCACCCGGGAGAGCATCGGGTGCGGCCAAGGCGATTTTGTTGTGGCCTGTGCGGCGCAGCACCCGGGAGAGCATCGGGTGCGGCCAAGGCGAGTATGTTGTGGCCTGTGTGGCGCAGCACCCGGGAGAGCATCGGGTGCGGCCAAGGCAATTTTGTTGTGGCCTGTGCGGCGCAGCACCCGGGAGAGCATCGGGTGCGGCCAAGGCAATTTTGTTGTGGCCTGTGTGGCGCAGCACCCGGGAGAGCATCGGGTGCGGCCTAGGCGAGTATGTTGTGGCCTGTGTGGCGCAGCACCCGGGAGAGCATCAGGTGCGGCCAAGGCGAGTATGTTGTGGCCTGTGTGGCGCAGCACCCGGGAGAGCATCGGGTGCGGCCAAGGCGATTTTGTTGTGGCCTGTGCGGCGCAGCACCCGGGAGAGCATCGGGTGCGGCCAAGGCAATTTTGTTGTGGCCTGTGTGGCGCAGCACCCGGGAGAGCATCGGGTGCGGCCAAGGCAATTTTGTCGTCGCGGCGGACCGGAGTCAACACGCGGAGGTAGTCGACGCGGCGGACCAGAGTCGACGCGCGGAAATAGTCGACGCGGTGGACCGGAGTCGACACGGCGGAAGTGATGAAGGTGAAGTGCCAGCCCCCGAGTGTCGAAGACGGAGCCGGTGGAGGCGAAACCGACGAAGGCGGAGTCGACGAAGGCGAGGCCGCCAGCCCCCGAGTGTTAGAGGCGGAGTCGATGAAGGCGTAGCCGCCAGCCTCCGAGTGTCGGAAACAGAGTCGACGAAGGCGAGCCCGCCAGCCCCCGAGTGTCGGAGACGGAGCCGATGGAGGCGAAGTCGACGAAGGCGAGGCCGCCAGCCCCCGAGTGTCGGAGACGGAGCCGACGAAGGCGGAGTCGACGAAGGCGTAGCCGCTAGCCTCCGAGTGTCGGAAACGGAATCGACGAAGGCGAGCCCGCCAGCCCCCGAGTGTCGGAGACAGAGCCGATGGAGGCGAAGTCGGCGAAGGCGAGGCCGCCAGCCCCCGAGTGTCGGAGACGGAGCCGACGAAGGCGTAGCCGCCAGCCCCCGAGTGTCGGAGACGGAGCCGATGGAGGCGAAGTCGGCGAAGGCGACGCCGCCAGCCCCCGAGTGTCGGAGACGGAGCCGACGAAGGCGGAGTCGACGAAGGCGTAGCCGCCAGCCCCCGAGTGTCGGAGACGGAGTCGACGAAGGCGGAGTCGACGAAGGCGTAGCCGCCAGCCTCCGAGTGTTGGAAACAGAGTCGACGAAGGCGAGCCCGCCAGCCCCCGAGTGTCGGAGACGGAGCCGATGGAGGCGAATTCGGCGAAGGCGAGGCTGCCAGCCTCCGAGTGTCGGAGACGGAGCCGACGAAGGCGGAGTCGACGAAGGCGTAGCCGCCAGCCTCCGAGTGTCGGAAACGGAGTCGACGAAGGCGTGCCCGCCAGCCCCCGAGTGTCGGAGATGGAGCCGATGGAGGCGAAGTCGGCGAAGGCGAGGCCGCCAGCCCCCGAGTGTCGGAGACGGAGCCGACGAAGGCGGAGTCGACGAAGGCGGAGTCGATGAAGGCGGAGCCGCCAGTCCCCGAGTGTCGGAGACGGAGCCGATGGAGGCGAAGTCGATGAAGGCGTAGCCGCCAGCCGCCGAGTGTCCGAGACGGAGCCGATGGAGGCGAAGTCGACGAAGGCGAGGCCGCCAGCCCCCGAGTATCCTGTGACGAGGAGCCTATTTTTTTTTGTTGACGTCCTCGTCCGAGGAGGTGCTCGACTCGGGTCTTCTTCTTGTAGATGCCGATGACTTTGTGAATGTGAACTTATCGGCTGCAGCCCCCGAGTATTCGGGTGTGCTTACTGCACCGATAGTTGTCTTCGTCCGAGGAGGTGCTCGACTCGGGTCTTCTGTTTGGAGACGCCGATGATCAATCAACGCGGCGGACACGGGGTCGACGCGGCGGACGGAGGGGCGAAGTTTCGCAGTCGACGCGGCGGACATGGGGTCGACGTGGCGGACGGAGGGGCGATGTTTTGCAGTCGACGCGGTGGACACGGGGTCGACGCGGTGGACGGAGGGGCGCTGCGGCGCTTGGCGTCGGTGCAGTGGTGGACAGGTACAGGATGTCGGCTGATGTCAATCGGCGATCGTGTCGACGCAGTCGCGGATCCGTGCCGGCTAGAGGGCATGTATTGTTGATGAAGAGCCTCGGCTGTAGCCGGTAAATTCTTGCATGTGTGATGCGCTCTTGCCGCAAAATCCATGCAAGACATGTAGATCGATACGTGAGTAGTAAAAGAATCAATGGATATAGCAATACCAACTGCGTGTATGTGTAAGAATTAACAATACTCAGCTTAGTTTTTTGGAGGAAGCAAAACGATCAGTTCGAGGCAGAGTAGGGGAGAGTCGAGGCGGAATCGATCACGTCGGCGATGAAGTCGAAACCATGCCGGTGCTCGTCGAGTCACTCGACGCTGCACTGCTCGTATTCCTCCGACGTAGCAGTGCGTTCTCGTCGAGTCAGTTGCATGCTGAAGAGCTGAATCATTGCTAGGCTCGTGCTATTTCCTCCAGACGATGCATGCAATTGATCAGAGCCAAGTTAAATAGTCAATCGATACAATAAAGAAGAAAGATATGAGATTGGATTAGAAAAAGCCATTAGTCATGGACGCATGGAGCATGTATTTTCGTGCAGCTTTTTCCTTGTGGAGGGCACGACCATGTGGTGGTGATTGATGTGCTCTGGCCAAGACCCGATCCTCGATATGCAGGCGATCGAGTCGGCGTTGTCGCGCACACAGGAGCAGATCCGTTTCTGCGCGTTGCCGCCGACTATACGAAAAACGCCACCGCTAGATGCGATCTGGTCGCTTTTGTCCATGGAGATTGGAGCCGCCGAAACGTTGAATCCAGCGCGCGTTCTCCCCACGGACGGCGCCAATTGACGAGATTAGGGCTCGGCAAATCCCTGGGTCGAGTACCCCGGGTTGATTGAGGGGGAGAGAGATGGCGCGCTGCTAGTTCCGTCGGCTGACAAGCAAGGATTTACCCAGGTTCGGCCCCTCATGGTGAGGTAAAGACCTACATCCTGCTTGTCTGATCTGTATAGATGATGATGTGAAGTTACATGGTGGCCACAAGGGCAATGGTATGAGACGTGGTCTCGTTAGGTGGCTATGCCTATCTGTGTGTCCCGTGAGGATCCCCCCTATGGGGTGCCCCTGCCTGGCTTTATAAAGGGAGGCAGGTAGGGTTTACATGAGGTTCTTGTCTTGTACTTCAAGTTGTAACTTGTTGGGCTTCATCGGGCCGCCAGGTGGGCCTCAGTCTTGGCGTGCACCAGGTATCCCCACCGTGGGGTAGTCGAAGAGTGACCCCACGACACCCGCCGTGGAGATCGCATCTGCTGCGAATGCAGCGATCACATCTTCGACTGCCGCGAAGATCGCATCTGCCACGACTACAACGACCATGTCATCACCTGCCGTGATCACATCTTCGACTGTCGCGAAGATCGCGCTCGCCTCGATTACACCAACTGCCTCCATGGCAGAGATCGCGCCCAACGCAACCACGACACCCGCATCTCCGGCTGCCAAGGAGATCGCATCAGCTGCGACCCCTGCGCGGATCAAGTCTACTTCGACTACCTTGATCGCGTCGTGGGCAAGGCCATGATCTACATCGACTCCGACTACGTCAGCCACGCCTTCGCGCCGCGAGATCGCCCGCAAGCCAATCGCACCCACGTCAACGACAGCGACTCCACTTCTCGCGTCCGCGGTGAAGGTCGCGAAACTCTATGGAAAGAGCTTCAATGGCGACTGTGGTACCCAACACGTTGCAGCCATTTTCGACTCCGAGCACGGCCCGGACGAAGGAAGCAGCAGTGGAAGCATCAGCCCCACTTCCCAGATTTACCCCGCACAAGTCCACATGGCCAGCCCGTCACGGGCCAACGGCGACGAACCCGCATATCCACTGGAGGTGGTCATGCCGGACCAGGCGACGCGACTCACCATCACCCGCGACATGGCAATCAGAGCCCTGAAGCACGTTGAGGAGGGCACGTACCCCCCACCAGACGCACCCCGAGAGGACCTTATGGCGGTCCAGTACCTGCTGCGGAAGGAAGGCGAACGACTCCGCGCAGAGAAGGCCGAGGGCGAGTGCCAGGAGGGCCGCTTATTCATTCACTGCTGCCTCGACAGAGGTCTCGCAAGGAGGAAGGCGCCACAGGGCCCGCGTGCCCCGGATGATAGAGGCCGAACGCGCCGGAATCACCCGCAACCTCGAATCGTCATACATGACTGAAGACGCGGATGAGATACCCATCCCCAAAATACCCGGAGCTGCTCTCATGGCAGTCGAAACATACCTGTGACTGACGTAGCCGGCTGAGGGTGACGCCCGTGCTCTCCTCCACAAGCAACAGATCATGTCTATCAAGGCAGTTGAAGAAGCTCTGGCGAACAAGGCGCCAACAGAAAGGGCGCAAGAAAATCGGGGTCGCCGCGACCGCGAACCCGCAACACTCGCAGGCCCAGCTCCAAGACAACCGCGACAGCCGCAGCCAGGCGAAGACCTCCGCAACGTCATCACACAGAGGACGGTAGACCACAACCGCACCCAGCGGACGGTCAGCACACCCAATGCTGACGACCGCGACGATAGCGACTTCGAGCCACACGGCGCCGCATGCTTCAGCTTCAACATCCGCGACACAAGAATGCCCAAGGGCTTCAAGCTCACGGCAGAAGTGGTCAAGTACGACGGAAAGCAGGACCCGAGAGACTGGCTGGAGGACTACCTCATAGCCTGCAGTTGGCAGGGTGGTACTTCGACTACAGCCATGCAGTACATCCAGCTGATGCTCACAGGATCTGCACGCAGGTGGCTCAACACTCAACCCAAGGACGCCTTCAGCACGTGGGATGAGTTCGCGGATGCCTTTGTTAAGAGCTTCCTGGGGACGTACTCAAGGCCGACAACTTTCGTCGAGCTCCAAGCATGGAAGCAAGGACGAGACGAGCTGCTCCGGTCGTACATCCAGCGATGGACCCTGCTCCGCAACACCATGGAAGCCACCTCGGAAGACCGAGTGATGGATGCCTTCATGCACGGCGTCTACCGCCGCGACCTCCGCGAGGAATTTGGTAGGCTCCGGCCGAGAAACATGATTGAGCTCATGAACATAGCCAACCAGTGGGCAGACGGAGAGGACTCGGTCCATGATACTTCACGTTACTCCCCAAAAGAAGAGGCCGGACCAGGCAACTGGCGGGAAGGACGCCAGAAAAAGAAGCCGCGTTACCACGGCAATGACTCAATAGAGTTAGTAGCGGCGGGATTCGAAACCCCCCGCGAGGATGAAGCATGTGACAACAGTCGCCAATACAGTCAAAGGGAGTACAGTCGAAGCGGCGACGACCAGAGTCGCCAATACAGCCAAGGGCAATTCAACCGAAGCGGTGGCAGCACCTACCGTGGCGACGGGAGCCGCAAACGAGAATGGCAGAGGCGCACGCTGACTCCGGAGGAAGAGCTGGAGCAACCCTGCAAGCACCATATGTTCAGGAACCCGAAAACGGGCAAGTGGGGATCCCGCCACCTGTTGAAGGACTGGAAAAAGGCACGCAGGATATACCAGGCAATGCACAAGATAGTCGCTCCGCAAGCCACGCAGTTGACTCTCCAGGCAGCACCCGTAGCGCAGCCAGTCGCGCAGCTAGCTCTCCAAGCAGCACCCGCACCCACGCCTGTAGTCGCTAATCCAGCACAGGCAGCGGGAGCTTTCTATCAGCAGTAGCAGCCGCAGCAAGAGGCCCCTGACGCATATCCAGCGGCACGCGGACAGCTCAACATGATACAGAAGGGGCACCCTTCAAACAGGACCCAGAAGATCATCACCCGCCAAGGCTACCAGGCTGTCACCTGTCCACCTGCAGTACCCGAATACCTGAGAGGGTCAGAGACACCAATCACGTTCTCTAGAGCAGATCACCCGCTTGCGGTACCATGACCCGGGCACGCCGCTCTAGTAGTCGATACTCTGATCGGGGATTACACCTTGAAAAAGGTGTTCATGGACGGAGGCAGCGGCATCGACATTATCTTCGCCGACACCCTCAGATGGATGAACAGGCCAACAACAAACTTGAAAACATCAGAGACCACCTTCCATGGCATAGTACCAGGGCAAGCAGTCACGCCCATGGGAACAATCACACTCGACGTCATCTTCGGCACACCCGACAACTTCCAGAGGGAGGCGATCGACTTCGAGGTAGTCGATTGGAAGTCGCAATGCCATGCGATACTCGGGCGCCCAACCTTTGCCAGATTCATGGCGATACCTCACTACACCTACCTTATGCTCAAGATGCCTGGACCCAAGGGCGTCATCACGGTGCACGGTGACTTCGACCGCTCCAACAGCTGCGACTGCGAATTCAGCAAGATCTCTGAGTTCTTCGGAATGGAGGAGCACCTTGCGATGATGGCAGTCGACAACGACAAAACCATCTTCCCGCCACGGAAGAAGCCAGCCAAGGTCTCCGCCTTCAACACGACCGACGACACAAGAACCCATCAAGTCCACCCGACGGATGCCAGTAAGACAGTCAAGGTGTCGACAAGCCTGCCTATTGCATAGGAAGGCGCGCTCATCGAGTTTCTACGTGAGAACTGGGAGATCTTCGCCTGGCAACCTTCTGACATGCCAGGCATACCCAGGGAACTCGCCGAGCACTCCTTACGCGTCCACAAGGACGCCAGACCCGTCAAGCAGACCATGCGACGCTTTTCGGGTCCCAAACGAGACGTCATCAGCAAGGAGATCGACCAGCTGCTCCACGCCGGATTCATCCGAGTGATCAAGGACTCGGACTGGGTAGCGAACCCAGTCCTGGTGGAGAAGAAGAAGACGAAGAAACTCCGCATGTGCATCGACTTCACTGCCATTAACAAGTGCTGCCCCAAGGACCACTTCCCGCTCCCGCGGATAGACCAGATCATCGACTCGACTGCAGGCTGCGCGCGCCTATCCTTCCTGGACGCCTACTTCGGGTACCAGCAAATCAGGATGAAAGTCGAAGATGAAGAGAAAACTGCATTTATCACACCCCATGGTGTGTTCTACTACCAAATGATGCCCTTCGGGTTGAAGAACGCTGTAGCCACATACCAACGCACGATGCAAGCCTGCCTGAAGGAGCTAATAGGACAGATCGTCCAAGTCTACGTCGACGACATAGTCGTCACCACTCGAATGGAGGACAGTTTAATTGCTGACCTCCGCAAAGTCTTCGCCGCACTCAACGAGTATCAGATCAAGCTGAACCCGGACAAGTGTGTTTTCGGCATGCCAGCCGGAGAACTGCTCGGGTACCTCGTCTCTGCAAGAGGAATTGAAGCCAACCCTGAGAAGGTGCAAAACATACTCGCAATGCCAGCACCGACCAAGCTTCATGAAGTGCAACGCCTAGCCGGTCGAGTCGCAGCTCTCAGCCGGTTCATTAGTAAGTTGGGAGAAAAGGCCCTGCCTTTCTACCAACTGATGAAAAAGATGGATAAATTCGAGTGGACAGAGGAAGCGCAAGACGCTTTCGACAAGCTCAAGAAAACCCTCACGACTCCTCCAGTACTGGTGGCGCCACTGGAGAACGAGCCGCTGTACCTCTATGTGTCGGCCACGAACAGAGTGGTCAGCACGGTACTCGTAGTCGAACGAGAAGAAGAAGGGCACAGTCACCCTGTTCAGCGGCCCATCTACTTCCTCAGCGAGGTGCTAACCTTGTCCAAGCAGCGGTACCCGCACTACCAGAAGCTAGCCTACGAAGTCTTCATGACATCAAGGAAGGTCGTCCACTACTTCTCCGAGCACTCCATCACGGTGGTAAGCTCCTCCGGGCTCTCCGACATCCTCACCAACCAAGCCGCGACAGGACGAGTCGCCAAGTGGGTTGTTGAGTTGGGACCCTGGGGGCTGAAGTATGCGCACCCGAAGGCAATCAAGGCCCAAGTTCTTCCAGAATTCACCACAGAGTGGATAGAGGCCCAGCTGCCAGACATACCCGACTTGTCCAACGCATGGACAATGTACTTCGACGGGTCCAAGAAGTTAAGATCAGCAGGGGCGGGAGTCGTCCTCATCTCACCCAAAGGCGACAAGCTGAAGTATGTACTGCAAATGGACTTCCCAACACCCTCCAACAACGAGGCAGAGTACGAAGCCCTAATCCACGGCATGCGGATGGCCAAAAACTGCGGCGCCACTCACCTCATGATCTACGGAGACTCCTACCTTGTCGTGCAGCAAACCATGAAGCAATGTGACGCCATCGCCGACAACATGATAGCCTACAGGGACCTATACAACCAGCTGGAAGGCACCTTCGACGGCTGCGAGCTGCGGCACATCGGCCGCGAGAGCAACGAGGAAGCCGACACCCTCGCTAACCTAGGCTCAGACAAAGCACCGGTGCCACCCGGAGTCTTCCTCGAGTGCATCACACAACGCTCCATCAAGCTCCGGCCCGCGCCGGGATCCTCTACACCGACAACGAGCACCACCAACCCGCCCAGCACGGAGAAGGAACCCATGGAGGTAATGCTGGTCGAACCCACATGGACAAGCCCATACCTGGCCTACATACTGCATCAGAAGGTGCCAACGAACCCAGTCGAAGCCAAGCGCGTCATCCGCCGCTCCAAGGGCTTCACCGTCATCAACGGGGAACTCTACAAGCGAAGAATCTCAGGAGTCCTCCAAAGGTGCATCGACGCAGTCGACGGTCAAGCCATCTTACTCGAGATCCACGCCGGCATCTGTGGACACCACGCCAGCAGTCGAGCCTTGGTGGCCAAAGCCCTACGAGCAGGGTTCTACTGGCCCACCGCAATGCAAGACGCAGAAGAACTCGTGAGGAAATGCATCGGCTGCCAGGAGTTCGCCAACAAGCCGCACGCACCGGCATCAGCACTAAAGACCATACCACTCGCATGGCCCTTCGCTCAATGGGGGCTCGACATGGTGGGTCCATTCAAGAAGTCTTCTCCGGGCGGACACACTCATCTCCTGGTGGCAGTCGACAAGTTCACAAAGTGGATCGAAGCCGCGCCCATCACAAGTTCGACTGCCTCCTCAGCAGTTAACTTCATCAGGTCGATCATCTTCAGGTTCGGTGTGCCACACAGCATCATCACCGACAACGGCTCGAACTTCACAGCCGAAGAATTTAAGGACTTCTGCTCTGACCAAGGCATCAAGCTCAACTACGCATCTGTCTCGCACCCGCAGTCCAACGGACAAGTCGAGAAAGCCAATGGCCTAGTCTGCAAGGGTGTAAAGAAGCGCCTACGAGTACCATTGAGGCGCGCCGCAGGCGCCTGGGTCGAAGAGCTGCCATCTGTGCTGTGGAGTCTGCGCACCACGCCAAACAGATCTACCCAATACACGCCATTCTTCATGGTGTACGGCACTGAAGCAGTCCTGCCGTGCGACATCAAGTTCGACGCCCCCCAAGTGGTGGCTTACGATGAGTCTGATGCAGAAGAAGCACTCGAAGATGACATGGACACCCTGGACGAAGCACGCGACATCGCCCTTACCCGCACAGCCGTGTATCAGCAAGACCTACGCAACTATCACGGGCGGCGACTGCGGCCCAGAGCGTTCGTCCCTGGTGATCTTGTCCTCCGTCTCAAACAGAAGAAGGTGCATAAACTTGCCTCCCCGTGGGAGGGTCCATACATCGTGACAGAGGCAATCGGTGGCGGAGCTTACCGCCTGAAGGACTCGAAGACGGGGACAGTCTGCAACAACCCGTGGAACGTTGCGCAACTACGCCGCTTCTATGCCTGGTCGACCCCAATTTGTAACAGTACAATGTCAATAAGCGGCAGGTTTCAGACGCACTCTTTCCCTCGCCAGGGTACCCGAGGGGACTGGAAGGGTTTAATGAGGCGGCCTGCTCGCAAAAGTCAATAAAGTGATTTGAGGAACAAGCTCTCCCCTCTGCTTTCATCAGCAAGCAACATAAACCTAGTCCGCCACCTGACGCACTCGGGGGCTGCGCCATGCAGGTCCAACCCGAAAATCCTCGGCCGCCACCCGAACCACTCGGGGGCTGCGCTGTACAGGTCTAAGTCAAAACCTAGGACGCCACAGCCGCGCCATACAGGTTCAACTCGAAAATCCTCGGCCGCCACCCGAACCACTCGGGGGCTGCGCTGTACAGGTCTAAGTCAAAACCTAGGCCGCCACCTGACGCACTCGGGGGCTGCGCCATGCAGGTCCAACCCGAAAATCCTCGGCCGCCACCCGAACCACTCGGGGGCTGCGTTGTACAGGTCTAAGTCAAAACCTAGGCCGCCACAGCCGTGCCATACAGGTTCAACTCGAAAATCCTCGGCCGCCACCCGAACCACTCGGGGGCTGCGCTATACAGGTCTAAGTCAAAACCTAGGCCGCCACCTGACGCACTCGGGGGCTGCGCCATGCAGGTCCAACCCAAAAATCCTCGGCCGCCACCCGAACCACTCGGGGGCTGCGTTTTACAGGTCTAAGTCAAAACCTAGGCCGCCACAGCCGCGCCATATAGGTTCAACTCGAAAATCCTCGGCTGCCACCCGAACCACTCGGGGGCTGCGCTGTACAGGTCTAAGTCAAAACCTAGGCCGCCACCTGACGCACTCGGGGGCTGCGCCATACAGGTTCAACTCGAAAATCCTCGGCCGCCACCCGAACCACTCGGGGGCTGCGCTGTACAGGTCTAAGTCCAAACCTAGGCCGCCACCTGACGCACTCGGGGGCTGCGCCATACAGGTTCAACTCGAAAATCCTCGGCCGCCACCCGAACCACTCGGGGGCTGCGCTGTACAGGTCTAAGTCAAAACCTAGGCCGCCACCTGACGCACTCGGGGGCTGCGCCATATAGGTCTAAACTCGAAAAATCCTCGGCCGCCACCCGACGCACTCGGGGGCTGCGCCGTACAGGTCTAAGTCAACCTAGGTCGCCACCCGACGCACTCGGGGGCTGCGCCATACAGGGCTAACTCGAAAAATCCTCGGCCGCCACCCGACGCACTCGGGGGCTACGCCGTACAGGTCTAAGTCAACATCCTAGGCCGCACCCGACGCACTCGGGGGCTGCGCCGCACAGGTCTGACTCGAAAATGCCTCGGCCGCACTCGAAGCACTCGGGGGCTGCGCCGCACAGGCCTGACTCGACACACGTCGGCCGCACTCGATCCGCTCGGGGGCTGCGCCATACAGGTTTACAGAAGTCTACAAGATACAATTTACTCACTCGGAGTCTACCCCCACCTCGGCATGCATACACTCATGCTCCCACTTGGGAAAAATATCTTTTACAAACTAATGCTACACAACAGCAGTCTGGTAGTCTTACTCTACAGGCTCATCTTTGGCGCATCGAGTGGCCCTACAAGTTGCTCACTGAAGTTCTGGACCCGTTGAATCATCTGACGCGCAGCCGCAAGGGTATCGGCGTAGTCATCTGTTCCAGGCAAGCCGTCAAGCACCTTGTTCAAGGGAAGGTGAGGCCGGTGCATTCGAATGTACGCCAGCGCCACGTTCGTCCCGCCAACAAGCTGGGCGTGCACGACTTACTTCAACGCCTTGCCTTCGCGGAATCTCTCCAGCAGCGCAGCCAGTCCATTAGGCTGCTCGTTGTGCGGAATGTACACCTTGTTGACCTGGAAGAGGGTCTTTCTACAACCTTCCAGGAGCAAAGCAGCCCGCCAGGTGCGATACAGCATTCTAGACAGTACACTGCCTTTGGATTTATTCAACCAAAACGTACGCTCTTCAGGTGAGTCACTGGCGGCCTCCTTTTCCACCCGCTCATCAACTCGACTCTGCTCGGCCTTCCAGTCAGAATTCACATCTGCATCAAGACCCAGCACTTAGAACAGTGAAAGCATAAAGAAGCCGAAGCAAAGCGCTAGAAGCCCAACCTTGCAGCTGTCGACTGATCAAGTCTATCTGGCCAAGAAGGAATTCCTCACGCTGGGAGAACGGCGCAGCGGGCCATGACTTCAAGCGCTCCAACTCCAACTCGGCAACCTTCAGCTTCGACTCGAGCTCAACAACCTTGTTCCTCATGTAGGTGATCACTCGTTGATCATTCACGCTTCGCACAGGGGCTGGAGGAGCTCGACGATAATGGCGAGTGGGTGCAGCCGAAGAGGCGTCCTCATCCTCACCCGCACCAGTAGTTCCAGCGACCTCAGGAGCCTCGCCCATCTCAGACTGCCAAGTTCGACAGTGTCAAGCAAGGAAAAGAGCACATTCAGTCTAGCATAAATACGACAGAAGACACGAAGGCACAAATTCACATTTCAACATCAGCATGTTCGCGGCCAGAAGACCCGCAAACTATATGGTTCATTACAGACCAAGATCAAGAGTAGAAGAATCTTAAAATAAAGGAGTCTACATCGCAGACTCCGACTAAGAACGGCTCTTCCTAGCGGCCAACTCTGCAGCCTTGGCGATTTTCTTCTCGAAGGTGGCAATCAACTTCGCTGCCAGTTGACTCGCCCGCGCCTTCACACCGCTAAGGGACGCGGTTCTGCCATCAGGCCTCCGAGGGAAGTCGCTGACAACCTTCTCAAAATCACCTGGGACTTGGTGACCAAGTAGTAGCTGGAAAGTGAGCTCTGAGCCGCGTACCGTCTGCGCACGCGTGTAGTCCGCCATGGTGGTCGCGTTGCCTTCAAACGGAGCCACAAGCGCGTCAACAACGACCGGCGGTAGCTGGCTGGGGAAGATGCTCTGGTGCACAGTCGCCAAAGCGCCTGTCGACTTCTGTAGCGCCGTCGAGGCATACGCGCAGATGCGGTCGATGAAGCCAACAGCCTCTATCAAGCCGACATTGGCACTGGAAGTTCCTTCTGGAGGAGCACCTCCGCAAGTCTCTGCTCCAAAAGAAATCCACATCCGTAAGGCTTCCGCAGTCGACAAAAAGCAAAGTAGGCAATGAGCCGAGATACTTACTTCCAATAGCATCGGAGAGTGTGAGCAAGTGTTCAACTTGGGTCTTCTCCAGATCATCCCGGGTTCGCTCATGCTCTTGGGCTTCACCCAGTGATTTCTCTAGCTCCGCGACCCGCTTCGCCATGCTCTCCCTCTTGCCTGTGGATCACCGGAGCAAAGTCAACAATGAAGATAGTCGAAGCACCCCTCGAACACAAGGGTCCACACTCACCTTTCGCCTGCTCCAGAGCAGTGCGGAGTTGATTCCTTTCCTGCTCCATGCGAACGAAGGTGGCGGCTCCCTCCATCTGCTGGCGATAATACGGCTGCAGGAAACACTAGACATCAATCTGCGCCCGACTATTCTAGTCACGCACATCTTCGGGGGCTACTCCCATCGGGAGCGCTGTTCGCGCACCCGATACAGATTTTACAGACTGAGTTAAGGGACACTTACATGCTCAAGCAACCCAGCGTTCACCGGGGTCGCATCAGCAGTTTTTTCTGGCACGGAGGAGGTCGAAGCTTTCAAGGTCAAAGCATCACCCGCCTGTGGCTCTTCTTCGGTCGTCTTCGCAGTCAGCTCGAACACGGGAGCAGAAGTGTGCTCCATCTCTGGAGGCGAAGAACCAACAGCGCCAGTACGGTCGCTGCGACAAGATAACTCAATTCAAGGACTCGCAAAGTCAAAAAGTGCACTCGACAAAACAAGGCGATAGTTCCAAGACTAACCTGGTGACATCCAGATCATCTTCGCTGCCCAAGGAAACGGAGGGCATCCTTGCGAATTCAGTCGGCGGTGCAGAGCTGAGGGGAGGCACGACCGAAGGCTCCGCCAGGTCGCTCGTGTGCCTAGCACCCGAGGATGACCCGCTCGTCTCCTCCTTGTCCTCCACAGCCGTTTCCTTCAAGGGCGACGACGCCGAGGCGGAGTCGCCACTTCTTCGCCTCTGTCGCTTCTGCAGCGGCTCTTCATCTTCATCGTCCTCCACTACCTCTTCACTCGGAGAGGTGGCGGAGGGAAGTTCATCGTCATCATCCTCGTCCTCCTCCGGGACCTCTGCCTCTTCGTGAGGTCCGTTCTCCATCAGTGGAGGAAGGCTAACATATCTCGAGCGAACCTGTCAGCAAATGAAGTATTCGAGTCAGGCAAAACGATTCGACTGAAGAAAACGCAAGAAAAGAGCAAAGTACACAATGCTCACCTCAGGCACAGGATGTTGGGGCCATACGGCTCGACTGGGCACTTGACGTTGCACGGGTCCGCGGCTCGGAGGCTGGTGATGCTCCTCACCTTCGACTCGACTTCGTCATCATCGAGCTCATCGCCACCTTCACGCGCCCACATTGGTTGGATGCGACTGCGGAGCGGCTGCACTCGGAGCCTGTAGAAGGTGGCAATAAGGTGCACTCCACCTGTCTCGCACCCAAGGCTCTTCAGAAGGCCACGAAGGAGCGTCAGCAAAGGCTTGGTCGCCTCCTTGTCTTCCTTCGACAACGGGTGCGCCCACGTGTTCGTCTTCCGCAACGCGCGATCAGCCACAAAGTCGGGAAGCCCTTCTTGGTCGCACCTGATGTAAAACCACTTCTTCCGCCAGCCCTGGACGGAGTCGGATTTCTTCATCTGAAAGTAGGTGGTGTCGCCACGCACCTGGATGCCGAAGCCGCCGACTGGATACACCTGCTTGCTCTTCGCAACGTTCCTCCTCACGAGGAACAGCGACTTCCACAGTAGCCAGTTGGGAGAGATTCCCAGGAAACACTCGCAGAGCACGATAAAGCTCGCGATGCTCAAGACGCTATTGGGAGTCAGATCGTGGATCTGAATCCCATAAGCAATTAAGCATGCAGGAGACCACGAACAAAATCGTGGAGAGGGAACCCGAAACCCCGCGGAAGAAAATCCACGAAGCAAACGCGTTCCCCCTCGCGGGGAGCGGGAAATACCTCCTTTCCTGGAGCGCGCACCGCCGCCTGGTCCGCCGGCGGCAACAGCCCCTGCGTGCGGAGGGCCTCGAGGTCAGCCTTCTTCACCGATGACTTCGCCCAGTCGCCGTCGGGCTTCTTCATCACCCTAGCCTCGGCGGCGGCGATGGCGTCGGCGGCAGACTTCCCCCTCTTCATCGTGACCTTGCTCATGGAGGGTGGAGAAGAATCTGACAAAGGAGCAGCAATGGAGGAGAGAGCAGTGGAGACGACGGCGAAATGGGGATGGGATGAATTGTTCCCCACCGCGGCGAAAAATATATACCGCGGGGTCAGTTCATCCTGGCCGTTCCCCACGAAACCGCTCTCCACAACCTCATCTGGCCGTCCACGTGTCGCGTAGAGATAGCAACCGTCGCCAGCCACGCCGCCCACTACGCGTGGGAATCGAGGCGCCATCATCACGCCGCGAAAATATCGCGCCCAACAGTCAGATCAGTCAATACTGACACTGGGACCACCCTGTCATGTCCCATCGGACACAGAGTGTGCCAAAAACGTCAGCACTGACGTCACCTGCGGAGGCGTAGCAAGTAAGCCAACAGGCTGATGGAGCACCCGGATAATTCATTCGAGTGCAACAAAGATACAGTAAGCTTTAAGAGCTGAGTAGACTTGACAAGTCCATTCGAGTAGAAAAGAAATTCAGTAAGCTCCATGAGCTGAGTAATACTCAAAGTAGTAAGCCAAACCGGCCGAGTACAAAGTAAGTCACGCAAAGCCAGTTGCGACTCCTCAGCACGAGTCTCTTCTTTACTCCCATCGGGAGCGGGCTTTTCGACTGAGGAAAAAATTGAGTTTAACCTCAATTGCAAGCAATTCAGCTTAATCTCGGGGGCTACTCCCATCGGGAGCGCTGTACGCGCTCCCAAAAGACTCAGAACAATCGCAGTCGAAAAATCACCGACCAAAGCAATACTCGCAGTTTGTACCCTGCAGTCGATGTTTCGACTAAGGAATCCTCCATAAGCCCTGAACGGCCGGAGTCGACCAATTTTATTTGTTCCTTTCAGGAACCTGGTGGCGTGCCCAGAAGGAAGGAGTCCTTTACCCGACTCTACGATTCGACTAAGCACTCGGGGGCTACTGTCGTGGGGTCACTCTTTGACTACCCCACGGTGGTGGTACCTGGGTCACGCCAAGAACATCTGCCTTGATGACGAGGGCCCAAGGAAGGCCCAAGGAGGATGACGTGCGGCCCAAGATAGTCGACGTTAGGTCATCAGCCTCGATCGTCTTGTAAGTGCCATCGGCACCGTTCACCCGAGACCTAGCCTACCATATAAAGGCTAGGAGGGTCCCTCGTCTAGGGTAACGCCAACACATATGCTCACGCTCATAGCCGCCATCTCAAACCCTAGAGAGATTGCAATCTCGCCATTGTAGCCACACTCAACATCAATACCAGACAAGCAGGAAGTAGGGTTTTATCCTCCGGGAGCCTGAACCTGGGTAAACGCCTCGCCTGTTAGCCGTCGTGATCACCAGCGCTCATCTCTCTCCCCCTCAATCAACCCGGGGTACTTGACCCAGGGATTTGCCGAGTCCCAGCCTCGTCATCCGGCACCCTGTCGGGACGGGGATTGGCCCCCGAAGCCATCTTCACCACCACCGCTGCCTCCGGGATGAGTTGTGAGTAGTTCCCCCGTGGACTACGGGTTTGTAGCAGTAGCTAGATGGTACTCTCTCCCCCTTGTTGTTCAATACCATGTTCTCGTGAGCTGCCCTACATGATCGAGATCAATCCGATGTAATATGCGTTGTGTTTGTTGGGATCCGATGGATTGGCACATTATGATCAGATTATTTATATTTATGAATTGTTGTTGCATGCTGCAATGTTGTTATGATTAATGCTTGTCACTAGTGCACGAGTGGCATGATTTTAGATTTGGGCGCGTTATGTTTGCATGAATATAATTGATGCTTAGATCGTATCTACAAGTTGTATGCACCTGTTATTAGTCCGGAACCGGAGACCTCGAGTGACAGAAACGGGGACATCGATGGGAATGGTTAGTAACTTGAGGATTACATGTGTTCATTGTGTGTTAATGCTTTGCTCCGGTGTTCTATTAAAAGGAACACCTTAATTGCCATTTGTTCCTTAATTGGCCCGGCTGAAACCAGATGGCAGGACAAAAGATGTTGTGCGAATTCTCATTGCGAGTAGTTACAACTATATATGGAATACATGCGTACGTATGATTGATAAACTGAATGCTTTGTCATAATTAATTAATTAATTAGTGCAATTCTATCAATTGCCCAACTGTAATTTGTTCACCCAATGCATGATTATTTGCTTAGGAGAGCCGCCACTAGTGAAACTATGAACCCCGGTCCATATTTCTCCATCATTGTTTTCGTGTTACTGTTACTATTGTTCTCAAATCACTGTTGCTTTCACCTCTCTTGTGTTACTTGTGCTTCTCCAGGTGTGGCTGAATTGACAACTCAGCTGCAAAGACCTCTAAGTATTCTTTGGCTCCCCTTGAGTCGAATCAATAAATTGGGTTATACTACCCGTGAAGACTGTTGCGATCCCCTACACTTGTGGGTTATCAAGGGATGACGTGACTTTATTGTATGAAATATTCTGGGAAGATTGAAGACGTTGCATGGTGTGGTGGCCAGGATGTCTGAGACGGCGATGCCAAAGGTCGAGGGAGGTGGTGGCGACGTGGGCTTCAGGTGGTGTAGAGCGACACAAGGGGTAGAGAGGTCCAGAGCTATTGCATCGAAGAATCTCGGTCCGGGTTGGAAGTGCCTTCACAGAGAAACCCCATGGGTCAAATTCAATGGAGACGAAATTATCAGTAGTAAGTTTGCGAACGGAAAGAAGATTTTTAATGATGTGAGGAACAACAAGAACATTATTAAGATAGAGAGGTTTGGAGATAGCTGGGATAGTGTGAGAACCAATGTGAGATATAGGAAGAGAAGCACCATTACCAACGGTGACAGAATGAGCAGAGGAGGGTCGGGAGATCGAGAGTATACCAGGATCGGATGCCATGTGAGAGGATGCGCCGGAATCCATGTACCACTCTTGGTTGCCAGGGAGCTGCAAGTTGTTGAGGGCGGTGAGGAGGGCGGGGTCGATGTGGTGGTGGCCGTAGTAGTTTGCTGATGATGATGCGGGAGTCAATGTAGAGGGATCGTGCGCCATGTATGCCTGAGGGAGAGGCGCGCCAGGGTGAGGACCGAGGACCCTAGGGGTGGGGTCATGCCACGCCGGAGCTTGGAAAGTCGGGGATGGCACCTGTTGCTGAAGATGAGCACCAGTCGGCTGCCCGGTCCAAGGATTATACATCCAGAGAGTGTTATCACGACCGCGTCCGCGACCGCCGCAGCCACGCCCACGGCCGAAGTTACCACCCCCGCGGCCAATATTGTATGGAGGTGGTACCGGAGCGCGCTGGTAGTTTCCGCCCCCGCGGCCAACATGGTATGGAGGAGGTGCCGGAGCGCGCTGGTCGTTGTAGGTGCCACAGCCACCATTGGTGGGTGGGGTGCGCTCGACACCTGCTTGAGGGAGGATACTCTGACCGCTGGCCCAGAGTGCGGAGGAGGAGGCGTTCTTGGCGTCGGTACGCTTCTGAGCTTCTTCGAGGACGAGAGCCGAACGAGTCTGGAGGAAGGAGGGGAACGGCACTTGAAACGGCAAGAACGAGCGCATGTGCGAATATTGCTCGTTAAGACCTCAAAGGAGGGTGAGCACGAGCGTCTCATCAGTGATCGGCTGGCCAACGTCGGCAAGGGCATCAGAGAGGGTTTTCAACTTGGCGTAGTACTCAGAGATCGTCATGTCGCCTTGAGGGGTGTTGCGGAACTCTGCATCAAGAGCGAGGTCATGGCTCTTCTTGTTGTCGTGGAAGAGGTTGGCAATGGCGTCCCATATCTGTTTGGCGGTGGAGCCGGGTGCCATGATGATGCCGAAGAACTCGAGAGAGATCGAGCCGTAGATCCATGAGAGGACGGTGAAATCATCGCGACCCTAATCGGAAGTGGCGGAGGTGTCCGATGGGGTGTGCTCCGACAAGACGTGAGCAGAGAGGCCGTAGTGTCCGAGAGCGACAAGAAACAATTCACGCCACTTGGCGTAGTTGGAATCCTAGAGATCAAGAGTGATGGGGACATAGTTCTTGATGGAAGCGGCATAGGCAGAGGGTGCAGGAGCGAGAGGGGTTGCGGCGACGGACTTCCCCCTCTCTGCAGCTTGGCGCTCGAGTTCTTCCTCGCGCGTCTTGATGATAGACTCACGGTTCTTGAGCTCCACTTCGAGCTTCTTGAGGTCGTCGGCATTCATGGTGGTTGAGGAGAGGAGCGAAGCAAAGAGGCGACAGGGAGAGCTCGGTTTAGAGATCGAATTTTAGAGGGGAAGGATCGACCTATCTGATACCATGTAATTGTGAAATACCGGGCGGCTTGATTGCCTGCCTCGGGTCAGCCTCATATATATATATATATATATATATATATATATATATATATATATATATATATATATATATATATATATATATATATATATATCAGAGTACAGGTTACATGATTCGATTACAATTACAACTCATATAAACATAGCAGTCATCGATTTGGACGCTTAACGTGTACTCCAAGCTAGTCAGCACGGTTGCCATCCGACATACGAGACGAGGACTCTAACAGTCCTCCAAATTATGCCCTCCAAAAACACTGCCCCTTCTAGTTTTCCTACCACTCCCTCGGTCCCTCCTGAACTCTGACGCCGAGATGGCGAGATACTTTGTACCTTCGGAGACCCTCTATTCTCGGGAATGTTTTTTAAATAATATTATTTTAAACATTTATTTGAAAAGTAGTCCGCTTTTTCAAAAAATTCGAAAAATAGCGCGCCGTCGGCATGGGCCGTGCCGAAACCAGTGGTTTCGGCATGGGCCAGGCCGAAAGCCAGGTTTCGGTATGACCCATGACCAAACTTGTGGTTTCGGCATGGCTAGTGCCGAAAGCAACCGAACAAAGGTGCCGTATCATTTTTCATGATAATATATACATGAAATATATGCGCGTGGACGAGTAGGTTCCATTCCCGTGATCGGTTTCGAGTTTGGTCTATTCTAACTTCTTAATTTTGGATCCAAATTCGCAAAAACATTTGACGAATTTTGTCAAATTCGTCACACTCAGTCGTCCGTTTGAATTTTTATTTCATGAGTGGATGGATATAACCCTTATAAACAATTTTCATGTTTTAACTTTTTTGTTTTGACGGACATATACATATTCTCTGTAGCATCTACAAAACAACACACGTATTAGAGAGAAATATGTATATGTCGTCTGTTGTTTCGTACATGCTACAGAGAATATGTATATGTCCGTCAAAATAAAAAATTTAAAACATGAAAGTTATTTGGAAGGGTGATATCCATCTACTCGTGAAAGGAAAATTCAAACGGACGACTGAATGCGACGAATTTTACAAATTCATTAAATGTTTTTGTGAATTTGGATCCAAAATTGAGGATTTAGATTAGACCAAACTCGAAACCGATCACGGGAATGGAACCTACTCGTCGACGCGCATATATTTCATGTATATATTATCACGAAAAATGATACGATTGAACAAATTTCATTTTAATAAAAAATTTACACAGGAAAAGGAGGAAGGTATCTTTCGGCACTAGCCATGCCGAAACCACAGGTTTCTCATGCCGATGGCGCGCTATTTTCTGAAATTTTTGAAAAAGCATGCTACTTTTCAAATAAATATTTTAAATATTTTTTTAAAAAAATCCTATTCTCGGACCATAATTCTAATTCCCCATGGATTAAAGAAGTGTTCCAGAGGTGCTAGCATGATTTTAAATTTCAGGGAGTTTTCATCGAAATTCACTGAATATCCGTGATTCAGTAGACACCGAAATAATTACCTTTCGGTCAAATATTTCAGCACTTTTAGTAATACAGAGGATTTTTTTAATACATAAATAATGTTTGAGAGTAAGAGAGACAATTTGCTACCCGCATGGGTAGCTACACACCCATGCGTTATACGGAGATGCAAGCCGTATGTATCCGTTTTAGCTTGTTTTCCTAGTAAAACATGGATATTTGGTGTACAAACTGGTTTCGGAATTTTCAAAAAAATATTTTTTGGTCGTCATTTTTAGCTTTTTTTTCATAGTTGACTTTTTGTTGACTTTTGGGTCAAACTTTACTAAAAAAATCACAGCGGATGGAAAAAAATTCGAAAAAATTTCAAAATACTTTTTAATGATTCTATCAACTCTACTAGTGACATCCCCCTTGTCTACTTGAGTAATCTCATTTTACCGTTGCATATACGTTTCGGTCAAACTTAGGGTGTGTAGCTACCCATGGGGGTAGCAAGTCTTTTCCGTTGAGAGTAAATATTGGCAATTTGTCCGAAACAAAAAACAAAAATTCACTGAATTTGAGTGATTAAAATAATGGCCAAAGAAACATTATTGGAGTTATTAGCATAAACCCACCACTTTTTGGGTCCAATTTTCCAAATGGTGCCTCTTTACGTTTAGCAAAAAAGAAAGCGCTAGTAAAACAACAATCGTGAATTGAATACGAATTGACACTGAATACTATAAGGGAGCACCAGTCAGCCTGACGTGTCATGGACGCCCCACTTGTCAGGACCAATTTGCTGATTTTGACTCGGTCCCACTTGTCAACCAATTCAAAAAACCAAATATATGAAAAAGGAAAAATAGTGGGAGGTTCTTAGGTTCGTCCCTGTGCCAACACCAGTGCACCGCCGCCGCCTCCGGTACATCACCCCCACCGACCAACCCTCACTGTCATAGCACTCCGGCGAGGCACGCCACCCGCGGGATTGTTAGGCCAAATATTAGAAAGAACATATATAGGACTAGTTCGAATATCATATTTTGGTGCAAGATTGTAAATTGTCTCCACTTCAGATAATTTTCTTGTGTGGAATAGTGTTCCAAAAAGAATATATATATATATAGGACAAGGTAGAAGATCATGTTTTGATGCAAGATTGTAAATTGTGTACATTATAATTTTTGTGTACCGGATGGTGTTCGAAGAATAAATATTTAATTATGTGATGCAGTGGATTCGTATTCTACGATTTTTGTGTGTTGTGTTATGTCTGATATGAACCATGTTCTCGCGGTGAAAAAAATATCTGCCATCTTCTAGTCCAAGAAATATATTTTGTGAAATAGAATCTTTATTCCATATAGGATGCCTCTACCAACGCATATACTTGTTGGTTGGATTGTGTAGCTATTTTGCAACGCTTATTTCATTGTTTCCCAATGCATGTATATGCGTTGCATTATACCTTTGCAACGCCCAAAAACGCAACGCTTTTTTATTCGTTGGTATAGTTGCTAGCAACGCCTGTATTGGTATTTAGATACGCATAAATGCGTTGCTGTAGAGGGGGGTTTCTTGTAGTGCCGGTGTCCTACCCTCTTTTCCCTGTCCGCACCCGTCCCCTCTCTAAATCCCACTTGTTGTGCAGGTATTCGACCTCGACTTGAGCCCACATAACTGCCACAGAACCATCACATCTCATTGCCGCTCACGCCACCCCGATCCCATATGAGTTCACTGGCGTAGGGTTCTGCAGATGTCATCATAGGTGACTTGTCAAAGGTGTGGAGCTAGGCGACTTGAGGTATTTCGAGTTTGATTGATCTAAGGGAGACGAGTACCCAGGTTCGACCCCTCATAAAGACCTAATTATGCTAGATTGATATTGATGATGATATTCTCGATTACACTTGATTCACCTACTTGGAGATCAGGAGCTAAGACTTGAGAGTTATTTTCCTTGGACCTAGAGTCGGCCTTATATACATGGTGGCTCCAACGTTACAAGACAACTCCTGAGTTGGTTCGGGAGCCGGAGTCCTACATGGAGACTACTAGGTCTTCAGTCTTGCTTGCCAAGTTGAATCTCGTTTTATACTTCCGCGTGGAAGACTGGGAGACATGGGGTGGCGGATAAGATTAGGGCTACTCGGCTGGATCGAGCAAAGTAGGGAAACATGAGTGCAATTTTTTCCTGCAGCCCGAAATAGAACGCCCTTTTTATCGAAGCTTTGCACATGTATACTGAACATATGTACATTTCCCCGAATTGTTTTTGGGCTTATTTGAAACTCGAGACTATCCTCTTTTCCAGAAAAAACCAAAACCCAAGCACGAGTGAGATCGGGTGCCACAAATCCACAAATTCTCACTCGGGGCTCGAGTATCCCAAAATTCTCTTGAATTTCGTTTCTTATAAATCTGGTTGCAAGGAGCCGGAACGTAGAATTTCAGTTATATGTGGAATCACTTTGTCCTAGCTACTTGGAGACTACTAGGTCTTTAGTCTTGCTTGCCAAGTTAAATCTCTGTTTTATACTTCCGCGAGGAAGACCGGGAGACATGCGGTGGCGGAGAAGATTGAGGCTACTCGGCTGGATCGAGCAAAGCAGAGAAACGGGAGTGCAGTTTTTTTTCATGTAGCCTGAAATAAATAGAACACCCTTTTTACCGAATCTTTGCACATGTATACTGAACATACGTACGTTTCCCCGAAGAAAATTTGGGTTTATTTGAAACTTGAGACTACCCTTTTTTTCCAAAAGAAAATAATCAAATCCGAAGCACGAGTGAGATTGGGTGCCACAAATCCTCGCTCGCGTGGCTCGAGTATCTCCATATCTGGTTGCAAGGAGCCGGAACGTAGAATTTCAGTTATATGTGGAATCACTTTGTCCTCCATTTTCTTAGCGTAACACAAATTATTTGGGATGGCTATATACTCGAAGGCTTGTCAATACGGATAGAATTGTTCACACTGGCATTGTTGGAATTTTCGATTGAAAATTAAATAAAATTATTCAATTTTGTGAGTTTCCAATTTATTGGAAATCTGTGATTTATTTGAGAAGGAAAAGAGATGCGTACAAGTATTTGGGTGCTCCATTATGCTACAACGTGAAAAGCATAAGATGCTGGTCCCACATGTCATTGAAACATGTGAAGGAAAAGGGAAGAGACAAGAGTGCTGCTAACGTGCAAACTCAAGGGCCCCACTTGTCATGTACAGAGAAAAGGATAAGGCGTTGGCCTTCTTCCTTGCAACGAACACAGAGAAGAAAAGGGGATCGTTGCCCCAATTTCTCCAGCGCCTCCAGGAGCGGATGCTCTGATCCGAAGTCGTCGCAAATCGTGCAACTCCATGTGACGACTCCGTGGAGCACGATTGCACGTTGGGAGAAGATAAGGAAACTTGACATCTTCCGCAACGTTTGGGCGACGACGATGGAGACGATCCGCTTCTTTAGGAGCTCGATCGGGAATTCGTTGCAGATACAGGTGCATCTCTCGGTGATAAATAGAGACCCTCCTCCTCTTCCTCCAGGACGGATAGAAAGAAATCACTCCCCACTCGTGTTCCCAACAGTCCACTTTGAGCAAGAACGTCGGGACCGCTGCGGCGACGCTGCTCCGGCGATTTACTCTTGAGTTACTGTGCTGCACCTCCCCAAGTCTCAATCCGTCGTTCGTCTTGCCGCGATCGCCGGAGAGGTGTCGTATCTCCGAGGGAAGACGCGAAGTGGCCCGAGGCATAGTCGGGGCGTAAATTCTCTCTGGGACAGCGTCGAATCGACGTGCTTCACCTCTACGAGTTAATTCTCGTCGTACTGTGAGAACAACTTCTTCTCTGTTGTTTTATTTCCTTTGCTATGGTGAATAGTTTCCAAAGCTCTGCATCTTTGTGCCTTTTCAACATGACTAGATATGTACGTATACTTCTGTCTCAATTCCTGAAAGTTGATTATGTGCCTAACTTTCTGGTAGTATATTGTGGAGCTTGATCTTTCATATTTTCCTGGTAGCTAGCTGAGTTGTAGACTTTTTTGTGCTTTGTTTTGTCAAGTACAGTACAGCCTGGAGGTTGTCTCGTAGGGTCTCTTTCCAATGTCCAGTAAGAAGTTTCAGTACCTTTGTTTGCAACTTTGCATGTATACAAATAGAGTTTATTTTCCAGTTTGTTATACTGATTAGGTTTGTGTACAGATGTATTTTATCTTTTGTTTATTGGTTGTTTAGCATGTTCAGCCTTGTCTTCTCTGCTTTTAGAAAGCCTCATGTCTTGTTTATTATGGTCTTTGAAGTTCAATCTTTGCTTCATGATTACTGTGAAAATTATGTGTCTTTACTCTTTGTGTATGAAAACTTAGTCTATGCGATCTTGGGATGGTATGCTTATTTATTTCTTTGAGTTTTGCCCTGTTTAGAAGCATGTACTTGTGTTTTGAATCATACATGCAGCGTAGTCTAATATTCATGTGAATAAAATGGAGCTTAACCATCTTAATCTGATCTACTCGCTTTTATTCCATCAGGCATAGCATCACTTCCCGAGTTAAAAGAAAGTCTAGGCTGTTTGGTTAGGTTTATATTTAGCTTTTGGAGTGTGGCTTATACTCCCTCCGTTCCATTTTAATTGACTCACATATATCTACATATAGATGCATCTAGATACGATTTAGTGTTCGGTACATCCATATCTAGATATATGTGAGTCAATTAAAATGGAATGGAGGGAATAAGTCACAAAAGTAACTAAATAGATGCTTTCAGCTTTTGCCTTTTAATTTTTGACCGGACATTCTTACATGATAATATAAGCCAAAATCAAAAGCACCTAATATGCTTTTGTGACTTGTAGACCAAAAGCTGAAATAAAGCCTATTCAACTTTTTTTAAATATGAACAATTTCTAATTATGAATTTATTTTTTAGTTCGAACATTTCTAAATCTGAATATTTTTAGATCTGAACAATTCTCAATTATGATTTTTTAAATTTGAATATTTTTTAAATGTGAACATATATTAGCTCTGTTTTTTTAGAAATTTCAACATTTTCTAAAGTCGAACAAATTAAAATTTCTGAAAGAATTTTGAAATTTGCATTTTTAAATTCCGAACACGTTTCAAACCAAAAAAATTATTAATTTTTAATCCATTATGAACTTTTTTAAAATCTGATAATTTCTATTTTTGAATAATTTTAATATTTGAATATTTCTAAATCTTTTAATTCTCGAGGTACTTTTGGAATTTGAATTTGAAATATGGACATTTTTCAAATCTGAAACATGTTGAAACTTGTTTTCTAAATCTGAATATATTTTTAATTTGCTCTTTGTTTAGTCTCTAATTCCTGAGGTATTTTGGATTTTTTTTTAAATCTAAACATGTTCAAATCTAAAACATTTTGAAACTTGTTTTTTAAATCTGAATATATTTTAATTTGATCTTTTTTTAATCTGAGCAATTTTAGTTTTCAACAATTTTTAAATTTGGATTTCTAAATCTGAACAATTTTCAATTCTGAACATTTTTTCATTTCAGTTTTTTAACAATTTTTTTTTCAATTCTGTACATTTGTAACTGTTGATACTTTTTAATCTGATTTTCTAAAATTTGAATATTTTATAATTATGATTGATTTTTCTTTCCACTTGTGCATTAAAAAACTCGAGTGAAAAAAATGACATGCCTGCATGCATGAGTGCTAATCGCATGCATGAGGGCTAATCACAAGAATTAGTCTAATGCTAATTTTGTGACTAGTACCGCCTGATTAAATGTAATTAATACGAGCTGGTGCATGCATGCCTTACATTTATTGCACGTGGTGTTAGTAGGTGTGGCCTGTGTCCACATAGATACGAAACTAGAATCTCTACTATCTAAAAAGAACCTTTTGTTCTGTCGTCCGTCATCCAGCGCGTTTCGCCTCTGCTTTCGTCACACTTCGTCGCGCATCGCGCAACGGAAAAGGTATCCTCCGCGCGTCTTTTCCTCTCCGTAATCGCCGGCGGTTTCTTCCGAGATGATCTCCCTTCCCCTTCTCATGTTATGGGGTCATTTCAACGAAACCCTTGCTGTCTCCGAGTCGCCTCCAGACTAGTCCGAGGCGCCCGCGCCGCCGAGCCGCAGAAACGTCTTACACATCGTCCATTGTCCTCGCCGCCGCCGAAGGAGGTCGTCGAACGGCAGACGACTGCGGCATGGCGTCTCCTTCGGTCGTTCAATCCCATAAATCTAACCCCCACCCAAAAATCGCCCCCAAAATCGACCTCCCTAGACCCGTCTGCGACTGTGCGCCGCTATGGGAGGTGTGTGCGCATGGCTCGGCCACCATGGCCTCCGCACCGATGGCGACTGCGTGCGTCCCTGCTCCACCGCGGAGCTCCCTACTGCTCACCCAGGGGCGCTTTGCTCGACCAATCTGGCGTCCGTGTTGATGGCTCTCCCCTGTGGCGTGGCCCGGCTCCTCTGGCCTCCGCTACGGCGCCCGCTCGTAGCCTGGCGACGGCAGCTCCGGTTCGCCGAGCAGTCGCTGGCAAGTTAGTTGGCGCAGCCTCGACCTGGCTTCCGTTCTCAGGTGTTTGTAAGTTTGCTCCGTCTCCCTGTGAAATCAGTGCTGAAGCTACGTGTGTGTGTTTCTGTTTAGTCCCAGCCGACATGCAGCAATAGTTTCTTTATGTTTGATGTTGAATTAATACCAATTTTTCATGTTGTGCATGACTAGGAGCCTGCCCATTGTCCAGCTACCTGAGTTCTTGGAGCCAGCCTTTGTTTCTGCTTGTGGATTTGAAAGACAATAGTGTGGGTGGAGTATGTACTGATAGTGAACTTCTGTAGCCTGTAGGTGCTTCTCAGCAACAATGGATGTCACAACGGTAGCAGACGATTGAATGCAATATCACATACTGTACAGCACGTGGAGCTAGAATGCTATTCCTTGGTCGCCTACATGATCTAAGGTTTGTTGAATATGATGTTCATCGGTGTTCGTTTATAATATGTGAGACTTTTACAAGTTGTTGGCTGTGACTGACCTTTTATTTTCAGTCGAACCATTTTATGTTGCCACAAACTAAGGACACATCAGCATTTAAAAGCAATCAAGATTAATGGTCTATTGACACTAAATTCGGTGAAAAGCTGACAACAAGTAACACTTATTAGGTATTCTTTTCAGAATGCATATAATTTTTCAATTTGTATTAGAAGATGCCAGAGAATGTTTCTTACTGTTGTGAAAAATTATGAAAGGTTGTCATTACTTATGTAGATTAGATAGATGTTTCCGTAAAGAGAAACTGACTATTATGAAAGGTTGTTTTTCACATTATGATTCTCTGCCTGATGCTACAAAAAAGTTAATAATCTTCCATAGTAGGGCGGGTGACCGAATTCAGATTGCTCATTGGAATATTTTTGGTGTGCTACATGGGAAAGTATTATGTGTGAAGCCTTTATTCACAATATCATAGAAGATAACTTTACTTAAGGCTTCTTCCATAGGGTTTGAAGGCATAGTTAAAATTTCAGCGCGCTAATAGTTTCGATTCAGGTGTGTGATGGCATATTCAATTTGACCTTGGGATATTCAGGTTTTCTAAACCTCTTCACTTAATTTACTTTTAACCCGTACATCTTTTTTGGGTTAGAAAGGGATTTTTTCTCAGACTAGCTAATTTATGCTCGTTTGTTCTACCGTCTTGCAGGTAAGAAAGTAGATGGTGAATTTGGTAACGGAAATTGTTTTGTAAAATGGTTTTCCAAAGTATCGTGTGAGATCATGGAAGCTATGTTGTTTGATCATGATATGATGCCTACCAAACTTCTTTTACTACAACTTTTTGTATGTGGAATTGAGTCATAGAAGCAAGCAAGAGATGCCCTCATATGATTCCTCAAAAAAAAAAGTAGAGAAGGAACTGATATGATTATGGAGACATTCAGCTTCGATGATGCTATTTCCACTTATTTATTTTAAGGTGCATTATCAACAGAATGTCCTTTGTTTCTTCATGTTCAGTTCTATGATTATTAGAGGTTATTGAATTGGCTTTGTAGAAGAATGAGGGAGGGAAAAGATTAGCTACAGAACAAGATGCCTCCCCCATTAGTTCCTATGTTTGCAGGTGTGGGCAGTGTACACCAAATGGCAATTTGGAAGTGGATCCATTCAACACCGAAACAATGTGGTGAGGTGGTATCTTCCTTTTATCTTCATCTGATTGCTTGTCATGCATGGGTTCTACTTGCAGCTTATATGATCTTATTTGTAGAATGTAGGTTTGGGAAATTGTGTGGAGTAGAAAGCAAATAAGGAATGAATTGAATGGTACAGTACAATCACTTTGAGCCCGACACAACACTGTATCTTCATTCTCTCCCACGTGTTTGATCTTCAGTGAGCTCTGAACACTTGATGTAACCGCAAACTAATGTTTATACGAGGCATATGAAGTAAGTCAACCACTAGCACTTCCTTTCATGTTTTTGTTTCAATATCTTTTCATGTATTTTCATGTACGGCTGCAGCAGAGCAGGCAGTGCCTCTGCGGCACACAAGCTGACATTGAGCGGCGTAGGCAGCTCGGCAAGTAGTGGCTGACTGTCAAGAGCCACAGCTAGCCAATATCGAACAATGGAAGGAAGTACTTGGGGAGAACACCAGTCATGTTTGATGCTTCCGGATTTGATTTTAAAATATGAAGAAACAACATATCAAAATTTTATAACCAGTGTTAGAGTAAATAAATTATCTAATTTACTTAGTATCACTGTTAGAGTGTGTGACAATAAAAGTGGCATACTTCTTTTGCAGAACATAGTATCAGGAAAAAATAAGTGCCTGCATGCAAAGTTAAAATTTGGAAATTATGTTTTATCTTTCCTATGATGTTTTTTGCCATTGAATTGCTACAGATGCCTTATCTTTCTCAACCAAAGTTTGGTGTTTTTTTTAAACAGTGCTTGAAATTTAGATGAGTTGTGCCTCCTAATTGAATCTGATATGACATTTGGCATTGTTGCTTGTGCTGGTTGTCCTGTTTGTCAGTAAAATTGACTTGCTACATTTTTGTGCAGGAGTTTGCTTTCCATGTATGTTTCAGTTACGAATATCATGCAAAATTTGGAAGATCATGATAAGATTTCCGGATGTATCCTTTCAATATATTACTATTTTTTTTACTTCTTTTCTACTCAAGGACATCAAGTTCTATCTATGGACATCAGATAAACTACTTTTTCTGCCTTTTCTCTTTAGACTTCACCATTACCTTTGTCTTACAGCAAACAAAAGGCTACGGTAGTGTCATCGGGTTTCGCCGAATTAATCTACCGCCGTGCGTCCGCAGAAGAAAGGCTACGGTAGTGTCATGAAATCGGCCTGCGGCAGCTCCAATTCGCCCAGCCACTGCTCTTTGTGCAGTCTCCGGTCACCGGCCGTCGTCGGATCGGCCGTGAGCAGGCGAGCTCCAGCTTGAGGCCGCGCAGTCGCAAGCACTCGCAGTTGCGAGGCAAGGTCGAGAGACAGGACGACTTGGAGGAGATGGCACGCCGGCGTCCTGTCGAAGTGGAGAGAAGGCGAGGTGGCGCACGGTGTGGCCGCAGACTGCAGAGTCGTGTACGAGATGCAGGATTTGGGGCAGCCGTGAGAAGGGATCGTGAAGGTATGTGGGTATGTACTATGTAGCCATGTGGGGACGATGGTTGTTGGGACTTTGGGCCTTTTGGTGGGCTGATAGGTACGTATTGGACTAGGCAATTGAGAGGTTTCGACTTATTAGGCTATTTTTCGGTTCGTTCGGGTAAGGAAGGCGTAGAACCGAAATAGCTGAATTAAATTCGGTTTTCCAGAACTGCTGACCGAATTAGGAATCAAATATTTCGGTCCAGGTCAGTTCGGTGTCGGTCCCGGTTCTTTCGGTTCGGTATTTCAGTCATCGGTTAAAATGCCCACCCCTAAGTGGAACTTACGTGTTGTTTCTGTGATGATACTGTAGGAATATTCGATTATTTCTTCAGATATACAGTGGAAGCTTGACTGCCTGAGCATATATGGAGAGATGTTTCAGCATAATTTTTAAATTTTGCATATCGCATTGAGATTTTGAGGACTTGATCTGCCAGCCAAAGTACTATATTATTTCTTAAAAGACTCAATGACACCAGTAAGTGGTCTCTTCACTCTACTATCAGTCACAAGTTGTTGTGCTAGAGTTCTCCAGGGATGCTTGGAAATAAAATCTCCATTGTTGTCCTACGCCAATCTTGGAATGTGTGTATGGTTAATTCATCTGATTGATGAGCTGCTGAGTCGTCAGACTTATCCACCTCACGGATTCGTGGGATTTCCTATGGCACACTTACGTTGCAGGTACACATACTTTAGCTCTTCTCTTTTATTAAGCTTGATCTGCACATGATATCCTTATCTCCGCTCATCACATTTCTTAGAGCAGTGTTATTATTTTAAAAATCTCTTTGATGAAGAACAATAGATCCATATATTTATTTTATTTGATTCCATATTTTCTGAAAATCATTTTGGTGCGGAACAGTAGATCCATTTTGATGCAGAACATTAGATACATGTATTAGTCAAATATTGAGTTCTGCTATTTATCTAGCCATTTTTCTATCTAATGCTATGTATTTCCAAGGCTACTCTTAGGATTTTTGAGCTGTCGGTGGTCTATATTGTTCGGTCAGATCATGGTAGACAAATGTCCAGAGTTGAGATATGGAAAGAGAATGAAAGGTGACATGAACCTCATGAAAGATTTCTCGATGTAGGAGAAGGTATACACGATGAAGCGATACCGAGAATATGGTGACATAGGTGAGTAACCACAAGGGGGACTTCAGCCGCAGAGATTCAAGGATTAGGAAATTGTTCACATGTGTGAAGCAATGATGTAAAAATAGGATGTTGTTGATTGAAAATAAAGACACATTGGCTATGTAATTTAGAAGAGATTCAATAGACAATCTAAGAGAGAGGAAGACATCTACCTAAGACAAATAAATAATAGTCCCTTCGGTCTACTTTAATTGTCATAAGAAAACAACTAAACGATTATTGTTCATAAACACAACTGTCGACATATATTTTGAATTAGACGATTTTATATGACATAGTGTCTCCTGTTGCAATGCACGGGCATTGACCTAGTAGAATACAAAATAGAGGGAGAGATACGGCTAGGTGAAGCAATCATGATCATGGGTTGCATGTGAAGGGGATGGTCAGATTTCAGGGAGCGTCGTCGCCGTGAGCCACAGAGCATTTTCGGCTTATAGCCCGCATACGTTTTATTTTTTCTATGTGAAGTAGAGAGACATGAAAAAGTGAGTGGAGTGGACTCTCATGCTACAAGAGCCTTCCTCTACACGTTTTTGTAGATAAAACTAATAAATATAAGGAGACAAATAGAGAAGGTTGCACAAAATACTAGTCTTATAGTCATCCTTATAGGCCACCTTACTATCTGAGTGTTTTTAGATGGTGGCCATAAATGACATGGCATCTCCATAGAGCTAGCAACTGGCTATACTACTAGCCATGCTCTGAGACTGATACAATTGTATCTCACACGACAGCTACCCTGCCACGCGCCGCGGTCGCACGCGTCGATCGGACGTGAGAGCCGCCATCTAGGTTGGTATGCCTTCTTTGTGGGGGTCGCATGGGTTGGCCTCCTCGACGTAACTCTCGCCATGCTCGGACGAGCTGAAGGAAACACGTTTGCTGCAACGGCGGCGTGGGTAGCTCGTTGAAATAGTTCCGAGAAGATGGCAAGGAACTCCCGTTGGCAGGAGGATCGCTATCGAGATCCATTGGCTCATGTCGCCTAGTATTTAGGCGGCAGAGAGAACGTCTTGCTCCATCTTTTGCTCCAACCTTTCCTTGGCGCGTGTCGCCAAGCGCCCTGGCCAGTTCCACTTGCTCTGTTTTCATCAATTTTGGCTGCACCACCAGCGCCTTCTTTTTTGGCAGTGCGAGTCTAGGCCCCAATCGAGGCGGTGACGAAGTAGGTTTGCGGTGGCAGTGGCAAAAAAGAGGTGTGCGGCGGTGGAACCGAGGAAGAAGAATTTGAGGAGTTTGTGGAAATAGAGTGAAGAATTTTGAGAGATTTTAGCGGCCGGCGTGCCAATGTCAAGGGATGGGAAGAATTTGGCGTCCGGCCCATATCAATAACAAGGCGGTCCTGCTCGTCGGATGGCTTGTCTGGCCACTGTCCGGCACCACCAAGAGGGCCTCCAAATTTGGAATCCTGTTAGAATATCGGGCCCATTTGTGGGCAGCCCATATAAGCAAATCCTGAAATCTCAAATTGGACCATTGTAGCGCCCCGACCCTAGAACTATACAGTGAAACGTTGTGTAACCGGTCATGCTACACAATCGAGGGTTACTGGGTTTACCAATCCAGGACAAAACTCATTGGCAGGTGTGCTCGGAATGGATCATCGGCACACAACACCTCGATCATGCCATAAGCTCAGACATCGCTTTCACGTATAGTAAAGAGATCAAGACTGCGGAACAACTGGCACTTCACAGACTCTACGACACAAGAGATCATAGTTCAACTCATATAATTGAGGAAAATAGCAAATGACACATCAGAGGTCACTGACCCATCATTACAACAAGTGGAAGCAAATAAGGTTGTCTAAACAACAAGATCCAAATTATGGCCTAAGAGGCCTACAATAACATATCCCGGCCAGCCTGTTCCGTGAAGTCCCAAGCTGCCACCTGGGAACCCCAGACTATTCGTCGAAGTCAACGTAGAACCCACCTTCCAGTTCGGTGACGTCCTCCTCTGAAACAAGTAATAATCAACAAAGCAAGGCTGAGTACGACGTACTCGCAAGAATTAGTAGGGCGATATAGGCCCAATGCTGACGGAGGCTCTAATGCTGTATAAAGTAGCTGGTTTTGCATAAAGCTAGTTTTCCTTTTAAAAGACTTCAGGACCCATTGCATCGTCTACTCAGAATGTTTTCCGAAAAGGGATAAGAGAGTAAACTTTCATCTGTGGTTCTCAACGAACCATTTGTAACCAGAAGCATCTCATCTCCACCAAGGCACTCCCTCGAATCACCCTCGAGCAAATGAACCTTTTATCACTCGTTGGATTGCAACCTCTAGCTGCCAATTTATTAATTAGATTCAGGTTCTCTATGAGCTAATCCGCCTTTCCCAAGAGTTTGTCCATAACCGCGGACATGGCTTTTCGAAAACATTAAACCCTGCAGGGGTGTACTGTTTTTACCATTGGTACCGTCCGACCCCTTGCATGTACAATTAGCTCTCTTCCTGGGAAAGCCGGCAGGGCAGGCACGATTAAACCTTTACAAAGCATGAGACTATCCAAGGGTCATCGTGACGACAGGACAAGTTCAGCGCCTATTTCAACACCCTGCCCCATCGCCACTTCCTATCACCTCCATCATCATCATCATCGTCATCATCAACATCATCAACATCATCAACATCACCGGCCACACACTCGCAAATGGAAAGCGCAAACTAGAGGACCCTTGGATAAGCCCGCACTAATTATTCGGTTAGTAAGGAGCCCATACTCCCATCGATGGAAGCACGCTCGGTTCTTGGTTCTAGCTAAAAGCACTCTCAGCCTAGGTGACAAGAATGCGGCAAAACAGCATCCCCGATGGCAACTCATCCAAGCCTTTTAACAAATTAATTAAGTACCAAACGTAACCACCATGTCCGAACCATTCCATCAGGATCATCATCATCATGGAATTAAATAACCGGACAATATGACATTTAACTAAGCTTGGCTAAGCATCACTAAGCATAAATACATACAACAGTTGTATCTTTGTCTCCGGCCAACATATCAAACCTAGGTTTCATAGGAGGGGAAGCATGTGATGGTTCAGGGGACAATGCATATCATAGGATTCTCTAACTTGATCAAAAGTGACATTGGAATCGCATGCAATATTCTGGTGGAGAAAATAAGTTTATAAAACAATAGGATTCTAGAATACCAAGAAGGTTAGGTTAGCTCTTGCCTTGCTGATAGTACTGGGCACGTGGATCGTCGAGGTATTGTGGTGGAACCTCGACTCCTGAATCTAACGAAACACAACAATAACAGGAAAACGAAATAAATAACACGAATATAAGGTGCAATGCACAATCATGATGAGATGGTCAATTTATGCACTTAAATCATATTGGGCATGTCCCACAAGTTAAATGGATCCCCTAAAATAAATATCGCAATTAACGGGTCGAAACTCCATAATTAACTTAGTGAATTGCATTATTATCCAAAAAGTCCAGTACTGAAATATGGTTCCTAAATGCATGAAAATGACATTATTAGATAGGTACTGTCCTACTGATCATTCTGGTACTTTGTTCGCAATTTTCTGATTAACGATGAAGAAATGGTGATTTAAACGGTTATGCAATTTAAATCATTTTAACCAATTCAAAATTAACATCAAAGGAAAAGTTATTTTCATACTGTGATATTAACATAGATAGATAGCATTTGTTTTGCTGGTCATTTTGGTATATCATTTGCAATTTTTGGATCAATATTCATCAAGTTATGATATTTTCAATAATTGATTTAATTCTGCCATTTTATTTATTTTTAATAAACAGCACCAATATTAAATCTAAAATTCTCTCAAATGACATAAACTTGTAGATCATTGTTCACTGAACATTTTGAGAGCTTATTCATAATTTTTGGATGAGTAGAACTCAAGTTATGCAATTTCCAAATTCCACATTTATTCTGCCATTTCTGTTTTTATTAAATACAGGCAATTTATTTTGGCCAAATAATTCAACCAAGGGCTCTAACAGATAGATAATTTCTTCCTGAGCATTTTGGTATATTATTTGCATTTTTCTGAATTGTGGTTCAAAAGTTATGCAATTTCAAAGTTCAAATTCATTTTTTGCCATTTAAATTAAATTCCAGAAAAAGGCCGAAACGTTTTGTACCGGGCTGATGCTAGCCTCAGTCACTGACTGGTGGGGCAGTGGCCACGGTGGCATGCCACGTCGGCCCAAGGCCCACGGGCAGGTTTGTCCGGAGGAAGGCCAGGACCGGCGCGGCGAGCGCGCGGTGACCGGCGGCATGCCGAGCACAGATCTGTCGCTACGCTTCGATCTAGCCCTAACGGAGGGTACGGGCGTGCTCTACGCGCTGAGGCGACCTAGGTGGTGGCGGTGCGTGACCATATGGTCATCGGAGGAGCTCCGGCGGCGAGCTACGGCGGCGGCGCGGTTTCAGCCTACGGCGATTCGGCGAACCAGAGGGGGAGGGGCGAGGGGAATAGGTCCGGGAGGACCGTGTGCTCACCCTGAGCGCGTCTAGGTGCTCGTCGGTGAAGGGGAAGGCCGGCGGCGATGGCAATCGAGCTCGGCGGTGTCGGACGGAGCGGATGAAGACGTGGACGATGGCGACGATCCCCAGCCTCCGGGTTCGATTCCTCCTAGCCGAAGGATGCAGACGAGGAGGCGAGGACGGAGACGTGCTCAGCTGGCTCCAGGGTAGCTCCGGTCGACAGCGATGCGACGGCAGCGTCCAGCTTAGGTCACGGCATGGAGGCGGCGGCTAGGGTTTCGGCAGGGGGGAAAAAGGAGGAGGAGAAGGAGCAGAGGGTCGCGGGGGAGGCCTCTTAACCTCCAAGGGGGGCCAGGGCGCGAGGGGGAGCGAGGAGAGGCCAGGGCGACACGGTGGCCATGGCGCCAGTGCCTCCCCTGTCGCCACAGGAGGAAGGGATGACAGGTAGGGCCCACCTGTAAGGGTTTTGTTCTTTTTATTTTTCCAGAATTTCCAATAGGGTTTAGGTATTTAATTGAGGCCCTTAAACATTTTTAACAATTCTGGAAAAATTCACAGAGCCAATATATTACATTTGGAACCTGTGATAAAATTTGCAGCCCATTTGGAAATTATTTCATGTGTTGACATTTCAGAATTTGCTCTCTTACATTTTGGGCTTTATTTAAATATTTGAAGTTGCAATTGCATTAATTTTTGCAACAAACATATTTGTAGTTGTTAGAACTTCCTGGACAAATATGGAAACTCAAGAATATTTTGTTTTGCCAATTTGAGCAATTGCATTTGGTTTGGAATTTTTGGAAGTGTTTGCTTCCTTTTAATGCTTTCAATTGTTTGCAATATTTAATTTAGAAATTTAATTATGTATGCCATGATGCAGTGCAAAGCAAAAAGTGAAAATTTGGCTCAAATTTTAGGGTACCAAATCTAGGCTGTTACAATTCTACCCCCCTTACAAGAATCTCGCCCCGAGATTCCTAGAGTAGGAAGAGGGAGGAGGGAAACATGACAACCCTTAACTTCAACGATCTTCTCGATCCCACGAGGACCTTCCTTGTTGCAGAGAAAAGGTAACAAGCATGACGTGCCGACGAGAAACAGAAGATAGTTCAAGGGGACAGACAAGTTCTCTCAAAGGGTTGGAAATATGAACTTTGCACAAGACCATAAGCCATTGGGGAAACTAGGAACCACTTGACCATACAAAGGTCGAGCAGAGGATAGGATAAACGACCGAGTGATATTTTTAGCACACCACGTTAAGGTTCTCCTCGATGTTCTGGATACAACTATCAGGCTTCGGAAAAGCCTTCAATAGGTCATCAAGTGGAGGTCGGACTTTTAAAGATTTGCAAAGAGACCATAAGGGCAACTTCTAGAATAAGTAGCACAATATCCTCATGGAGAGTGGTTTGATTTTACGAAAGGCAAGAGGATATCACAATAGACCTTCCAGTTAAGTAGGGCAACCACCACCTCAAACTTGCCGGATTTACACAAGGCCTATGTCATACTCTTAAGAAACACCAACCATCATTTCTGCTTGAGATTCAGATTTGGTTAAGCGTGCGGATAATTTAGACTTGACATGTCCGAGGGAGGAGTTACAACAGTTAACGAGAGGTAAAGTTCTCAAGAATTTACCACAGCGTCAAGCTCCAGAACACGAGCTAGATTGGGAGTTCTAGGCGGTCACGACTACACAAACGAAATTGTACCAGCACAAACTCCAAACAATGAAGCCCAACTGATTTATGACTGGGAAACACCGGTAAGCTGATGAGATTTGACAACTTCTTCTTATTTAGGAACATTTCGGCCCGTGGCACACATGACGTATTTAGAGAACTAGAGGTAACAACCTACCAACTCAACAACAAAGCACATATGCATGACCAACTTGGGATTCTTTTCGGGGAGACGAGCAAACTTCACTCGGGCCCATGGCGACAAATGTCAACCATTAGACATGGACCAGAGAAAGCACTTCCATCATCCAGAATGCATACGACGCGATGGCACGAAGATGGTTCGGACAAGTTTCCAAAATTTCTCGACAACACGATCAGGGGGCAACCCGGCAGTACTTCTGGAAAGACACCCAGAATATCACGAACCACCACATGTCACAGGTGGTGAGAGGAATCATGCTTTTCCAGGTAAAGGATGTGGTCTTTAGAGTTCCAACGTGAATCTAACTCGTTGACCGAAGGTGTGCACCTGAACGAATGGACTTGGCAAGACAAACAACTCAGATCGATGATATGATTTCCAGCCATGCTAAGAGTGCCACCAAAGTCTTTGGATTTCCAAACAATATCAATTGCTAAGGATATCCGATTACCACAACGATATACATCCTCAACAATCTCGAGCCCGGGTAGCTCGGAGGTAGATGGATAATGAAGGGTAAGAGCATCACTTCATCAAGTACGTCATGTGACTAAGCACGACCTCTTGATATGAAAGAGTGTGACACTCCAAGGTGGAACGAAACAAAAGCTAGACAAGCTCTTACTCCGCGAGTTACAATACTTTGACCTGGTCCGACACATGGACAAGGTACCGGAGTTTGTTTCTCCTGACATCCCAAAGTGGAATGCCTTGACGAACCACAAGAATAACATGCATCAGAACACCCCAATGCACGATAAAACTTAACTGTCAGCAGCCAGATAGAGGGCGGACAACAGATTTAGGTTAAGGAACGGGCTAATAACAATTTCAAGATAAGCCCTTGGATTTAGATGGTTCCCTAACAGAAAGCCTAGCTAAAGCTAGTGACAGAGAAGAGCATCGGTGAGGAAAACAATTACGGCTGCAACCTCGAGTTTGAAGACTAACTTCAATTTTGCCAACCTGATGTAAGGTTTGAATTAACAACAGGGTTCAACGGAAAAGATCTTGGGTTAAAGATCAACTTCATGCTCCGGGACTCACAATAGCATAATGCTCACAAGGGTGACAACCCTCATGAATCATTACACCTGAGCCCTAGCACAATCCGGGACCTTCGGTTCAAGATCTTCGGCTAGAGCAAAGGAATTTCTTGATGGTCCGCAACACTTCTTCTCTTGGGCTTTAGATTTGGCAGGCGATCAGAGATAACCAGTAACTAAAGGTAGAAACCCACCCCGTGATCCTAAAGATTAGAATTTTGCAGACGATCAGAAGAACCGTTAAAATCAAATAGAGATAAGATGGCACCGAGATCAGAGTGAATTGGGTAAGGAGTAAAAAGAGTCCTAAGAGGGTTTTCACAACTCTTTTTTAGGTTATAAATAGTTTTCACAACACTAGACTCACTACTAGGAAACTAGCTATAGGTGGATAGATATTCTGTGGCGCACTAAAGTAGCCGTGCGCCACAGAATATTCTGTGGCGCACCGTTGGCTGTGCGCCACAGAAATCCTCCCCTTTCTGTGGTGCATATCTAACAGATGCGCCGCTGAAATATGTTATTCTGTGGCGCACCCGTGTCCATGCGCCACAGAAAACTAGTGGGCCCCACAACCAACGGCTGGATTGCAGCCTACTTCACATTTTCGGTGGCGCATGGCGAAGGATGCGCCACAAAAATATGTGTTTCTGTGGCGCATCTGGACCCATGCGCCACAGAAATATGGGTGGTCCCCGCCCCAAAAAATTGAGTGAGCCATTTCTGTGGCGCATGGAAGAGATGTGCCACAGAATTTAAATATAGAACACAAACACATTTTAAAGAAATTAAAGACTTTTTTTGTGTATCAAAATATGTATGCTCTACTAAAATATGTGTGTTCTAGCTACTATATATTATATAGCATGTGTGTGTGTGTGTGAGACAAGAACATATATATATATATACCATGAATAAAATATGTGTGGTCTACTAACAATTGTGTATATATTCGTCTTTAATTTCTTTAAAATGTGTTTGTGTTCTATATTTAAATTTAACCAAAAAAAAATTTAAACGAAATTTTTTTATTTCAATATAACGAAAAATGTTTTTTTAAAGCATAACAAATGTGTTTCTGTTCTATATTTCAATTTAACCAAAAAATTTTTTGTGTAAATTTAAATATAGAACACAAACACATTTTAAAGAAATTAAAGACTTTTTCGTGTATTAAAATATGTGTGGTCTACTAAAATATGTGTGTTCTAGCTACTATATATTATATACCATGTGTGTGTGTGAGAGACAAGAATATATATATATACCATGAATAAAATATGTGTGGTCTACTAACAATTGTGTGTATATTCGTCTTTAATTTCTTTAAAATGTGTGTATGTTCTTTCTTTCAATATAACCAAATTGTTTTGTAAGAATAACAAATGTGTTTGTTTTCTATATTTTAAATTTAACCAAAAAAATTAAAAGAATTTTTTTGGGACAGTCAGGATTCGAACCTGGCTGTCACCCAACTACAAAGTGTAGCAAACCACTGGGCTGTGTGTGTACTGGTGTCATATTACAGCAAAACGCTTCTTTTAAATATGAGGCCACACAATTCTGTGGCGCATCCTTGCTGGCATGCGCCACAGAATATGCCATTTTTGTGGCGCACCCACGAGGGGTGCGCCACAGAATCTCAATATTCTGTGGCGCATGCCAGCAAGGATGCGCCACAGAATTTCCTTTCCCCCACTTACATGTGGGGCCCGCCCGCGCCTCTCCATCACTTAGCAGTTTCACCACCGCGCGCACTCTTCAACGCCGCCCTCTACAACTCGCCGCCACACCCCAACTCGCTCGCCGTCGACCGCCGCCGGCCGCCGGAGGACACGCGCGCCCATCCCCGCCTCCAACTCGCCGCCGCCGGCTGCCGATACTCCGATCGTCCCCGTCCTCTGCAACTCGCCGCGCGCCCTCTGCAACTTGCCGGCCGCCCTCTACAACTCGCCGCTGCGCCCGCCGCGTCCACGCCCGACGCCCGCCCCGGACGGCCTTGCTGGTTCCTCCCTCCTCCCTCCTCCTCCCTCCTCTCGCCCTGCGCCCTCCTCCCTCCCTGCCATCTTCCTCCTCCTCCCTCCTCTCCATGGAACATGCACTCTAGGTGCTTGTGGAAATGCCCAAACCGAGACATTTTGAACATGTTAGTGTCATCTTAAGTCCTCAAATTTGCAGCTCCATTCTGTTTCTCTAATCGAGCATATTCAAATTTGCAAAAATTGGAGATGAAAAATTGGAGATAAAAAATTTGCTAAGTGTTAAATGGTCACTGTTTAAACATACCTTTAAAACTGACGTGAATTAAGGTGCTAGAAATTTTCAAAAAACTATTTTTGAGCTTTATCATGATGTAATAATGTAGTGCAATAGATCCATGAAGGTACATTGTAAATAGGATCAAGATTTCATAATTTTGTAAGCCTCCAAGTTGGTACTTTTTAACTGTCTTGAAGATGCTTAAATATATTGACGCAAGCTTAAATATTAGTTGCTGGCTGCTTAATTAACTCACAGTATGTTACTTGAATGTGTAGCAGGTGTCCTAAGCGCTAGCTGCTGTGTGGTGGTGATCGAGAAGGACCTCGACGCTTGTCCAATTTCAGGTGAGATGGTGGTGGTGGTGGATGTGTGTGATGCATGGTGGTGAATGCATGTGTGATGTTGGTGGTGGATGTGTGTGATGGTGGTGGTGGTATGTGTGGTGGTGGTGAATGCATATGTGTGATGGTGATGGTGGATGTGGTGTGCTGCATGTGCTGAATGTGTGCCCTAGAGGCCTTTTGTGAAATGCTTACAGGTACCCCGAGAGGCCCTTGAGATTGCCGGAACGTTGATTAACTTCCGTTCCGGCAAATTTGGGTACTCCATATGTCCCTTTTTTAGCAAAGGTCATGCCGAAAGTTTTCGTGAATTTTGGCATGACTGCTAAAAAAGGGACATATGAGGTATTGCGACTAATGCATGGGCCGGGGTATCCTAGTAATTAATCAATTGATTTTTTTCTTATATTTCTGTTGTACTAACTTTTTGGCTTTTTTTAATTAAGTGCAAACATGTCGGACTCTGCGGGCCCTTCTAAGAAGATGCGCGTCGAAGAAATAGCTAGAGACGCCAACAAGTCGTTCTGGGAAGCGTCCCAAGAGTTGGAGGAGGCCGCCGCCGCTGGAGCTGCTAGTGGCGACCGTGCCGACGATGAGCAAGACGCCCTGGAGGGCGACGACGCCGAAACCACCGATGGAGCTGCTAGTGGCAGCCATGAGGATGACAACACCACCACCGATGGCGGCGACCACACGGATGGTGGTGTCGACCCAACCGCTCCAAAGCAGAAGAAGGAAAGGAGGAATAGGACACCTCAAGTGCTCGCCAACGTCACAGACCATTTCACCGAGGTCACGCCAAGTGGCCTACCAGTGGCGCCTAAGGTCACTGCCAAAGGGTACAGCATGCAACTAGGGTGCATCCTCCGGGAAAGCGTGTCCATCAACACGAAGGACATCAGAAGCACGACCAATAAGGCTTTGCGCGACGTCCTCCTCCAGAAGCTTCACCAACGGTACACGTTCCCGGAGCCGTTCAACAAAAATGTGGACAGTTTAGCCATCTCAAAGATGAGCACCGCCTTGAGCAGCTGGAAACACCGGGTGAAGCGGAAGATTGAGAAGGGTCTCAGCCAAGGAAAAAAATAACGTGCTATCAAAAATAGCGTGGCCCTCCTCCAGAAGCTATACAAGATATAGCGTGATATAGCGAAGTTACATGTAAAATAGCGTGATGAAAAAAATGCAAGAAATAGCCCAAATATTAAGGATTTCAGCACTAAAAATTTGTCCAGAAGCAATACATGCATAACCAGGTAACCATATTCAAATGCCAAGGCCAAATCAATGGCACAAATACAAATATGAGGCTTAAACCATGAAAATTAATCAACTAAAAGATAAACAATTTTAAACTTTAATCAGAATCATTAACATCGTCTTCAGAATAACTAGAAGAACCAACAGATTGCCCGCCATCATCATTACCTAACGTTATTTCTAGACTTTTTGTTAGTATAGCTATAACATTACCACATTTAGTGTAGTTTGGCGCGTATAAAACGCAAATAGCGCCGTAGCGTCAACTTTAGGCCAAATATAGCACAGCCTCTCCAAATACGCTATATCGTGCTATTAACGGGGAAATAGCGTGCTATTTTTTTCGTTGGTCTCAGCTGGGAGAAGATAAAAGCCAAAGAGCCGATGCTCGACCAAGAAGAGTTTGAGGAATTCAAGTTGTCCTTAAGAACCGAGGAGGCTAAAAAATGGACCAAGTGGGGGAAGGACATGCGGGAGCAGAACATAGGTAACCACCATTGTGGAAGCGGCGGTTACCGAGGAAAGAATCCCATTTGGGACAAAGAGGATGCCGAGTACGCACGTCTTGGAAAAGAGAACCCGTGGGAAAAAATCACGGACGAGCAGACAAGGTTCTTTGTCCGGTCCCGCTACTATCTGGACAAGACCACGGGGGAATTTGTTACCGACGATACCGCCGTGAAGGATTTTGAGAAGAATCTGGTAAGGAATTTAATTACCGCTAATATCTCAAAGTCCATTGCATTGATCTAGTTAGATAATGAAGCCAAATATCTAAATTAATGCCTAATTTGTCTGCAGGAGGCAGAGTTGAAGGCTGACGCTGAGGCCGGCGGCCCGTCGTCCCAGGGGTCGACGGAGCCGTGGGACACAACTTTCAACAGGGCGACGAATGCCTACAAGGGTAGGCCCCTGTCGATGCCGCCGACGTCAGCTGGCCGTGTGTCCAGCTTCGGTACGAGCATGAAGTTCATCAACTACTACCACTCGGACGCCGATACGAAAAAGGAGAGGAGGAGGCCAAGTAAGGATAAAGCCAAGGTTGTTGAGCTAAGAAAGAAGGTGGAGACACTGGAGAATCAAAAAGTGGACTCCACCACAGTTGAGCGGTTAGTGGACGAGAGGCTGAAAAGTTTCTTACCCCCTGGGTTGGCGGAGGGGTTAGCTGCTTGGAATGCGAATGGTCGACAGGGGCCGATATACGTGCCCAGCGGCAGCGGCAGCAACTCCATCATGAACCAAAACGTGTCGCCGGACCTGACGCCCCCTACCGCGAAAGATATCGAGCCGCAGCCAGCGGAGGCTGTTCTTCATAATGCAACCGAGCGGCCGGAGAATGATAGGCCGGCCGCCGACACCGGCGCCCTTGTCTCGACAGTTGCCGAGCTTGACGCCATCACCCAGGTAACTAATTAGTTAGTCCGCAAAATCTTCTATAACTATGCCTATGATGACTGCCATCTCATGATGTCCAACATGTTTTGACTCAGGACATGCCTTGCATACTACTGCATAGGTTGGTGCCCGGCGGAGAGTTGAAGGACTGTGCTCAGGGCACTGTCGTACAACCAATGAGCCGCGATATGCACCACAGTAAAATGGATGAGGACGTGATGAGGGTCAGGTTGGTTACGATAGTGCCTGAGTTTCGCGACGTCGAGCCCCCCATTCAACCTCCGGGAGCCGACGAGGATCACATGGTCCTTAAAGATTGCATCAAGTGGCCGATGAAATGGCCGAAGACCCAGATTCGTCTTGGGACTGGTCTTCTAGGGTTAAGGCGCGCCACCGGCGCCACCTCGAGGCCCCCGATCGTTCGGCCCTCGAGGCCGATCATTCGGCCCTCCTCGAAGCCTGCAGCCATCACCGCCACCCAGAAGGAACCGACGGTCGTCGCCACCAGCAGTCGCGACCAAAAACTGTTGGGAGCGCCTATACCGCAACCATCCAAAGGCGCTGCCAATGCACCTCAACTTGATGCCAACGACGACGATGGTGATGATGTCGACGTCGAGGGCTACCTCAACACTGGCGCCAGCTTGGACATGTACATGCCTCCTATGGATGAAGAACCCTTCCGAGCTCAAGGCGATCAAGCTGCTCGTCCCAGTACATGCACGCAGCGCCTGGACTTCCAGGGTTTATCTCAAGACACGCCTCCGGAGGCCGGCGATCAACCTCCACGCAAATTACCGTCTACCATTTTTAGCCCTGGTACACTACGTAAGACGGTTTTCCCGGAGTCCGCACCCCGACCACCCTCACCATCCCCGGAGATGAAGAAGAAGAACAAGAAGAGAAAGAGGGGGCCAGGCGCCTCTGCGAGCCAGCCAGCTCCTAAGACTATCTGGGGTCATGAAGACACGGTATCACCCCGTGCGGTTGTTGGCTTGACCCGGGTTCATGAAGCTGGTAAAGCGATACTGCCTCCGGAGCTGCTCTGCCTTGCTCGTGGATCCATGCACGCTTTGCATGAATCTATCTTGGTGCTAGAGCGCCTCCTTCTTCAAGACAAGGAGCCAAATTACCCGGTGTTCACAGTTAGGGTGCCAAAGGACTTGGACTTCATCTATGATGCCCCCGCGAATCGTTCTTCATCGCGTACGAGGACGTCTTCAATCTCTTNGCCGATATACGTGCCCAGCGTCAGCGGCAGCAACTCCATCATGAACCAAAACGTGTCGCCGGACCTGACGACCCCACAGCCCAACGCAACGACGCCCCCTACCGCGAAAGATATCGAGCCGCAGCCGGCGGCGGCTGTTCTTCATAATGCAACCGAGCGGCCGGAGAATGATAGGCCGGCCGCCGGCACCGGCGCCCTTGTCTCGACAGTTGCCGAGCTCGACGCCATCACCCAGGTAACTAATTAGTTAGTCCGCAGAATCTTCTATAACTATGCCTATGATGGCTGCCATCTCATGATGTCCAACATGTTTTGACTCAGGACATGCCTTGCATACTACTGCATAGGTTGGTGCTCGGCGGCGAGTTGAAGGACTGTGCTCAGGGCACTGTCGTACAACCATGAGCCGCGATATGCACCACAGTAAAATGGACGAGGACGTGATGAGGGTCAGGTTGGTTACGATAGTGCCTGAGTTCACGACGTTGAGCCCCCCATTTAACCTTCGGGAGCCGACGAGGATCACATGGTCCTTAAAGATTGCATCAAGTGGCCGATGAAATGGCCGAAGACCCAGATTCGTCTTGGGACTGGTCTTCTAGGGTTAAGGCGCACCACCGGCGCCACCTCGAGGCCCCCGATCGTTCGGCCCTCCTCGAAGCCTGCAGCCATCACCGCCATCCAGAAGGAACCGACGGTCTTCGCCACCAGCAGTCGCCACCAAAAACTGTTGGGAGCGCCTGTACCGCAACCATCCAAAGGCGCTGCCAATGCACCTCAACTTGATGCCACGACGACGATGGTGATGATGTCGACGTCGAGGGCTACCTCAACACTGGCGCCAGCTTGGACATGTACATGCCTCCTATGGATGAAGAACCCTTCCGCACTCAAGGCGATCAAGCTGCTCGTCCCAGTACATGCACGCAGCGCCTGGACTTCTAGGGTTTATCTCAAGACACGGCCTCCGGAGGCCGGCGATCAACCTCCACGCAAATTACCGTCTACCATTTTCAGCCCTGGTACACTACGTAAGACGGTTTTCCCGGAGTCCGCACCCCGACCACTCTCACCATCCCGGAGATTGAAGAAGAAGAACAAGAAGAGAAGAGGGGGCCAGGCCGCCTCTGCGAGCCAGCCAGCTCCTAAGACTATCCGGGTCATGAAGACACGGGTATCACCCCGTGCGGTTGTTGGCTTGACCCGGGTTCATGAAGCTGGTAAAGAGATACTGCCTCCGGAGCTGCTCTGCCTTACACGTGGATCCATGCACGCTTTGCATGAATCTATCTTGGTGCTAGAGCGCCTCCTTCTTCTAGACAAGGAGCCAAATTACCCGGTGTTCACGGTTAGGGTGCCAAAGGACTTGGACTTCATCTATGATGCCCCCGCGAATCCGTTCTTCATCGCGTACGAGGACGTCTTCAATCTCTTCACTCTAGACGGCTGGACTATAACTTGGTCCGCCTATACGCGCTCGATATGTCGATGAAGATCAAGAGAGATAATACCCAGTCCGTCGCGGTAGCGGATCCCTACTATATGCGTGACTGCCAGCTGGTGGAAGGATCAGCGACACGGACCAAGGCGACAGAGTACCTCGGGAGTTTCATGCTGACCAACAAGAGGAAGAACAACGTTCTTCTGCCTTTCTTTCCCGAGTAAGTACACATTCGCTCGCCGCCGTCGTAACTTATGCTTTCTTGTAGATTTGTTCCATTGCCGATCCTTTCCAACATTTCGTTTCAATTGTGTTGAGCAGGAACAAGTATTGCACACTCGTCGTCCTGAACCCGAGGTGGTCCAGTGCCACTTATCTCGACTCGGGGAGTTTGGATATGAAGAAAGACTACACCAAGATAAAGGGTGTTCTCGATGAGGCTCTCGAGGGCTACGCCAAAAAGGGAGGCCCATTCGAAAAGAGCAACAAGTTTTCAGCAATGACGGCACACACCGGTTCAAGCATGTGACCGAGTTCTGCTGCGTGAAGCAGAAGTCTGGCAGCGTGAAGGAGGCCTTCTACGCCCTCCATCAACTTAAAGGGTTTGTCCGGGATGCTGAGAAAATGAAGTTGCCATCTAGCCTCCAAGAATGGACCAAATGTGCGGGGGATATCACCGCTGCCGATCTTAGAGAAGACTTCTATCGCATCCAGGTGCAGTTATCAAAAATCATCGTCGAAGATGTCACCAATCATCGGGGGTACTTACACAACGTCAGAGGTAGCAATAAGTGCTTCTTTATTTTATTTATTATAGACTTGTCCACTTAGATTTGTATTATTAATCAATATATTTATATCCCCATCCATCTCCAGGGTTGCCTAAGAGGGAGATTGAAAAATCCTAGAGGCTCAACAGGACACCAGGACGTGGACGACGAAAGAGGGCTGCAAACTGTTCCCGGCGCCGACGAAGAAGAAGGATACATGATCGTCCTCCCCGCTCTTCCTCACCATCATCACGGATCCTAGTGTAGGCGGTGTGACCTATTCATTTGTAATGTGAAACAATGTTAAAAATTCGGCACTTGTAATTATTGTTTGACACGATGAACTTTTGTATCATACTTGTGTAAAAATTGTGTATCTCGGGCTCTAAGTAATGTGATATACCTGTATTTTCTATAATATATACATGTATTTTCTGTTTCCTGTAATATACCTGTATTTCCTGTAATGTGATATACCTGTATTTTCTGTAATATACCTATATTATACAGCAGGCAGCAGAAAATTGAAAATATATTTATATTATTCTGTGGCGCATCTTTTTAGTTTTCTGTGGCGCATGAAGTTCTGTGCCGCATGGAGTATAGATGCGCCACAGATATAATTCTGCCACAGATATAATTCTGTGGCGCACTGTTGCTGTTGCGCCACAGAATCTTGATATTTCTGTGACGCACCGTGGGGGTGTGCGTCACAGAATTACATTTTAGTGGCGAGATTTCTGTGGCACATCCCACCATTTCCTGGATGCGCCACAGAAACACTATTTTGGTGCGCCACACATGACGACCTATTAGTGTCGAGGCCTTCGATCGAGTCCCTAGAGCCCGCCTTCGATGCCTACATCTCCCGCCTTGTCGCGGAGAACAACGGGTCCGTCTGCGTCATCAGCGACGTGTTCGTCGCGTGGACGGTGGGCGTCGCGCGCCGCCGTGGATGCGCGCACGCAGTCTTCGTGTCCTTCGGCGCGCTCGGCCGGCACCGCCATACTGCACGCCCTGTGGAAGAACATGCCGGCGCTGCCTTTCTGCTACGACGGCCTGCTCCGCCTGCCCGAGCACCCGGAGGTGGAGCTCCACCGGTCTCAGATGTCGCCAGTGTTCCTCTCTAGCCCATCTCACGTCACGGACCGGCTGGTGGCGTTCCACCACCGACAGACACAGCACGGGTATCTGACGGACGCGGTGCTGGTGAACACGGTGCAGGAGCTGGAGCCCACCGGGCTAGCCATGGTACGCCGCACTCTGGGCAAGCAGGTTCCGGTTTGCCCCATCGGCCCTCTCGTCCGCGGTGGTTCGGCGGATGCGACCGACGGCGCCACCGTCATGCTCTGGCTGGACTCGCAGCCACCGTCGTCCGTTCTGTACATATCGTTCGGGTCGCAGAACTCGCTACGTCCGAAGCAGATGATGGAGCTAGCCACGGCACTGGAGTCGACCGGGCGGCTTTTCATCTTGGCCTTCCGGCCGCCGGTGGGGCTCGGCCCCGACACCGACAGCGGCGAAGAGTGGCTGCCGGCAGGGTTCGAGGCGCGCTACCAACCGCGGCCTCCTGGTCCACGGATGGGCGCCACAGGTGACCATCCTCGCGCACGGCTCCACGGGGGCGTTCCTTAGCCACTGCCGGTGGAACTCGGTACTAGAGAGCCTGACGCACGGCGTGCCCATCGTTGGCTGGCCGCTCGCGGCGGAGCAGTTCTACAACATCAAGATGCTGGCGGAGGAGTGGGGCGTGTGCGTGGAGGTGGCGCGGGGGAACCTCGAGACCTCAGTCGTGGAGAGCTGCAAGGTGGCGGAGGTGGTCGAGACGGTGATGGGGCCGGAGATGCGGCGGCGGGTGGCGGAGGTCCAGGAGGTGATGAAGACAGTAGAGCGCATGGGCGGAGGACGGCGGGTCGTCCAGGGCGGCGCTGCAAGACTTCTTCGCAGCCATGCGCTTGCACTGAAGTGAGCGCTTGAAGTTGATTCTATTTCCGTCTACTGGAGTGTACGTACATGGGAATAAATCTCCATCTTTCTTTTTTACAGTTAATTTGTTTGGAATTCATCCGGAAAGTCAATATGGAGCCCGAGCTCCATGGAGCTCGGGTTTCCAAAAAAATTTGAATCTGCAAATTTGACATTTAAAAAATTCTAAAAAAAATTATGGTCGTAGATAATACTATGATCTATCACTGTGAAAATTTTCAACCACAAACTCGAAATATTTTGATCTATGCAAAAAAGAGAATTCTGGCAAGATTTCAAAATTTTCAGATTGCGCACTGTTCACCCGAATCAGATATGCAGATTTCTCTTTTTTGCTCAGAACAGAATACAAGGAATTTTTGATTAAAATTTTTCACAGTGGTAGATCACAATATTATCTACGACCATAATTTTTTTCAGAATTTTTCGAAACAAAATTTTGCGGATTCAAATTTTTTTAGGAAACCATATCGCCGCACTCAGAATTCATCATTTTTTTAATATAAAGGGGAGAATGAATCTTGTGATGCATGGTGACATAGCATGTGCGAGTTTAATGTTTCCGCCCACTTTTTGTTGAAAATTCACCTGTAGCGGTTAGCCGGTTAGCTTCTAGGGAAATGAAATCTGGAGGGACCAACAACCTCTACTCCCTCCGTTCTCAAATAAGTGTACATCTATCATATGTCTTAAGTCAAACATTTTAGCTTTGACCAAATTTATAAAAATTAGTACCAGCATATGTGATATTAAATCGTTACATTACGAAACTACATTTCAAAGGCGATCTATTGATATTAGTATAATAAATTTTGTTATGTTTTTTTTATAAAATTGGTCAAAGTAAAAAAAAATAACGTAAGACAAGGGTTAGAAGTACAGTTATTTGAGAATGGAGGGATTACATCTCTACTTCTCTCTCCAGTCCAAAGTCTCTCTCTAGCCTCGAGTAGGAAAAATGTGCTATCAGGCTCATCCTTGTAACTCTCTCTCCCAACTTCCATAGAATGTAATCTCTCTGAAAAGCTATTTTCATGTTTTACTTTTGTTTCGAAGTGGAAGGATACATACCGCACAGTCGCACACTCTCATCTCATCTCTCTCACGTGGCTCTCCCACCGAAATAAGGGTCATTTAATAGATTGCCCTTAGAGGCTTGGTACGACTCAGTTTTGCCACTAGTTCCAAATGGTGCTCAGTTTTGCCACTACTTCAGTCGCAGCTGCTATGGCGAGGCCAAACGACCAGTCTGAAGCGGATTCCGTCTGTAGGCGTTAGTGAAGTGGGTCTGCATCTTACAGGTGGGACCGCGCATCGGCACCAAAAATAACGAACTGAACCCTACCCCCCAATTTGTCCGTACACCACCCCTGCTCCCGAACGGCCACCACCTCCGCCGCCACCACCTGCGCCGCCGCGTCCGTCCCGCGTATATAGCCAACTGCTCCATCGCAACGTGCTCCACCGCCACCAGCTTGTCCCGCTCGTTCTGCCACTGCACCCGCCACCTGCTCGAGCCGCGGCGGGGGCTCCTTCCGTGCGCCCGGCGGGAGCGCTGGGGCTGGCGAGGCAGAGGAAGTAAGAGGGTTAACTCCAGGGCGAAATGGCGAGCGGCAGCGACGCCGGAGTAGCTGGCGAGGCAAACGTCGGGCCGGAGACCCGCCGCATCCACGACTGGGTTTCCGAGTGGTAAGTTTGACCTCGCTTGTGTATTTGAACATTCGATTAGACATGAGACGCCATTGGTTTTAGTTGATATTGCTATTGGTGTGCTGAATTTTGTCTCTGCTTTTCGTGGGTTAGGATAGAATTGCGCTTTGCTTTCTTGGTGAATATTAGAAAGGACCGGTACCTCGTGGATGCAAAGAATAAGAAGAAATTCGCGGGAGGTTTCGATTATCCTTTGCCAATGGATTGCAATTGGAGTTTAGACAATTTGGGGAGGTAATTTGCAGCCCATATCCTTGGGGTTTGCATGATGAAGTGGAATTCAAATACTACGATGGGGGAAATAAATGGGTGAAAGTTACAAATGATGAAGAGCTCGCTACCATGTTTGCTAAGCATAAAGAGAGAGAAATTTCATGTGAGGCTGCAAAATGATGTGGTTGTGCCGACAATTGGACAATTCCGGTCAGCACCATGTCATCGTGATCGCAGCTCCAGCCAGAAAAGTTCAGGTAGTGCACGAGGACGTGCTGGCTCGACAAGCGTGGGCAGACGCAGAAGGGTCCCTATTGAAGTGAAGCCTGATGACTCCAATTGTGGGGATGAAGAAGAGAGGCTATATTCCGATGTTGTTCAGAATTTACGACATGCATCTCGGGCTGAAAACCAAGATGAGGCTGACGCGGTGGGTGTAGACGAAGACAATGCAGCTGTGGGTGAGGACGAGGACGAAGACGTTCCAGCTGTTGAATGGGATCATGAGAACCCTCAGATGGTTTCCATTTTTTCATCAATGAGTGAGTGTAGAAATGCACTTGTGACGTACTGCATCAAGGCAGAACGTACGTTCGAAGTTGTCAAGAGCGATAAAATTCGTTACAGAGTGCATTGTCCGGCTGAGAATTGTCCATGGAGGATGCATGCATCTAAAATGCGAAATAGCACGAATATTCAGGTCAAAGTGAACCCATTTAGGCACACATGCCAGGAATCAACACTTAGGAAGGAAACAAAATGATGGTTCACAACATTCTGTGGTTGTGAGTTCTGCTAGGTATGTCAATCTTGCCAATACTAGTATATTTATCACTTGACATTATCTCACTGCCCTTTATGTTTTGTACAGCTCTGTGGTAGGTTCGAAGAAGACTGCCAAAAGGAGAAGAGAAGAAGCAATGAGCACAAGGGTCACAAGGAGCACAATGGTGGCAAGGGTCACACGGAGCACAATGGTGGCAAGAAGCACAAGAAGCACAAGGAGAACAGTGGTGGCAAGTAGCACATGGATCGAAAAGAAGCCCCGACGCACTTTGTAGATTGAGTTGGAACCAAGTAGAATTTATGAAACATTATGAATGATGTTGTATTATGTTGAGTGATGTTGGACCTATGCTACAACTATGGTTTAATGGTGTTTGGATGATGATGGTACATGTTTTGAGCAAGTCGTGTCATAATGATGGCCAAATGGGTGAGTGATTGAAATATGTGAACCAAACTTCAAATTTGATTCAAACTTAAAAATTGACATGCTATTTGGATGTTGCAATGCTTTCCAAATTATAGTGAACTTGCTTGTTCTCACTTGGTCATCAATCCGAGCCCTTTTGCGAAGTAAACTCATATTCATGAAAATGACCTCATTTCTAAGCAAGGTTTTTTTTGACCTTGTCTAAATCAGCCAAATAACTTACCTACACATCTATTCCATATATATAGACTATATGAGGTGGTTTTTCATTTTTTTTGATTTTTTTTGAATTTTTTATGCTCATTTGAATGCGACGGAGTTTGAGATGCCAAGATGCATTAATTTTCGTCTAAATGTATGTAGACCTTGTTTATCAACTTGAGTCATTAGTATATGACATTATAAGACTATGTGCATTGGTTTTCCATTTGTTTGATTTTTTTTGAATTTTTTATGCTCATTTGAATGCGACGGAGTTTGAGATTGGGCGATATGAGACAAGATCCATTAATTTTCGTTTGAATGTATGTAGACCTTGTTTATCAACTTGAATCGTTAGTATATGACATTATAAGACTATGTGCGTTGGTTTTTCATTTTTTGAATTTTTTATGCTCATTTCAATTTGAGTCAAACCTAAGTTTGACCAACATTTAAACAAGTTTGAAACATGAAAATGAAAAACTAAGCCTGGATCCTTCCCAGTCACTCCAAAATGAAGCTTTGGTGAGGTTTTAGAAAATTTCATGTTCCAAATCCAAAACCACTTCTCCTCACTTTGAGTTGAACTCTCTACAACATCGATCGTGGTAAGTCATTTGTGTGAAGGTTTTCTCATGAAAATACACATAGAACAAGTTTACTATTTTATATCATAACTATGTCACATAATACGACAATGTGCGCTGGTTTCACATTTTTACGATTTTTTTGAATTATTTGTGCTCATTTTAATGTTTGGTCAAACCTCACAAAAAAACGTTGACCGGCTCAAAATCCAAGTTTTATATTTTTTATAGCAACTTAGTTGCATAATAGAAAATGTGCGAAAGTTTTATATTTTTTTGATTTTTTGTAATTAGTTATGCTCAACCCTAACTCAGTGAAACCCTAACCCTAAACCCCGAAATCCCTAACCCTAAACCCTGGAAACCCCATCCGAAACCCCTCCCGCTTCCGAACCGTTGATCGCTGGTGAGTGAACAGTTGGGATCTGACACGCCGATCCGCGTTTGCGCAGGTGATGCGCTGATCCGCGTGTGCGCTCGTTCGGCAATTTGATTGGCTCGTGGGCATGTGATGCGCTGATTGGCTGGATAGATGGGGTTTGGATCGCCCCGCTGGTTCGATCTAAGCCGTTTAATAAGATCCAGCGACCTAGAATGACGCGGTGCATGGAACAAGCGTACGCGCGTCTGACTTCGTGTCCTTCGTGTGTGCTCGCCTCCACGCAGCCGCCCGTTGCATGCATGACCATGAAGGCGCCTCGTCGTTTCAGTGGCGAGTCGTCGCATTGTATCGAAGTTTGTATTTGAATCGAAAATTGTATCGAAAATAGAAAATCATGTCCTTGGTAAATCTAAATCTATGAGCACAACTAAGTGAGCATACGAGTCTATGACCCACATGTCGGAATCAATCCAACGTTACGACCGTTTAATCAACCAGTATTGGTGACCTATATCCTAAATATAGGACACTAATATCTGGTTAATCCTCTTTTTCAACTTATAAAAGAATTGAAAATCATTTCATTTTTTCAACCTTGATATCTCACGGCCTTCTTTTTCGAGCTCTGATTAATCCTCTTTTTCAACTTATAAAAAATAGAAAATCATGTCCTTGGTAAATCTAAATCTATGAGTACAACTAAGTGAGGACACGAGTCTATGACACACCTGTCGGAATGAATCCAACATTACGACCGTTTAATCAACCATGTCGTGTGCTGGCTATTTTGGCCTTCAGAAACGTCGCGCAGTAGCTATTTCTTCGAACGATGTCGCATTTTTCACCATTCCGATGAAAAGTTTCGCACAGGAGTTATTTGCCACACTGAATCTTCTGAATTTCCCATTTCTTTTCCCTTCTTTTAACCTTTATTCATACAATTTCAAGCTTACAAACTCCTACTACACCCAGCCAGTGTAATTGCCATACAATTTCTCCCAAATTCCTTCTACAAATTCCTCCCAAATTCATGCCATTCCATACAATTTCAACATTACACCCACTGCGACTAACATACCCCCTACAAATGCCCAAATGCAAATGGGAATTTGTGCTTGATATTCGAGCTTCCTAATCTTTTGGTTCAATCTTCTTAGCTCGTCAGTAACTTCTGTATCAATGTGTGCTCCGCCCTCCGTCTCTTCTTCCGGAGCTCACGTTACGGCCGCTGCCGTCTGTGGCAGCCATTCTTGGTGCTCAACTAGCAGCTGATTCATCAGCGTCTGGACCAGAACATCTTCCCAAAGGAAGAAACATTTTAACTGCAAAATCGCCAAACAGATCAAATGGATTGCTCAAGGATGCCGATCCATGAAAATTGTGAAATTGCCCCGATTCTTACCCCAATCGCGCTGGTGCACATGTAGAACGGATGATTCTTGTTCCTCGGTGTCTGTGATATCCTCCGAGCAACGTCCATCCGGCACCGCGGACAGACGAAGATCGGCATCTCTGTGCGCGCCGGGATCTCCATCTGCGAGGTGGCGCGAGAGCTAGAAGAAGACATGGAGCTCGATTCGCGAATGCCCGGAGCCGAACTCATTGCGTCCACGCACGTCACCTGTAGCTGTAGCACACGGCCGCGCCCTCCCACCGTCGGCGGCACTTCCCGTCGACGTCGCCCTCTCGGTCGCTTGCGCCCGGCTCCTAGCAGCCAACCTCTGCGCCCGGCTCCTAGCTCACCGCCCACCTCTGCGCGTGGCCGCCTCCAGCCCCGCTTCGCTGATTCTTGCTCCCCGCTGCGAGCTCTGGTGGCGCGGTACGCCGCTTTTATCATAGACGTGGTGCCGGCAACGGTCGACGGGCTGCCATCAGTGTGTGCCCATTTGCTCAGTTTTGCCCTCAGGAACGGTCGACAGGGGGGTCCCACAAGCAGTGGCTACAACGGTCATGTACTGGGTCCCACTTGCCCGAGTTAACTACCTTGACCAAATGGAGACGGCAAGATTCACGGAATCAGTCCTTGCGCACAGACTAGGGGTAAAACTGAGGACGTTTCGCAACTGAGGGCAAAACTGAGCACATGGACACAACTGATGGCAGAAGGATAATTTGCCCCCGAAAGAAAATGATGGCAAGAAGAAGACAGGGTGTGGTGACGGGACCCTCTCAATATTAGGAATCTCTAGGGCAACTCAAACGGACCCCTGTCTGGATTTGTACGTTTATCGTCCGCTTCATTTTGTCCATCTAGTAAAGCGCCGTTCGCACACTTGTCAGTCCGTACACCCAATTGCGTTCCTATTTTGGAACGGTCATTTTAAAGTTTATTCACATACAAATTATTGCTAGCTAAATTTAACACCCAAATAAATTATAAAATATTTTAAACATTAAAATGACATAGTTCACATCATAATAATAATCTAAAATTTAAATTACAATAATTTAATAATTTTCCAACACAAGATATCAATGAGGACAACTGATTTCCTTTGTGGATCTGAATATGCTCAACAAAATTGTTTTGAAGTTGGACATGCACAACCCGGTCACGGATTTCATGATGCTTTAGTGTGAAGGTAGGCTTCGAACTTCAGCGGGTGCATTCTCAAGCTCAATCATACGGCCCTGAAAGTCCCACCCCGTTAGATCGTAGATATCATCGTCACGCTCATACTCCACAATTATGTTGTGCATGGTTACACATGCAATTACCATCTCCCACGTTGTGTTGACATCCCATATTCTAGCAGGGTGCCAACCAATAGCTGATGACTCACAAGTGTAGGGGATCGCAAGAGTCTTCGCGGGTAGTTTGACCCTAATTTATTGATTCGACACAAGGGGAGGCAAAGAATATTTATAAGCCTTAGCAGTTGAGTTGTCAATTCAACCACACCTGAAAAGGATTTCTCTCGAAGCAATTTATCAGTACTAACACTGATTTGATGGCAGCAGTAGAATAGTAACATCGGTAATAAAGTAAAGACAACAATGATGATGGTAAAAGTAATGATTGTAAACAGCGGGATTAAAACACCGTAGGCATAGGGACAGATAGACGGGCGTTGCATGAATAAGATGGCTCATGAAATGAACATAACTAAGCACGAAGCAAATAAATATATAAATAGCATCCAAGTATCAAACAGTCATTGGCATGTATTCCTAATTTAGCCGTACGTGCTTACAATAAGAACTTGCACGGCATCTTTTGTCCTGCCATCCGGTTTCAGCCGGGCCAATTAAGGAACAAATGGCAATTAAGGTGTTCCTTTTAATAGAACACCGGATCAAAGCATTAACACACAATGAATACATGTAACCCTCGAGTTGCCAACCATTCCTATCGATGTCCCCGTTTCTGTCACTCGGGGTCTCCGGTTCCGGTTGACAACAAGTGCATACAACTAGTAGATAGGATCGAAACAACAATTATACTCATGCAAACATAAGTGTTCAGATCTGAAAACATGGCACCCGGGCCCAAAGTGACAAGCATTAAGCATAACTAGTTGCACCAATGATGATTAACACAAATAGAGGATACCAGACATCGTGCCCTAACAATTTGGCATCGAATTACATGAGCAATCTTATTCAATCCCTTCCATCCCCTTGCCTACAGCAGGGAACTACTCACACATGGAGGGGGACAACATGGATGGTTGATGGAGAGCGTTGGCGGTGACGATGGCGGCGATCTCCACTCCGGCAGGGTGCCGGAACAGCGATCCTAGACCCCGAATTTAGGGTTCGTGATGGCGGCGGAGCTTCGTAAGGTTTGTGGAAAAAGTGTTCGGGGGCTCATCGTTTTAGGTCGAGAGGGAGCTTATAAGCGAAGGGGGATCGCCAGAGGAGGTCCCAGGGGCAGGGGCACCCCCTGCTGCGGCTAGGGGCCACCCGCGGGTGGGGCCCACCCCTGCTCCTGGGGTGGCCCCCCTTCGGGGTCTTTCGCTTCCGAGGCTTATTCTTCTTCAAAAATCCTTTTTATAATTTTTCTGGAATTTTCCGCGAACTTCTGAACCCTGCATAAAAGAAAGACACCAAATGCAATTCTGCTGAAAACAACGCCAGTTAGGGTTAGTTCCAAACAAATTCATTAATAATCAGAGGCAAATCAATAGCAAAGTGTTTGGAAAAGTAGATACGTTTGCGACGTATCAATAGCCCAACTGAGTTTGAAGCACACCAAATGGTTTCTTCACATCCTACTACTCTCTTGATCTTTTGCAAAGCAAGATATTTTTGTTACCTTGAGGATTGGTGATTATCTTCATAAATGTAGACCACTCAGGGTAAATACCATCGGCTAGATAGTACCGGCCCCTTCTTACGTTTATAGCACTTGATCTCATAGTTGCATTCTGAAACATTGCCTTACACAAGCATTCAGAACACTAGAGAGGATTGGAACACGTTGATATAATTGTGAGATCCTACCACAAAAAAAGAATGCCAAAATAAAGAGATCATGGGATGGAACGACTTGAAGCATGATTGTGCACTCACTAGCATGCCCTTTATATTGCCCGTGTCACGCAAATGGTTATTCCCAATACATGCAATCGATGCATCCTAACATCCCAGAAAACCCTTTTCCATTTCCAATAGCCATGAGTCTAGTTGTATCAACAACACTTGGTTATCTCATGAATTCAGGGCCAAAGATGGCCACCACTGCTTTGCAAAACATATACATGCTTCAAGGCATATGGTTGCTCATGTGAACATTCTCATCAACGAGATAAACAATAACTTCATATGCAAGCATCCGAATAGCGTTAGTGCACTTATGAAGAGAAGAAAATCCAAGCTTACCACTAGCATCTTTCTTTAATCTGAAATTCATCATGATCCCTCACGCCCTTCAAAAGACGCATGAACACATTACTAGACATTTGGAAGCATCGTTAAAACTTATCCGCGAGAAAAGTTGGCATGATAAGATTGAAGTAGTCACTCTAGAGAAAAATATGACCGGCTAACCTGTTATAATTGGTCACCTCATGTTCCGTTATCGACCCCCTAAAATTGGGCAATGCATTTTGCTAATCATAATGGAGGATAAGAGTTACAGCCATCAAAATATTGCCTTAGTCTTTGGACGTATCATCATACAATGTATCCATGAAATCATTGAAATAAACTCATCGTAGCTCTCCGCCATGATCTACACCATCAATCTTCTAAAAAAACATAATGCAACCACGATCATACAATGTCCACAACTAGTCCTTGGAGAGAGTTTGCAAAAAAAAAATACCTACGAGCAAATCATCGAACACTTTATGGGCGGAGGATACCGAGATGAAGCTCGAGGCCATGCACGGGCCTACAACCAGCGAGGTCGAGCTTATGTGGCCGAGGGAGGAAGAAAAACCTCCCCTTGTGTTTGCGGACGGAAGAACATCTGCTCCTCTTGTTCAGTGATGGCTACTGATGATTGGTGATGAAGAGTTGGGTGGTGGCCCAAGCGAAGGCGTGGATGTGGCAAGTAGTAGTTTTCCCTCAGTAAAGAACCAAGGTTTAATCGAGCCAATAGGACTTTGAAATCAACAACGAGGTGAACGTCAACGATCTCTGGCACTTAACCGTCGACAAACGTGGACCTGCACACACTTAACCAATTACTTTGCCCCAACGGCAGGAAGGTTATCAATCTTCCCGCTCTGCTAAAAATAAAGCGGTTAAACATATAGTGTAGTGAATGAAATTATGGAAACGGACCAGCAAGAAGTGAATATGAAAAGCAAGTAAACGATGTTGTAAACAATGTAAAAAGATGGACCGGGGGCCATGGGTTCACTAGTGGTGTCTTTCTAATAAATAAAATACTCATATGACGGGTAAACAAATTACACTTGAGCAATTGACAAGATTATGACACAAACTTAATCTAGCTATATCAAAGTGTTCATGGTAATATTCATGTAGTCATCACAACAAGGAACAAAGACCGCCATCCGACTGCATCTTTGTCTAAAAAGTCCACCTAGGGATCGCTATCCAGCCTGTCACCCAACGGTATTAAGTTGCAAGCAACAAACATTTGCATTAACTAAAGTGTATGATGTAAGCAACATTTATAATCACGTAGACATAAACACCGTTGTTTTCCCCTTAGTCTCAACATGACACCCTCGTCCTTAGACGTTTCTGTCACTCGTGCCCAGGCACAACAGGGGGCATGAACCAATTATCTAGCATAAATACTCTCTCTTGGAGATACAAGCAATCACTTGGCCAAAGTAACTATGCACATTGGAGAGCATGCAAGAACATAAATTAACATATAAGAACAATGCACAATCTGATCATAATTTCATAATCCATCGGATCCCACCCAACACATCATATAGCATTACAAATAGTCGATCTTGATCATGTAGGGAAGCTCACAAGATCATAAACATGAAGCACAAGGGAGAGAGACAACCATCTAACTACTGCCATGGACCCGTAGTCCAAGGTGGAACTACTCACGCATCATCCCGGTGGAAGGCATGGTGATGTAGAGCCCTCCGGGATCGATATCCCCTCAGGCAGTGTCCCAGGAATAGCTTCATAATCTCCCCGAATTAGGTTTTGAGGTGGCGGCGGCTTCAGGATGGAGTTTATGGAAAATAATCGCCGCCCCGAAGATTTTAGGGTTAATTGGTATTTATGGGCGTCGAGGGGGCCGAGGCAACCTCCAGGGGGTAGGGGCGGGCCCCACCCGCGGGTCCCTGTTAGGCCGTGGCTAGGGGACGCCCCTGGCCCCTGGGTGGACCCCTAGGTTTCCCTTTGGTATCTGACGTCATCTTATCGAATAAAAATTCCTCGTAAATATTCGTCCAATTCTGAGAATATTTCGAGAAATAAATTTTCTGAAATAGAAAATAGCAAAAACAGGGAACTGGCACTGGGCATCTTGTTAATAGGTTAGTCCAATAAAATGCCCTAAAATGATATAATAAGATAGTAAAAATATGTAACAATGGCATATAACTAGCATGGATCAATCAAAAATTATAGATACGTTTGACATGTATCAGCATCCCCAAGCTTACCTCCTACTCGTCCTCGAGTAGGTAAGTGACAAAAAGTTAATTTTTGATGAGACATGCTACCACATAATCTTGATCAAACTAGTAATGTAAAGCACATGATATGAATAAAGTGAACCAAAACAATTATCTATAGTTGATAATAAGCAAACAATGAGTAACCAAGTTGCATTATCTAAGCAAAGCCTTTCATGAATAGTACTTTGGAGACATGAAAGCATAAAGATTGACATAACATAAAAGTCCTCAAGGTAATATTTTCTTGTCAAAAGTATTTGAAGTCAACACAAAGGAAGATGCAAGTTTCAGCATTGCTTCAACTTTCAACATGCTTATCTCATAGATAAAGTCAACATAAAGAATCATGATTAAGCACAGAGATGCAATATAATCAACTGCACCCAGAGTTAGTGTTGCAAGCTTGCTTTGAGTAGATGGAGAGAGAAAAGGAAAACTGACTCAACATAAATAGTAAAAGAAAGGCCCTTCGCAGAGGGAAGCAGGGATAATCATGTGCTAGAGCTTTTTAAAATTTTAAAACAGAAGTAAAACAATTTTGAGATATGCAATGTTTCGTCAACGAATCTATAGAAAAGAAATCTATTAGTCCCCCATACCAAGCAAGGCTTTTAGACTTGTGAGAGCGGCTCCCATAGAGGAACTAGAACATTCCTCTTTCTCCTTTGTTTATCACAAGCCAATGTGTGACTAATTTCTCGGGTACAATGTGTGTAGGAGATATTAATGATGGTTGAATTTATATTTTGCAGGCTGGGAACCCTTTGCCAGCTCTCGACAAATTTAAATGAGCACTTAATCCATGCTCATCAGGTGAAAGGGGGAATTACCTTGCTTGACATAGGATATAATAAACTTCCCTACTACTTCCTTATGAGCTAAAAACAGAGGCACAAAAAGGAGCATTTTGAAGGTTTAAAGGTAGAACATGACAAATTTACTTGGCATGGCAAGAAATACCATGTATAGGTAGGTATGGTGGACACTGCTGGAAAGATATTTGGCTCAAGGATATTGGATGCACGAGCAGCATTCCCGCTCAGTACAGAGTTTTTGGGCTAGCAAAGGATATCAAAGCAAAACAAGCACCAGCAACCGGAATAAGAATGACTATAGAACGTACATTAAGCATAAACACAAAAACTCTATACTGTCTTCCTTGTCAACCAAACATTCATTTGATGAAAATACTTGACTATTGAACTTACAAGTATGACAAACTAAATAAATTCAAGCTTTAACGGTAGTTCTTCACTAATTAGCCTTAACTTAAATAACCAGCAAGTTTAAACATTAATTTACTTAACATCTCAAAACAATCAGAAAGTGTCAAGTCATTCAAACATGATGATCTGCAAGACTATGCAAGTTTTTCATCACACCACTACCACATGCACGTCATTTTATCATTCCAAGAAATCAAGCAAGCAACCATAAAACCATAAACAACTCTCTAAACAAATATAAGTGAAGCACAAGAGAGTCTAATAACAACAATTAACATCTCTTAAAAAGATATAAGCGGAGCACAAGAGCTGATAAGAAAGACGAAAGCTAAGAATACTCAACAAAATATAAGCGAAGCACAAGAGTATTCTAATGAAAAAGCGGAGCGTGTCTCTCTCCCACACAAGAGGTAGGATCCAACAAAGTTCATGACCAGCAAACAATCTAAAACAAACTGAAAGAAAAATAAAATGATGCTTCAAGAATAGCACATAATATGTAAAGTGATAAAAACGTAGTTTCAACGAAGACGACCTGATGGTTGTCGATGAAGAAGAGGGGATGCCTTGGGCATCCCCAAGCTTAGACACTTGGGTATTCTTGAATATCCAGGGGGTGCCATGGGGGAATCCCCAAGCTTTTGTTTTTGTCCATCCTTAAATTTCTTCCATCATCCTCTCTCGTGGAACCTAAAAACTTCCTATGCACAAAACTTTTCATAAACTAATTAGAGGGTTAGTTCCCATAAAATAAAATCCACTTGGGTTCCACCAAGACAAATTGCACAAACTTAATTTAGCATTAGCTACTGTTTACTAAGCCTCAAAGGTGGCACTCCTTCCACAAAGTACCGCGAATGATGCAAATAAAAGAGGCAAATACAAATAAAGGCAGAATCTGTCAAAACTGGACAGTCTGTAAAGATCGATTTTTAGAGGCACATACGTAGCTCAAATCAGAAAAATTAAAACTATTGAAAGATAGATAAAAATATCAGGCTTGCTGTCAAAAATAGCCAGAAAAATATGACGTTCTGGGATTTTTCGAGATTTTCTGTAACAAGAGCTCAGAATCTGTTTCTCGACAGCAAATCAACACCTCGCACTTTCAATGCATTATAGGCTAATTCTTGGCACAAAAAACCAAACAAAAAAGATACAATGAAGTTGTTACAGAAGCAACAACTCCATGACTCAAGAAAGCAAAAGTAAAAATTGGGTTTCCTTCCAACAAGCGCTTTTCTTTAACGCCTTTTAGCTAGGCGCAATGCCAAATATCAAGTCTTTTCAAAATCAAGAGCATCGTCATCCTTGCGAACCAAATTACCTTTCTTACCATATTCAGTAGACTTCTCGCATAAGCAATCAATCTCCATTATGTAGGGTTGATAGTCATTCTTATTATCCTTTGTGGGCTTGCTTGCTTCATCAAAAAGATTATCGGGTGAGATCCAAGCAAAATTATCTATCAAAGCATCGGCTATCCCTAAAAGTTTTAAAGGAATGGAGACATGAAAATCATCTTTATTTTCAGTAGTACGAGTATACTTTATTAAGTTTGCATCCCTAACATCTAATGAATAATGAACATTAGGATAAGCTCCAAGACAACCGTAACGAGCAAATATTTTACGAGCTTCTACAATAATATCATCAAATTCATGGAGAAGGGTATCTAGCACATAATCTTTTTCCTCCCCTCTCTCCATGCTATCAAGTTTAAGGAACATTTGCTGCAATATTGGGTTAAGATTAACGAACCTATTCTCAAGCCGATTCACCAAACAAGAGACAGCGGAATCATAATTATGGGTGAGAGCTCAACTATAGATCTTTTCTCATGAGCAAAAAGTTTGCTAGCAAAAGTGAGGAACTCTTCAATATTATCTCTAGCAATAAAGCCCCACTTCCAACCTTAACCTTCCTCATACCAAACTCAGGAGGAAACATAGCTACTAAACAAAAGATAAAACTAAGCAAAATAGAAATAAAGACTACAATAATTTTTTTGGGTTTTAAAATTTTTAAGCAAGTAAATAAGCAAAACAAGAAGTAAACTAAGCAAGACAAAAACAAAGTAAAGTGATTGAGAGCGCGAGACTCCCATTGCTGCAGCTCCAAAGTCCCCGACAACGGCGCCAGAAACTGGTTGATGATTGGTGATGAAGAGTTGGGTGGTGCCCCAAGCAAAGGCGTGGATGTAGCAAGTAGCAGTTTTCCCTCAGTAAAGAACCAAGGTTTAATCGAACCAGTAGTACTTTGAAATCAACAACGAGGTGAACGTCAACGATCTCTGGTGCTCAACCGTCAACGAACGTGGACCTGCACACACTCAACCAATTACTTTGCCCCCAACGGCAGGAAGGTTGTCAATCCTCTCGGTCTGCTGAAAACAAAGCGGTTAAACATATAGTGTAGTGAATGAAATTATGGAAATGGACCAGCGAGCAAGTGAATATGAAAAGCAAGTAAACGAGGTTGTAAACAATGTAAAATGATGGACCGGGGCCATGGGTTCACTAGTGGTGTCTCTCCAATAAATAAAATGCTCATATGACGGGTAAACAAATTACAATTGAGCAATTGAAAAGATTATGACACAAACTTAATCTACCTATATAAAAGTGTTCATGGTAATATTCATTTAGGCATCACAACAAGGAACAAAGACTGGCATCCAACTGCATCTTTGTCTAAAAAGTTCACCTAGGGATCGCTATCCATCCCGTCACCCATCGGTATTAAGTTGCAAGCAACCGATATTTGCATTAAGTAAAGTAAAGTGTATGATGTAACAAACATTTATAATCACGTAGACATAAACACTGTTGTTTTCCCCTTAGTCGCAACAACGCACCCTCGTCCTTAGACGTCTCTGTCACTCGTGCCCAGGCACAAGAGGGGGCATGAACCAACTATCTAGCATAAATACTCTCTCTTGGAGATACAAGCAATCACTTGGCCAAAGTAACTACGCACATCGGAGAGCATGCAAGAACATAAATTAACATATAAGAACAATGCACAATCTGATCATAACTTCATAATCCATCGGATCCCAACAAACACATCATATAGCATTACAAAAAGTCGATCTTGATCATGTAGGGCAGCTCACAAGATCATAAACATGAAGCACAAGGGAGAGAGACAACCATATAGCTACTGCCATTGACCCATAGTCCAATGTGGAACTACTCACGCATCATCCTGGTGGAAGGCATGGCGATGTAGATCCCTATGGGATAAATCCTTTCCTTTTTTCTTAGTAACAATAGCAGAAGCAACATCAGGTGAAAAGTTTTGCCTACTTGGCAAATCAGTACCTCTATGAGTAGTTGAAGGCCTTACTCCCTTCGAAGTATTCTTATCCTTTCCCATAGTTGGGAACAAGCAAGTGCAGCAAAAAATGATAACAAGTTGTCTTACCAATAAAGCTAGGTTCCCCGACAACGGCGCCAGAAAACGTCTTGATACCCACAAGTATAGGGGATCGCTGAAATCTTCGTTGGGAAGTATTACCCAAATTTATAGTTCGACTCGATGGGAACACAAGAATACCAATAAGACTTTAGCAATTAAGGCGTCACTCTCAACCACACCTGTATATCAATAAACTTGCAGCAGTAATAGTGATGGCAGCAGAATGATTCAAGCAAACAAATTGAAACAACAGTAGTACACAAAGGTTTCCCAGTTTTCACCGGAAAAGTGAAAGTGTAACTCAGAGATTTAAAACGTAGGCATGAGGTGACAGCGGGGTGTTGCATGAATAAGATTGATCGTATAATATGATTCATATAGCAATGGGACTTATCTCTAACTCCGATATATGTAGGTATGTGTTCCATAATTAGTTGTGCGCACTAACCAAGAGAATTTGCACAACATCTATTGTCCTACCTGCCCATTTCCACCGGGGCCAACTTGGAACTACAGGTAATTAACGTCTACCCTTTCGAATAGCCCAGAACAACGCATTAACACTTCATGAACACATATAATCCTCAAACTAAAACATCTCCCCTTTGTTTTCCCTATATGTCACGTTTAGGGTTTGCAGGTTCAACATAATAGCAGGTGATACACTTTGCAGATAAATACCAAACTCAATTATATGATGGGGAAAAATAAGTTCAGTACTGAAATCATGCCACTCGGGCCCTAGTAGCAAGCATTAAACATAGCATAAGTGCATCAACACAATACAAAAATATCCTCAAGATAAACCCCCAAGATCTCGGACAACGGGTATCATTACATGATCAATCTCATCCAATCCCCATCCACCTCATATGCCTACAGCGGACTACTCACACATGGTGATGGTGAGGGAGCTCATGGTCGATGGAGATGAAGGCGGTGAAGATGGTGGTGAAGACGGCCTCCGGATCCCTCCTCCGGGGGAGAAATCCTAGATCAATCTGACTCCGAAAACGAAGATCGTGGTGGTGGCGGCGCTCTGTTTCGCGAATCGACCTCCCCTCCTAGGTTAGCCACTTTTTCATATATATGAGGGGGTACGCGAAAGCCGAAGGAGAGGCGGTGCCCGAGGCGCCAGATAGGTGGGCCCACGCGGCCAAGGAATCTGGCTGCGTGGGGCCCCCTCTTTTGGCCCTCGGACGCTTCCTCGTGTCCATCTTTTGCACAATGCCCTTCTTTTCCATAAAAATTGACGTGGTATTTTTCTCCGATTTAATTTCCTGCAAAAACAACCAGAAAAGAGACTTTGCTAAAAACAGCGTCAGATTCAGCAATTTTATTCAAATATGGGAGGATTCCGGAGCAAATTATGAAGCAAAGTGCTTGGAAAAGTAGATGCATTTTAGGTGCATCAGCTCCCCCAAGCTTAGCTCGTTGTTTGTCCTCGAACAACTCAAACGTAGTGCAGAAGCGATGAAAAGACTTTGACAAGAACTTTGCATTGCATATGTAACTCCGTTTAATACCAACAAGTATTCACAACATGACTTCCATAACAAATAACAAAATGCTAGCAAAGGTGCATCTAACCAGTGTTAAAGCGTTTATATTTGCTGCAAGAGAAATAACATGAAGTGTCAACACTTGGATGAGTTTTGCCCAACTGTAAAAATAAACAAAGGTTCTTGCATTGCTTTTGATTGAATCATGTCAAGATTTTTGAGATCTTTTGATTCTTTCTTTTATTAACTAGTGAACTCATTGTGCTTACAACCTTGCCCTTAGTTTTATCAATCCATTTGATGTTCCCTATTATAACTCATATGCTTGACCAACTAATGGTTGATGTCGGCTCAGTGGAAACCAGGGTACCACGGGCCGGCCTGCCAGGGCCCGCAAGATTCTTTGGATGATTTTCGCTAAGGACCAGCCTCTCCAAGCCTGGCGAGCCTCGCGAGGATTTTCCCCTCGCGAAGGGTTTTTCTCCTCGCCAAGGATTCTCTCCCTTGGCGAGGGATCGCCCCTCGACAAGGCGTCTCCGACGCCGCCCGCAATTCTGCTAAGGACCAAGCTGAAGGGCTCGGCGAGGCTTTTTCGCCTCGCGAAGCGCCTTCCTCGTGAAGCAATCTCTGCCCCCGCGGCAGAGCGCACATGGGCTCTGCGCCATGTGCAGAGTGACGCGCGTGCCTACGCGCGATGACGACGACGCCGCAGTTGCCGTTTCCATGTATAAAGCAGTCAACAAAGCGGAGCCAAGCAAAGCGGACAACGAGTATTGCCTCTTTGGTGACAAGGGAACAGTCTGCAGCTACGCTCCAAGGACGACGTCACCGTGGGTCACCTCCCACCTCGGCAAGCGCCAGCCCACTGTCCAGCTGGTCGGTGCCCCTTTTCAGCTTTGGTGACGCCGTTCCCCTGCCGTGGACCGCGTCCACGAGCTTTACCTTTATGATGGACTTCACCTTTACGGTGCACCGCGCCTCCTCCTTCGTCGCCATGTGGTAACCCTTCCCGCCCAAATGTTTGGGCAGAAGAGGTCCAGGACGCCTATAAAAGGAGGAGGAGCACGCCCAAGCAAGGGTTGGACTCTTGGCTAGGTTGGATCTTCGGTTGGTGCAGCTCTAGCAAACCCTAACCCTAGATCTGAAGTCTAGCAAGTAGCCATTGTTAGTCACCTCGAGCTCGACAAGCTCCACCTTGTACTATGAACTCTCCAAGTAGTGCAATACACCAAAGCAGGACGTAGGGGTTTTACCTCCACAAGAGGGCCCTGAACCTGGGTAAGACCGAGTGTTCTCTTTCTGCAGTGCTGTCCCGCAGCGAGTCCGACGAGCACCGTCGCCGGAGCACGTTGAGGATTGTTTGATTCCGTGTTCAGCCCCTTACTCGATCCTTCTCGAGACACCCCCAGTTCCTGGGACAGTTCTCCGACATTTGGCACGCCAGGTAGGGGGCTGAGGCGCGTCTTCATCCTCGACACAGCCATGGCCGGTTCTCGTGCCGAACATCTCGCTCGCCGGACGGCTAGCGCCGCCACCGCTCCCGCAGGCCGCCCGCGCGGCCGCCCGCGTGGGAGCTCTGCTCCGGAGCGCCGTGTCGACCCCGAGCCCCGCGTCGAGCACCCGGACGATGACGACGTCGACCACGCTGAGGACGACCTCGGCGAAGAGGAGGCCTCCTCCCTGCCCCCGTCGCGGGACCGTGCTGCCTCCTCGCTGGGTCGCCCTGCGCCCAGCCCGGCGACTGCGCTTCTCATGGCGCAGGAGCTGCTGCAGTACCGCCCCACGCCGGCGGCTCAGGAGGCCTGGCTCAACCGCGTTGCCGAGCTCATCGGCGCCGCTCGCGCCGCGGCACCCGCGCCGTCCGTTCCTTGGTTCCTTCTGCACTCGTGGGGGACGTGGCGCACGGCGCACCTCCCGCGCCTCCTCTCCATCCCGCACCCGCTCCAGCTCCACCGGTCGCACCGCAACCTGCTCCAGCGGGGGCTCCTCCTCGCGACGGCCGCGCTGCATCGCACGCGTCGTCGCCGCATGACTGCCAGATCGTGCAGCGAGCCCCTGAGGATGCACGCGTGAGCATCGAGCGCGGACAGGAACGCCGCAACCGCGCCGTCCAGGACGTCGCCACCGCCGGGCGCCACCTCCGCGCCACCCTCGCCAACGGCACGGTCACCTACGGCACGACGGCCGCGTTCACTCGCAGCCTCCGTCGCGTCGTCTGGCCGGTCAAGTTCAGGCCGGACCTCCCTCCGCGCTACGACGGCAAGAACAACCCCCTGGAGTTCCTGCAGCTCTACTCTCTGGCCATCCAGGCCGCCGGGGGCGACGACAAGGTCATGGCGAACTGGTTCCCCATGGCTCTCAAGGACTCTGCGTCCTCATGGCTCACCAACCTCCCCGCCGAGTCCATCAACACCTGGGAGGAGCTCTGCCGGTGCTTCGTCGCCAACTTCAAGGGCACGTACGAGCGCGGCCTCACCTACAACGACCTCCGCGCCGTGCGTCAGAAGCCCGGCGAGACCCTCCGCAAGTACATCCAGCGCTTCAGCCAAGTGCGCAACAAGATCCCCAACGCCACCGACGCACAGGTCATTTCGGCCTTCCAGGCTGGGGTCACAGATGTGCGGATGCTCGAGAAGCTTGGCATCCACGACAACATCACCACCGTCGTCAAGCATTTCGACCTGGCGGACAAGTGCGCCAAGGCTGAAGAGGGCCGCTTGTTCGTCAAGAACGAGCCAGGGGACCCCACTGAGGGGTCCAAGAAGAAGAAATCCTCCGAGAAGCGCAAGACTACTGCGGTCCTCGCGGCAGAGCCCGACGCCAAGCAGCCTCGCCAAGCTGCCACTCCAGCCGCAGGACCTGAGAAGAAGGATGATCGTCCCTTCTGCATCTACCACAACAGGCACTCTCACGCCACCGAGGACTGCTTCGACATCAAGAGGCTTCGCGAGGCTCGCGAGGCTCGTGAGGCAACGGAGGCCGCGGAGGCCGCGGCGGCCGCGGGGGGCGACGCTGGAACAACAACTACAACGACAACTACCAGCAGAACCCTCAGGCCAACGCTGCCCAGCCCGCGAACGACAACCTGCCTGCCGAGGCTGACGAGGGCTACCAGGTGCCTCGTGGAGCCGCTTGCATCCTTGGCGGGGCTCAGGCCCCTCGCTCCAACCGCCACTTCAAGCAACTCGCTCGCGAGGTCGCAGCAGCCCTCCTGGAGTCGAGGCCTCCAGGCCCCTCAAGTGGTCCCAGTGCCCCATTACATTCGACTCCGGCGACCACCCCAAGTCTACTTCAACCGTTGGCACCATCCCGCTGGTCTGCACCCCCACCATCAACAACATCGCCGTCTCTAAGACGCTCATTGATGGGGGTGCTGGCCTCAACGTCATCTCCGTCGAGACATTCGAGAAGCTGCAGGTGCCCTACGAGCGGCTCATGCCTACCAGGCCCTTCTCGGGAGTGACTGAGGGTCTTACCACCCCTTTGGGGCAGGTGAGGCTCGCCGTCACTTTCGGCACCCAGGCCAACTACCGCACCGAGCTGATCGACTTCGACGTCGCGCACATCGGCCTGCCCTACAACGCCATACTCGGCTACCCCGCCCTCGCCAAATTCATGGCGGTGACCCACCACGCCTACAACCTCGTCAAGCTCCCTGGCTCGGGTGGCACCATTGTCATCCGCGGCGTGGTCTCGGACGCCCTGTACGCTGCGCAAGCGGCCTACAAGGCTGCCGCGGTGGCGTCACCCGCTGACGAGGACGAGGAACCCCTCCCGAGGCCCCCCGCAAAGAAGAAGCAGCTGTTCTCCCAGGAGAAGGCCGCGACAAAGCAAGTGTCTCTGGAGGCAAGCGGCTCGGGGGCTTGCGTCACCATCGGCGCCAACCTGCCTCCCAAATAGGAAAGCGCGCTCGTCGCCTTCCTCAGGGCAAACTCTGACATGTTCGCCTGGACACCGTCAGATATGTCCGGAGTACCGAGGGAGGTGATCGAGCACCACTTAGCCGTGTGCCCAAACGCACGCCCCGTCAAGCAAAAAGCGCGGCGCCAAGCGCCAGAGAAGCAAGACTTCATCGTCAAGGAAGTAGACAAGCTGAAGAAGGCCAGCATCATCAAGGAAGTGGTCCACCCCACTTGGCTCGCCAACGGTGTGGTCGTCCCCAAGCACACCGGAGGGAGCCGCCTCTGCATCGACTTCACCGACCTCAACAAGGCCTGCCCCAAGGACCCCTATCCCCTCCCGAGGATCGACCAGATCGTAGACTCCACCGCCGGCTGCGCACTCCTCTGTTTTCTGGATGCCTTCTCTGGTTATCACCAGATCAAGATGGCAAAGGAGGACGAGGAGAAGACAGCATTTCTCACCCCTTGCGGTGTGTTTTGCTACGTCTGCATGCCCTTCGGTCTGAAGAACGCTGGCGCCACTTTCCAGCGCCTCATGAGGATCGCCTTGGGAGCTCAAATGGGGAGGAATGCAGAGGCCTACGTCGACGACATCGTCGTCAAGACTCGCGAGAAGGACACGCTCATCCAGGACCTCGAGGAGACCTTTGCCAACCTGCGCAAGGTCAACATCAAGCTGAACCCCGCCAAGTGCGTCTTCGGGGTCCCTTCAGGCAAGCTCCTCGGGTTCCTGGTATCCCACCGCGGCATTGAGGCCAACCCCGACAAGATCAAGGCCATAGAGCAGATGCAGCCCCCTCGTCGCCTCAAGGACATGCAACGCTTAGCGGGATGTATGGCCAGCCTTGGCCGTTTCATCTCCAAGTTCGGCGAGAGGGCGCTGCCATTTTTCAAGATCATGAAGAGGTCCGGTCCTTTCAAGTGGACCCCGAAGCAGCAAAGGCCTTTGAGGACTTGAAGAAATATCTGGCGAGCCCACCCATCATGGTCGCCCCACGCCCTCGCGAGCCTCTGAAGCTGTACCTTGCAGCCACTCCTCAGACGGCAAGCGCGGTCTTGGTGGCTGAAAGAGAAGAGCCAGTCCTCGACAAGCAGAACTCCGCCTCGCCAAGCCCAGAACCCCCCGACAAGGAAGCAGCCTCGTCAAGCCTCCAGCCCCAAGAAAACCTCGCCAAGGACTCCACCGAGCCTGGGGAGGAGCCAGCCGCTGCCTCACCAACGACTACCCTCGTCGAGCACCCCGTGTACTTCGTCAGCACAGTGCTGCGGGATGCTCGCGAGCGCTACCCCATGCAGCAAAAGCTCCTCTTCTCGCTCCTCATCGCCTCCAGGAAGCTGCGCCACTACTTCCAGGGTCACCCCATCAAGGTGGTCACCTCATATCCCCTGGAGCAGGTCCTGCGCAACCCGAACGCGACAGATCGCGTCGCAGGCTGGGGCATTGAGCTACAACCTTTCGAGCTGGAGTTTGACACCACCAGGGTCATCAAGGGCAGAGTGCTGGCTGATTTCATGGCCGAATGGACGGACACGCGCAAAGAAGAAGAGCTTCCAGAGGAGGAGGCTACAGCCTCAGGAGGAACGACACCAAGCCACTGGACCATGCACTTCGACGGCGCCTTTGCGGCCAGGAGTGCAGGGGCTGGCGCCGTCCTCACCTCACCGACAGGCGACAAGCTCTACTACGCCGTCCAACTGTGCTTCAAGGACAACGACAAGGTCTCCAACAACATCGCCGAGTATGAAGGCCTCCTCGCCGGGCTCAGAGCCGCCATCGCCCTCGGCATCAAGTACATCCTCATCAAGGGCGACTCCCAGCTCCTCGTCAACTTCTCCAACAAAAGCTACACGCCTAAGGACACCTACATGGTGGCCTACCTTGAAGAGGTACGCAAGCTGGAGAAACACTTCAGGGGCATGGAGCTCAAGCACATCCCGCGGGCAGAAAACCAAGAGGCAGATGAAATTGCTCGGCGAGCAGCAAGAAGAGAAGCCCAGAAGCCTGGAGTATTCGAGGAGAGGCTCACCAAGGCCTCGGTCAAGCAACCTGTGGTCAACATCAGCATCGACGAGGAGCTCCCACCTGCCCCACCAAGCGGAGCACCAAACTGTGGGTTGCCCTCGGGCGATCGCTTGCTGCTGACTCTGGTACGACAAGACACTGGTTGGATCGACGAGATCAAGAACTACCTGCAGAACCGAGCCCTCCCCGAGGACGACGCAGAGGCCGAGAGAATTGCTCGCCAGGCCAAGTCCTATTGCCTCCACGACGGAGACCTGTACCGCAAGCGACCCAATGGGGTTGCGCTGCGGTGCGTCCCCGCCGAGGAAGGCCGCCAGCTCATCAACGACATACACAGCGGCGAGTGCGGCCACCACTCTTCCTCGCGCACCATTGCAGGCAAGGTCTTCCGGAGTGGTTTCTACTGGCCCTCAGTGCTTCAAGATGCTGCCGAAATCGTCCAGTCCTGCGACGCATGCCAATTCCATGCCAAGCAAATCCACCAGCCCGCGCAAGGACTCTAGACGATCCCGCTCTCCTGGCCGTTCGCGGTCTGGGGGCTGGACCTGCTGGGACCCTTCCCGCGAGCGCTCGGGGGCTACCGCTACCTCTACGTCGCCATCGACAAATTCACCAAGTGGCCTGAGGTGGAGCCCGTGCGCACCATTCCGGCGAAGTCGGCAGTAAAATTCATAAGGAGCCTGGTCTGCCGCTTCGGCGTGCCCAATCGCATCATCACCGACAACGGCTCACAATTCATCAGTGGCGCCTTCAAGTCCTACTGCGGCAGCATCGGCGCCCAAATCTGCTATGCCTCGGTGGCGCATCCACGAAGCAACGGGCAGGCCGAACGAGCCAACGCCGAGGTGCTCAAGGGCCTCAAGACGAGAAGCTTCAACCGCCTCAAGGCCAGCGGCAAGCATTGGATCGATGAGCTCCCCTCGGTGCTCTGGTCCATCCGCACCACGCCAACAAAGCCAACTGGTGAGACGCCGTTCTCCCTCGTCTATGGCGCTGAAGCCGTCCTCCCCAGCGAGATCACTCATGGCTCTCCGCGAGTCTTGGCCTTCAAGGAGGCTGAGGTGGACGAACTCCGCAACGACGACCTGCTGCTGCTTGAAGGGCTACGCCGCAATGCGGCCCTGAGAGCGGCAAGGTACCAGCAAGACCTCCGTCGCTACCACAGCCGCCACATCCGGCCGCGCACTCTCGAAGCAGGAGACCTTGTCCTGAGGAGAATCCTCTCCAGGGCAGGCCTCCACAAGCTCTCGCCGATGTGGGAAGGCCCCTACAGAGTCGTGCACATCGCCAGGCCTGGCTCTGCGCGGCTCGAGACGGAGGACGGCGTTCCTGTCGCCAACCCCTGGAACATCCAGCACCTGCGCAAGTTCTACCCCTGATCGCCACCGGCGAGCAACTTTTTGCATCAAGGAAGAACCACGCGCCGTCATCCTCCACGAGGAAAAAACTTCGGGCTCCCCTCTCTACTATACGTTGCCACGGGCCGTTCGAGAAGACTCCCAAGCCACCAAGCCTCGGCATGGTAACCTCTTCAGGCACCATGTCTTGGCGAGGTGGATCCCCATGCCGGTCATGGTGGAACGCAGGCTAAAAGCCACCCCCGCATAGGGGCCCCCTGAGCTCTCTCTACATGCGTCTGCCTCGGGCACGCCTCTCGAGAGTCTCAGCCACAGAATGTGGACCCCATGCCAAGAGCATGGCGGATTTTTTGTGTTTCTGGCCACGCCAGTGTAATGAACCTATGTCCCAGGACAATTTGAACTCTTGCGCATCGCGCCAACATATTTTGCGACTTCGGCAAAGCTGTTATTGCTATTTATTCTTGCTCGTATGATCCCTCCTGTGTATCTCACGAGCGGGGGCTAGCAGGGTGCCATGCCACGGAGCATCCCGGCAGCACCTAAAACCCAAGGGATCCGAGCTCTGAACTTGCGGGTCAGCTCTCATGCATGTCAACTCCCAAGGAGCTCTGAACTCATGGGTCAGCTCCCGCGCACGTCAACTCACCAAGGATCACCAAAACCTTGGTGCTTGTTCTCCTCGTGAGACACACATGAAGGAACCTACGGGCTCAAGTTATATAGCTATCTATTGCTTGTGGGTATGCCTATCTGTCCAAGTGCAGGTAACAAGCATCAGGCACCCTCTCCAAGGCAACAACGCCTCGCCAGGGAACCAACACCCTCTCCAAGGCGGAAACGCCTCGTCAAGCTAAGTACAAGAACTTGGTCGAATTTCCTCTTGCTGGTTTTTGCCCCTCGAGTCTCTTTTCTCTCTCCCACGCCTCATGGGCTGCTTGCACGTCAAAGGGGAGCCCCAAGCATCGCGCTTCGCGGAGCTCTTACTTCTTGAGGCCTCACGCACCCCCCGGACTTGTGGAGCACTGACTCGCACATACCGAAGCGGCGGTGGTGTAGCGCTAAGAGAGGGTCCTAAGACGTAGAGCGAAAAAGACATGAAGGGAAAAGACAAAAGCCACCCGAGGGACATTCACAAGCACGTTCCAAAGCTAAAAGCAAGTCTTTACAAAAGTTATTACAACCAAAATACCACGATAATGTGCCTCATGCACGACCAGCTACAGGAAGGAGTTCAGGCCGTCGCGCCTCCTGAGGTCCCCGCTCCATCCGCGGCAGCTCCCGCTTCCAGGGCGCCTTCCTCGCCATCGCCTTCGTCCTCGTTGACCAAGACCTGGTCGTACTTCTTGGCAAGCACCTCAGCGGCCTCCCCGCCTTGCTGCGGATCTCGACCGGCTCCATCACGGCCTCGAGGTTGAACGAGGGCCAGAGCTTCAGAAGGTTGCTGAAGACGCGGCTGGTGGCAAGGACGAGGAGATCGCGGCTCTCCGCCACAACGCGCTCGTCGAAGCGTTTCGCGACCTTTTCAATCTCCCCGAGGAATTGCCCGAAGAATTGCGTGTGTGCTGCCTCGTCGTCGATCCCTCCGGAGGGAAGGTGGGGGACCTCAATCCTCAGGTCGTCCCCGATGGCGTTCGCGCGGCGAACCAACTCGTGGAGCATGAGCTGGCGCTGGCGCGTCATGGCCCGGCTGTGCCGCGCGGAGTCTTGCGCTTGCTCCGCGCGGTCCGCGGCCGGTCCCACCTGCTGCTGGAGGTCGCTCAGGTCCGCCTTCAGGGTCACGATCTCCTTCTCCGCGCGAGTCAGCGCCTCCTTGGCGCGCTGGAGGCGAGAGGTAAACTCCCTCTCCGACTTCTCGAGCCCCTCGACCTGATGCAGGAACTCGTTGCGTTTCTTTGTGAAGCGCTCTTCCTGCATCTTGGCCTTGGCGTCGTAGTCGTTGGCGAGGCTCTCGCGGATGCGCTCAACCCTGGCGTCGGCCTCATCCTGGGTCCGCTTCTGCTTTGCCGCAAGGTCGGCGTTGGCCTTGTCGTGGCGCTCCTTGCGGGTGGCCTCGCTCCTGGCCACCGAATTCTCGCGCTCTTGCAGTTGCCCCTCGCGGATGGCCTGGGCCGCCTCGAGCAGTTGGATTTGCTCCTCGCGTTGATGCAGCTCGTTCTCCTGGAGGGAGAGCTCCCCCTCGCGCCGTTTCAGCTCGGTCTCGCGAGGCGCTAGCTGCCCCTCGCGGGTATCCAGTTGCTCGCGCAACTCCTTCAAGCTGGTCCTCGTGGCCTCGGACTCGTTGGCGAACTTTTCCTCTGCGGCCGCCAGCTCCTGGTGCTTGGCGGTGGTCTCCGTCTCCAGCGCCTCCCGGGCGGCGTCCAGCTGGTCCATGACCTCAGCCGCCTCCCGCTTGACGCTGTCGCGGGTCTCCTTCGCGAAGCGCATCGCTTCTTCGCGCGCCGCCCTTGCCGCCGCGTCCTGCCGGCGACACATTTCCACCCGCTCGTGGAGAAGGGCCCAGGCGTCGGCAAGCCTCGCCCGCTCCTTCTCCCTGGCGAGATCTTCCTCGGCGAGCTGCGCCGCCAGCTCGTCGAGCGCCTGCCGCGATTGGCGGAAGACAACGTCGCGGCGAACCGCGCGAGGGCGCGGCTCACCCAGCGCCATGGCCCCAGCGTCGTTGTGGGGCGCAGAGGCCTCGACGCTCGTCGAAGTGCCCAGGGCACCTTGCCCCGAGCTTGTAGCGGCCCCCGACGCGGCTTGGGGGCTCGTGGGGGCGCCTACCCTCGCCGCCCGCGTCGGGAGCCCTCAGGGGACTGGGCGTCCTCTCGCCCCCGGCCCCGCCGCTTGGGGGCTCCAGAGGCACCACCACCTCTTGCTCTTCAGGGGCGCTCCCCGCCCTTCAACGGTGGCCACGCCCTGCCGCGGCCTCGGGCGCGTCCGCCCCTCTTGTTGGAGCCTCCTCCGTCTCTGGGGCGGCTCCAGGACGATCTCCTCGTCAACCGCTTCCTCTTCCTCGTCGTGCTCGGCCGCAGGAGGAGTAGCAGCCCGAGTTGGCTGAGGCGTCGCCAGCTCAATCACCTCCTCCTCGCGGTGTTCAACCACGGGGGGAGAAGCTCCCCTAGAGGGAGACGTCGTCGCCTCCTCGACCACCACCACCTCCGCGCGGTGCTCACCCTGCGGGAGGGACTGTCTCCTGCTGCGACTCCACAGCCGCTTGCTGCGACTCGTCGGTCGCCAGCCTCGGCTCGTCAGCCGCTTGCCGCGGCCGACGGCCGCCTGCTGCGGCTCGTCGGCCACAGCCGCCTCCTCGGCGGCGCTGGCGATCTCCCCAAGCTTGCGGAGACGCCGTTTCCTCGGCGCCGCGGGTACCCTGAAGAAACACAAGCAAAGCATAGACCCCTCAGGAGGAGTTTCTCTGGAGCAAATGCTGAAAGAAAAGAAAGGACCAAACTTACTCGTCGGCCGCTCTCCACACCCTTTTCTTTCCCCCTGGGCGGCTGGAGGGGCGCTCGCTCCGGCCTCTTCGGGAGGCGCCGCTGCCTCCTCGGGAGGAGCATCCCTTGAGGCGGCCCCGGCGTCCTTGTCGTGGAGGGCCTTGGTGCGGGGCTCGTGACGCCCTCTCCTGCTGCTGCCCTCCTCCGTAGGGCGATGGGAACGGACCACGCGGAAGGCGTCCTCGTCGCCGCTAGAGGAAATCTCCTGGAGGTCCGCGCCGGGCGGCACGTTCCTTGAACCTGCATCCTCGCAGAGGGGTTGCACTCGGGAAGCTTCCTCTCNGGGGCAGGAGCTTGCGGGCTTCGCGCACTCGCTCCTCTGTGAAGGCGAACAGCGGCAAGGCGTCGTCGTTGCTTGGGGTCGGAATGGACGCCGTGGCAAAGAGGACTTTCATGATCCGCTTCATCTCGTCCGGAGTGAAGTCGACGGGGCTGAGGCGCATCCTGTCGTCCGGGCCCGAATAGGTCCACATCGGCTTCGAGTGCCACTGGAGAGGAGCAATGCGGCGCGAGACGAAGTCCATCGCCACCATCCGGCCGGTGAGCCCGGCCTCGCGGAGCACCTGAATACGCTCGTATACCGCCTCAAGCTTGGGACCCTCAAATTCACCGCTTGCCCAACGCGCCCGCTTCCTCGGGGGCGCCACGGGAACCTCCAGGTGGCGGTTCGACGACTTGGTGCCGACGAAAACCCATTTCTCGCAGAACCTCTCCACTTTCTTCGTCACCTCGATGATGGCGTTCTCACCCTGCCATGCGATGGGGATGTACCCTTCACTCCTGGCGGCGGCGATGCGGAAGGAGACGCATCCAAATCGTTCGTTCGACTTGGTGCTCCGGAGGGAGTAGAAGCTCCGGAAGAGCGCCACCGAGGGGCGGACACCGACATATGCCTCGCAGAGGTAGGCGAAGATGGCGAGAATGAGCACGGAGTTTGGATGAAGATGGAGCAGCTGGATTCGGTATGCCTCAAGGACCCCTAGGAGAAAACTGGAGAAAGGAGGAACGAAGCCGGCAAAGAGCGTGTGAAAGAAGATGGGGTGGAACCCCGCGCCGACCCTGCTGCTGCCGGGCGCTATGTTGGTGGCACCGAGCTCGTGGGTGTTGGAGGCTAACAGGAGCCGCACCTTGGAAACCGCCGCCGCGCTGATAAGGGACTCAGGCATTGTCCCCTGGGGCACAGCGCCCCGCGCCGCCACCGGCGCAGCGTCCCGCGCCGTCGCCGCCGACGAGCTCGCCTGCGCCGTGGCCTTGCCCTTCAAATCGGCGGCTGCTCTCTTGGGGGCCATGGTCGCCGGAGAAGAAGAAGAGCACTCTGGAGGTTGGAGCTCTCTGGAGAGATTGGAGGCGTGGGGAGAAGTGTGCGGAGGAGTTACGGGAGAAGTAATGGGCGCCGCCTGCGCGCCCAGGCTTTATTGACCAGCACTCGAGTCGTGGCGGGCCCCGCCACGTCGCCCGTTGGAGCCGAGGAGGCCGTGACCGCGGGCGCAACCGCTGCGTGACACGTGTCGCGGCCCTGTCAGGCATCTTTGGCCCCTCGACGCTTCGCCTTCGTCATGGGCCTCGGCGTGCCCATCGCGGGCCCGGGGGCTACTGTCGGCACAGTGGAAACCAGGGTACCACGGGCCGGCCTGCCAGGGCCCACAAGATTCCTCGGATGATTTTCGCTAAGGACCAGGCTCTTCAAGCCTGGAGAGCTTCGCGAGGATTCCTCTCCTCGCGAAGGGTTCTTCTCCTCGCCAAGGGTTCTTTCCCTTGGCGAGGGATCGCTCTTCGACAAGGCGTCTTCGACGCCGCCCGCAATTCTACTAAGGACCAAGCCGAAAGGCTTGGCGAGGCCTGTCGCCTCGCGAAGCGCTTTCCTCGTGAAGCCATCTCTGCCCCCGCGGCAGAGCGCACATGGACTCTGCGCCATGTGCAGAGTGACGCGCGTGCCTACGCGCGATGACGACGACGCCGCAGTTGCCGTTTCCATGTATAAAGCAGTCAACAAAGCGGAGCCAAGCAAAGCGGACAACGAGTATTGCCTCTTTGGTGACAAGGGAACAGTCTGCAGCTACGCTCCAAGGACGACGTCACCGTGGGCCACCTCCCACCTCGGCAAGCGCCAGCTCCCTGTCCAGCTGGTCGGTGCCCCTTTTCAGCTTTGGTGACGCCGCTCCCCTGCCGTGGACCGCGTCCACGAGCTTCACCTTTATGGTAGACCTCACCTTTACGGTGCACCGCGCCTCCTCCTTCGTCGCCATGTGGTAGCCCTTCCCGCCCAAATGTTTGGGCAGAAGAGGCCCAGGGCGCCTATAAAAGGAGGAGGAGCACGCCCAAGCAAGGGGTTCGATTCCGGTTGGTTTTTCTTCTAGTCCAGGAGCCTACCCAAAAACCCTAGATCTGGAGATCAACCAGTAGCCATTGTTAGCCACCTCGAGCTCGACAAGCTCTCTCCTTGTACTGTAAACTCTCCAAGCAGTGCAATACACCATAGCAGGACGTAGGGGTTTTACCTCCACAAGAGGGCCCTGAACCTGGGTAATACCTTGTGTCAATCTCTGCAGTGTCGTCCGCAGCGAGCCTGACGAGCACCGTCGCCGGAGCACGTTGTGGATTGTTTGATTCCGTGTTCAGCCCCTTACACGATACCTTGGAGACACCCCTAGTTCCTGGGGACAATCTCCGACAACACACCCCTGATCCAACGGCTCACAAGCGCTTGAAAGAAACACACGATCCGTGTGCTTCTTTAGTCCCGGTTGGTAACACGAACCGGGACTAAAGGCCCTGATCCAACAGGTCACAAGCGCTCGAAGGAAACACACGATCCGTGTGCTTCTGATCCAACGGCTCACAAGCGCTCTAAAGAAACACACCCCTGATCCAACGGCTCACAAGCGCTTGAAAGAAACACACGATCCGTGTGCTTCTTTAGTCCTGGTTGGTAACACGAACCGGTACTAAAGGCCCTGATCACATATATATGTAGGCTTGGCCGCCATTGCCATATCACATCTAAACTCATATCTGCAACCTCATCACTCTTCCATTGACTTAGGTGTCGGCGACGATGTCCATGTTGGACCAGAGGGGCGATGTGCGGGACTGGGCTCCATCGGGCTGGCACTGGGAGGTGCTACCTTCCGGGACGCGCAGCTTGGTGAGGAATCCGGGTGACGTCGTCGACCTGGATCTTCTGTGGTGGCAGTCGCGTGGGCCACGCTCGGTGTAGAGGGAGCCGGCCTCCGAGGAGGTGGTACGTCGCCGTATCAGGGAGGAGGATGAGCATGTCCGTCACTACATGTATCTCTTGGATAGGCAGTATGACAGTAGGTGGTCGTTTCTTCAGAGGGTTCCTTCTCACGTGAGCTATGACCCTGTGAGGGTTCCTTCTCTTTGGATGCGCAGCGACGGCGGCTCAGCACCCCGCGGCTCAGTAACCGGTCGAAGTTAGTTTTAGAGTCTGTGATCGCCATCATAGTTATTCAAATTATCCAGTTATGTCATTCCGTATAAATGATTTGTATTCGGTCGATGAACTAGTTATTCAAATTCAAGCACTTTTCATGTTGAAAGTTTTCTCAAAAGCCGCGACTAAAACCTAACCTCCGCCGGAGGCGTGCCGGTCCCTCCTGTCCCTCATGGTGTGGCGCGCCGGGCGGCCATCACGAACCACTACTACCTCGAGCTCACGCCGGAGCAGCGGATGGATCCCCGCTGGCATCCCGACTACCGCCCGACTTGGGACGCCTTCTTCATTAATCGGCGTGAGAGGGCGCTCGCCAGGTACGAGGGGGACGGCCCTCCTCCTTCGGACTTCAACGAGGCCGGCCGTAGCTGTGGTGGGCTGGCCGAACTCTCCAGGGCGTTATGAACTACATCACGGCCGGCGATAACCCCCGCCTGCGCTACCCTCAGATCCAGTCCAGGCGTGCTCACCCGTCGAGGTGGGAGCCACGAGCGTCGTCCGATGACAGCGACGACGACGACGATTACGAGGACGAGTATTATAGGCCTAGGCAGGAGTATGACTAAGATTGTTAGGACAAATTATCCAGTTATGTCATTCCGTATAAATGATTTGTATTCGGTCGATGAACTAGTTATTATCAAATGATCCACTGTTGTCATTGGCTCCAAGATTCAAAAATATGCAAAAAAATATTAGTTAATCCATTTTTTAATTGAAAATGGCAAAATTGTTAATAGTTTGTAGAGTTACAATAATTATTTTATAAAACAGAAAATGGTTTTGGATTACTTATTCAATTCAAGTACTTTTCATGTTGGAAGTTTTCTCAAATTTATTCAAATATTCAAATATTTGTAGAGTTAATCCATTTGTGAGTAAGTATTTGAAAAAATAGAGAAAACAGCGCGCGAGCACATTTTTTGGCCCAGCGCGCGCAAATTTTGGGCCATTAGTCGCGGCCCGTACCACCAGCCGCGACTAAAGCCTGCGATGCGCGCGCGATCTGAAACCGCCCCCCACCCCCCCTTTAGTCGCGGGGCGTGGCTCAACCCGCGACTAAAGACCCCTTTTGTCCCGGTCGGTTCTACGCCCCGCGACTAAAGGTGCGTGTATATACTCCCGGTGCGTGGCTCAGACCGCGACACCGGAGGCCATTTGTGACATAGCGCCGTCAGGCTGCCAAAATTTTCCACCGCCACCGTCGCCTCCTGCCGCCGGCCGCTCTCCTCCGCCACCGTCGCCCGAGCTACCGCCGCCCGAGCCTTCCTCTCCGCGCCCGTCGCCGTCGCCTCCTCCGCCGCCCAAGCCTTCCTCTCCGCGCCCGTCGCCGTCGCCTCCTCCGCCGCCCGAGCTCGCCGTCCGGCCGCCGCCGCCCCTCAACTCCGGCCGCCCCCGCGCCCGAGCGGCCGCCACCCCTCAACTCCGGCCGCCGCCCCTTAACTCCGGCCGCCCCCGCGCCCGAGGCGCCGCCGCGAGCTCGCCGTCCCCTAGGTTAGACTGCCGCCGGCACCCCTCTCCTCCTTAACCACCGTTTTTTAGCAAATTGTAGATAGCAAAATTATTTTATGAGATTTTAGAATTAAGTGTGTCAGTTCTAGCAAAATTAATTTATGAGATTTTAGTGATTTTAAAATTAAGTGTTAGTTCTAGCAAATTATTTTATGTTAGTGTTAGTTCTATCAAAATTATTTTATGAGATTTTAGAATTAAGTGTTAGTTCTAGCAATTGTATAAAGTGTTAGTGTTAGTTCTAGCAAAATTAATTTTAGAATTAATTGTATAGGTGTTTAATGAATTGCTACGGCCAAAAATCATGTTAGTGTTAGTTCTAGCAAATTGTATAAAATCTAGCATTTTTAGCAATTTGTAGATAGCAAAATTATTTTATGAGATTTTAGAATTTAGTGTTAGTTCTAGAAAAATTAATTTATGAGATTTTAAAATTAAGTGTTAGTTCTAGCAAAATTATTTTATGTTAGTGTTAGTTCTAGCAAAATTATTTTATGAGATTTTAGAATTAAGTGTTAGTTCTAGCAATTGTAATAGTGTTAGTTCTAGCAAAATTAATTTTAGAATTAATTGTATAGGTGTTTGATGAATTGCTACTGCCAAAAATCATGTTAGTGCTAGTTCTAGCAATTTTTTTGTTGAACTTTAACAATTATGCAACTTTTGTTATAAATAATTTTATGTAGCAATATTGTATGTGAAAATGATATTGTGTGCATTTTACAGAAACTATGGATCCACCTAGTCCAATCCGCAGAGACCTAACACAAGAAGAAATTCTCGAGGACATAATCCACAACGCCACCGGTGCTGATCCACCCGAATCTCCCTCGATGTATCTGAACCCATCCGGTGAGGGTGAAGAGGTCGACCAAAATGAGGGGGAAGCCGACGCCTCTGATGATGGAGAAGGCGACGGCTCCGATGATGGACCCTTAACAAAGTCCGGCAAGGTATATATATGAAGTCCGATGGTCAGTAGATGCATTAATTGAGTTGTATATATATGAATTGACGAATGTTTCTTCTCTTAGGCCTCCACATCGAGCAAATGTTCCAAATGAGGCCCGCCAAAAAGTTGGCCGCATCTGCGCATTATACAATTACGAAGATATCACCAGTGGGCGAACCGTTGGAACCCATAAAGGTTGCAAACAAATTTGTAAAACAATGCGGAGTTATGGTTAGGGATCGCGTCCCCATCACCGTTCGAGAGTGGAATAAGCCCAAAGGGGTGGAAGATAATCAGTATGTCGCCAAAAGGTACAAAGATGGTCTTTGGAATGACCTCATGGCACATTTCACCCTCCCAGAATGTGAGGAAGAGGACGACACAGCTGCATTGAGGGACAAAGTCAAGGTGTTCACTCTTAAGAAGATGGCCGAACTATTCCGGCAGTGGAAGAAAACATTATGGCAAGAGTATCAGAAGACCAATAGTGCTCCAAAATTCGAGGGCTATCTAGTGAAGCAGAAGGCTTACTGGGATGCATTTGTGTAACAGCCCCAGATTAGTACCCTAAAATATGGGCCAAATTTTCACTTTTTGTTTTGCATTGCATCATGGCATCCATTTAATTTTGCTAATCTAAATAAAGCAACACTTGGAAATTAAAAACTAGGGAAGCAAACCCTTCCTAAATTTTCCAAACCAAATACAATACTCAATTTGGTAAAAACCTATTATTCTTGAGTCTCCAAATTGTTAAGGAAACTCAAGGATATATTTTTCTTTCTAAATAGTTGCCAAAGGCTAATTTATTAACAAGCAACTAAATAAAATTTGAGAAATCAATTTGGTTCTTGTCAATTTCTATTGTTGGAACCAAGTTAAGTTTTTCCAAAACTTCAAACTAAAATTATGGGGTGATTCATTGGTATAGTATGAGCCTCCATAAATATCTTCATATTTTATTGAATTGTTTAAGTGCCCCAAATAAATCTATTTTGGAATTTATCAAAAATGGCTTTAACTAAACCCTATGAACAAAAGTGGTGCAAACCTTTTTATTTTGGGACAACAATTTTTGAGGAAGGTCCTCAGAACATAGGGAGCCCACCTGAATTTTTCCAGATTTTCTGAAAGTGTTTAAGCAGCTCAAATAAATAGTCTTAATCTGCTGTTTTCAAAACCCAGAAAAAGAAAAGTGGAATTTGTCTAAAACACTGACAGTGGGCTCCACTGTCAGCCTCCCTCTCCCTTCCTTCTTCCTATGGCGACAGGGCCGGCGCCCATGCCGCCCTGTCGGTCATGCCGCCGTGGCCACGCAGGCAAACGCGACGCCGTGGCCCCCCTGATGGTCAAGGACCCCCACCACGACGCCCTCACTCGACCTGCTCCCCATTCCCCCCCCCGTTTCCGGATCGAGCCCGTTTCCAAGAGCTAGCTCCTGTGCCGACGCCGACCGCCGCCGCAACCCGCCGCACCACAGTCGATTGGAGCCGCCCCGAGCTAATCGGCTTCGACCGGACGCCTCACCGCATCCTCCTCTCACCCCTGGTGCCCGGAATCGAGCCGGGGTGGCTCGGGATCGACGGCCGCGTCCTCGACCTTCCGCCTCGGCCGCGCTGCTCACCTGGCCGATTCCGGCTGTCCCCGCCTCTCCGCGCCGTCGTCTCCCGCGCGTGCGACCTCAGGGTGAGCACCGCCCCTCTTTAGCCTTTTCCCGCGCTCCCGATTCCCTATCCCGCCGCCCGTTTTTGGTCGCCGGCGGCGTCAGCATCGTCAGCACGCGCACGTCCAGCGCGCCCCGGCCTGGGCGTCGGCCAGAACCGGCCAGCAGGCCGGTTGTTTCTGAGGGGTGCCCGGCCCTCACCCCGGCCTGGGCCGGCCACGAGGCCGGCCTGTTCGGGCCGTGCCCCGGCCTGACACCCGGACTGGGCCGGTTCTGAGGCCGGCCTGCTCTGCCACGGTCCCGGCCTGCACCCCGGCCTGGGCCGACCTGTGGGCCGGCCTGCACAGTAAAAGCAGTTTTTGTTTTAATTTAAAATAATTCATAACTTTTCAAATCTTGGTCCAAATTCAACAAACAAAATACCAATTTGATTAGAAAGACAAACTCTAACTAATGGACCAATTGAAATGTTTATTTGAAACCATAGTTTGATGATTATTTAAGAATTCCTAAAATGGGTTATTTAATACCCAAATTGGGAAATTCGTAACTTTTTGAATAATTGTCCAAAAATTATGAATTAAATATCAAAGTGATCAACATGTCAAATGCTATCAAACCATGCACTTATCACATCATGATCACAAACTTTTATTTGATGATATTCATAATTTGATTAAATGAATTAAATTCAATTATTTAACTAATTTGCTTTTTATTCATCGATACTCCGAAAATTACAAATAAAGTACCAAAATGATCGGAATGACGAACCCTATCCTTTATTGCCATGTTCATGCATATTTGAGCCACTTCTCTAATAATTTGATAATTTATGAAGAATGTGGTCACTAAGATAAATATGGAGTTGTGTCCAAATATTTGCACTAATTATTTGGAGCTCCATTTAATTTGTTAATTAAATTATATAATGATATCCTTGCATCAATTTGACATGTCATCATGTGATTGAGCATTGCACCTTGTGTTCGTGTAATTTATGTGTGCTTTGTATTTCTTTGGGTATCGATAGATTCCGGAGTCGAGGGTCTCTCTAACTACCCCGACGAGCAGTACTTCACGACCGGGCAGCAAGGCAAGAGATAACCTAACCTTCTTGGCATCTAGCATCCTATGTTTTTATAAACTTATTTTATCCACCATAATATTGCATGCGGTTCAAATGTCTTTTTGGTAAATATTAGAATATCCTATGATTGCATGTTTCCCCGAGCCAATCACATGTATCCCCACCTGTGAAACCTAGGGTTGAAGTGTTGGCCCGAGATAAAGATAGAATTGATGTATGTATATGTTTAGCTATGCTTAGCCATGCTTAGATAAATGCTTTATGCCCGTTGTTAATTCCATAATTGTTGATGTTGATGGAATGATTCGGGCATGGTGGATAATTGTGATGCTAATTAAAATGCTAAGACGGCTTAGGGTGAGTTGCCATCGGGGATGGTGTTTTGCCTCACTCTAGCCCCTAGGTGCGAGTTCTTTACCTCTTGAACCAAGACGAGCGTGCTGCCATTGGTGGGTGTATGGGCGCCTTACTAACTGAATAACTTGTGCGGGCGTATCCAAGGGTCCTCTAGTTCGGTTTTCCATTTGCGTGTGAGTGGAAAGATGATGTTGATGAGGATTTGTGTTTAGGACGTCGCGATGGGGCAGGGGCTGAGGCTGGGTAAACTTGCCCTGTGGCCACAGATGACTCTTGGATAGTCTCACGCGAGGTAAAGGTTTAACCGCGCCTGCTTGCCGGCCTTCCCCGGAAGAGGGCCAACTAGGTGAGCCGGACGGTACCAATGGGTAAATTAGTACACCCCTGCAGGGTTAATCTTTTCGAAAAGCCGTGTCCACGGTTATGGACAACTTGGGAATAGACGATAAGATCATAGAGAATCTTAACCTAATTGATATGGCAGCTAAAGGTTGCATTAATCAACGTGTGGTAAAGGTTCACTTCCTCGAGGGTGATTCGAGGGGGTGCCTTGGTGGAGATGAGTGTGGTTTGGTTGCAAGTAGGTTCGCCGAGAACCGAAGAGGAAATGTTACTCTCTTATCCCTTTATAAAACTATTCTGAGTAGACGAATGCCATGTGTCATTTTTGTTTCGGTTTATGAAAATTAGCTTTGGGCAAAAGAAATACATATAAAGCTTTAGAGCCTCCGTCAGTCATTGGGCCTATATCGCCCTACTAAACTTGCGAGTACATCGTACTCAGTCTCTCTTTGCTGCCTCTATGATTTTGTATTTCAGAGGAGGACGACACCGAGCAGCTAGGTGGGTTCTTCGTTGACGTCGACTACTAGTCTGGGGTTCCCAGGTGGCAGCTTGGGACCGTGGAACAAGCTGGCTTGGGTGATGTTTATTGTAGGCCTCTTAGGCCATATATTTGCTTCTTGTTGTTAGACAACACTACCTGCTTCCGCTTTTTGACTTGTTGGATCTGTGATCCTTTTGTTGTGTAATTTGTATTCTTCTCATTATATGAGTTGCTATATGTTTTGTGTCGTAGAGTCATGCAATGTGCCAGTTTGTTCCACATGTCTCGATCTCTATGTTATACTTTGATGGTTGTGCCAATTACATAGCCTCTCTGTATAATTCCGGGGTCGGGGCGTTACAATTTGTGAAGTACAAGAAGTCAGAAGATGCTACGGAAAAGTCAACACGAGCCAAGACAAATGCTGCGAAAAAGAAATATCACCATAAGCTCGGGACAGGGGGCTACGCGACTGCCATGCCAAAGTGGGATAAAATAGAGGAAGCGCTGCTTGCTAAAGGGATCGTTCCAGAACTAATTCGCGACGAATGGGAACTGAGGGCACAAAAATTTTTCCTTGCGCATGGGAGTGAGTATGACATGGAGACAGGGGATCTTATTTGCAGTGAGGGGATAAGGGTACCCAGGGAGACATGGCTGAAAGTGGTGAAAGAAATTAAAGAGGGGAAAACAAAGTTCCGTGCTGATAGAGAGAAAGACTTGCTGACAAAGGTCCTCGGGAATCCAGAAAAAGGAGGACGAACACGAGGCTTTGGCCCTAGTTATCCTTGGGAGATTGGGTTTCCCAAAGACAAAGATACTTATAGAAGCCGATCGAGAGCAAAGAAGCGACGGGAGGAGGAGGAAGACAAGTTCAACCAGTTGCTAGCAAGAATTGACAAGCAGCAGCAGCAGATTGACGAACTTAGAGGAGAGCGCCCGCAAGATCCTGCACTCGATATTACTGCCGGCCCATCTCTACGGAGAAGCAGCGTGGCTGAATCGGAGGTCCCGTCTGACGGTGCACGGATGATAGATGGCGGTCCCGGCTACCCCGTGAATGGAATCAAGGAGCAAATACCTTGTGAGCTCCATCAGAAGGTGAAGAACATATCTCTGAAGGTGGCGGTCGGAACTGCTTTACCTTGTCCACCTGAGGCACGTTGGCAAGGCCGTGAGATTCCAGCTGGCTATGCTAAAGTCGGGGTGGATGAAATCGTAAAGGGGTTTGACTCAATGGAGCTTGACATCCATGGACCTGAAGGTGAGAAGACACTCGGAGAAGTACTGGGTGGTATCATTCTATGGGACAAGAACAACATCAAGCTTCCAGGCTCGGCGCCAAGTCCAACACCGCCTCTGAGTCGTTGCAGGTCACCATCACCTACAAGAAGCCCACCCCAAGACTATGATCAACACAGCGCGAGTCCATCTCGATCTCCGCCGCCGGACTTGGGCCGGCCGTCTTTGCCGCCGCCTTTGCCAGCTAAGGCCAATAAGCGGAAGCGTGTTTCGTCGCTGAGTACTCTACGACGCAGCAGCCCAAAACGAAAAAGGGGGCCCCTCCCAAGAGTACCTCATAAGAATCTTCCCATCAGAACTTACGATCGTACTGACGAGGAAATCGCAGCGATCGCAAAGGCTGAAAAAGATGCGCATTTTGCAAAGAAGAAAACAGAGCCCACCCCGGTATACACTGAGAAGCAAATAGCGTGGGGAGTTGATTTTCTGAGCACAAAATCGCAATATGAGTTGCACCATAAGCCAGATGACTATGCACGCACACTTCGGAAGGAAGCGGAGAAGAACAAATCAAGTAAAAGTGCAAGCGGGAGCAAAGCAAGTGAAAGTGCAAGCGGGAGCAAAGCAAGTACAAGTGCAAGCGGGAAACGAAGGGACGTTCCCCAGCTCGGACAACATGCCAAACAATCGATCCCACCCCTCAAGGTGTTATCCGAAGACGTTCCTCAGGCACAGCAGCAGGATTTGGTAGAAGCTGCAAAGTTGGCGGCCGCTATGGGTGTGACTGTTGCTGAACTGTTAGGTTCCCAAGACGACAAGTTACCCATGGCTGATGTAGCCCCTACATATGTCCCAGGGAAGCCTTTGGTCAGCGAACAGAAGTTGAAACAACTGCCAACACAAATGCGAAATTTGCATCAATGGTACTTGAGAGAGGTAAAGGGGGACAGAATAATGATCGTGGCGAAAGTCCCAGCAGAGTACTTCTTCCGACCCGAAGAGGTCCATGTTGAATTTTCAGAACTCTTCCAGTTATTCAATTTGGATGCCCTCGACAAATCTCTCATGAGTTGCTATTGTCTGTAAGTCGTTGAATTCATTGTCTACATATAACTTGTTCAGTTCATGGCATTTGTAATTATTCTCATTATATATATCCGTTTGTACTCTATATTATGCAGAATGAAGATGCAGTCTTGTAAAAGAAAGGTCTATAGTGTTGGGTTCATTGACCCAGATAAAGTACATATAGAAACGCTAACGACGAAACCCGACGAGACGGCGGGAAACCTTCTAAGGTTTCTAACGGAGCAACATTACTGTGACCACATATTGTTTCCTTACAACTTCGAGTAAGAGTGTTACTGTCTTGTACACACTAATTTTTACTTACTCGATGTTAAGTGTAATTGATGAGTTACTGACGTATATATAAACGGGTGCAGCTTTCACTGGATTCTGCTAGACATACGAGTTGATAAGGGAAAAGTTGATGTCATGGACCCATTAAAGAGAAACCTGGAAGAGTTCCGCAACATGCAGGACATGCTCCAGAGGTAATATTCGCACTATATCGGTCTCTTTCGTTGATTTCATGAGATATCAGGTAATGAATTAACTCATTCATTAATTCATTTTCTTTGCCGGGCAGGGTTTGGAACCGATTCAAGAGTGTGGTGAAGGGTTCCTTTAGTGAGAAGCTTACGTTTACTCCGGTCTCGGTAAGTAGTACGAGATATGACCGCGCATCTCTTTACTTCTAGTTTCAATACAGTTATTATTTTGATGCTAGATTATTATTTTGATTGAATTCTATTCTCGTAAAGTGCGCGAGGCAGCCATCGGGGACGCATCTATGTTGATACTACGTTTGCGAGTTTATTTGCACGTTTACCACTGAGCACAAAGATTATAGAGTCGACGTAAGAAATACGTTCACAACATTATTTTATTACCTCACTTTTTGTTATCATGATTGATGTTCATATTGATCTCCCTTTCTTATATAGTTTGAGAGACTGCGGGAAAAGGTCCTACCGGAGCAACGCGTAATAGCAATTGCAGAGGAACTGGCGGGATTTTTGCTGAAAGAGATGGTAGACGACGCCGGAGAATTTAGTGTGAACAATAGGCGCAACCGATGATGCCGGGCCGTGTAATCGAATAGACGGGCTTAGTCCCGATAATTGTGATCTCCATGTAACTATCAAATTTGTATATATTTGTATGCTCGATCGTGTACGGTATGTGGTATCGTAGAAATATACGAAAACTATTTTGAAATAAAGAAAATAAATGAATAAAATAAAACAAAATGAATTCTCTGCCGCGGCAGAGAATTAGTAAACCCTAAACCCTAACCAAAATGAACTCTCTGCCGCGGCACAGAAAATGCCCAAATTTCTGCCGCGGCAGATAACCATTAGTCGCGGCCCGTTATACGAACCGCGACTAAAGGTTCTGCCCCTAGCACGCCCAGGATGAGGACCATTTGTCCCGGCTGGTGACAGGTCCGCGACTATTGGTTGGACCTTTAGTCCCGCCTCCGCTGTCGCGGTTGGCCAACCGCGACAAAAGGCCCTCACGACCCGGGACAATAGGTCCAGTCTCCACTAGTGACTGGCAGGTCCTAAATCAAAAACATCTGGAGAGAACGAATAACGACATGTCGCAGGTAGTTTCTGAGCACAAGAGCTGAACAGTGAGTCAGGTGGATGCGGTTGGTTCCTGAGCAGAGTTGCCAGGGTCAGCTGCAGACGATCTGAGCAGAAGATAGAGAAAATCAGCTTCGGCCACCATTGTTGTGGCTTGTAGAAACTCCATTTAGACACTGACACAACAAACTTGAAACTTATACTTGCCAGAAAGTATTTTAGCAACCTCTGGTGGTGGAAAGCGTACCTGGCTAGTAACAATCTCAACTTGGTTGGCTGGTTATTTGCTATCACCCGGTGAATATGACTTCCAATCACTTCCAACCCCGCCTATTTAATCTGGAGCAATTACCGAGAGGAATTTAATTTTAAAAAACGTGCATATGATGATAACTTTAGGTAGAACCCAAAGGAAAAGCCATATTTGAGCACATAGCTCCAAGAAAACGAAATCGAAATATAGTTATGCAATAAAAAAAACTATTGAACTTAGTTCGAGCATTAGACATCTGTATAAGGCTGATTAAAATTATGACTAAGAAATCTCATAATTAATTTCAGGTGTATTGTGTTTTTACAGCAGTAAGGAGTACAGAAGCTTAGCACCTCAGCTTTGATTTTCACAGCTAGCCTAGAAGGAAAATAATCTATTATTGACAACAATTTTGTAGCCCGAGTGTAGAAACCAAACTGGCAACCTAGCGTGGGCAAATGAAAATCTAACTGGTGTTATTTGTGCTATAAACATTAGACTATGAAATGGAACTTACACGATGTCTGCAGAGGTTGATGGACACAATGAACCACTACAGATATATGTATGTGGATCTGCATATGCAGAAATGGTGAATCATGCGTAGAAGCTCGATGTCACCGTTGAGCGCAAGGGAGAGAACTTCACATATTTGGACAAAAGTTTCATACCTAAATATGCTTCGCCCCATATTTCCTGAAATCTCCATCTTATACTGACTAAATCCTGCAGTAAAGCAGGTCACATATTACATGACATACATCCGTACTTAATACCAGAAGAAAGGGTGGCATCAAAGATCCAAAGAAACTACATATTACCATAAAAAAGGGATGCATTCTAATCTTCTCCGTTCTAAAAGACCCGAACTGAATACATGTTCTTAGCAAAAGAGATGCATTAGAACTATCTCTATTCTCATAAGTATCCATCACAGGCAACAACTCTACATGATATGGTCCAATCCAATACTCATGGATATGACTTTTCTTATTGGTACAGAACAACACATACATATACATGGACAGCGAATACAAATATATACCTGAAAAATTAGTCTTGCAGAAGACCTCGAAAGAAGAACACGAAGACGATATCCTGCTAAACAAAAATGGAAACCAAATAAAGTCAGCAGGAGCACGTCCCAAGGAATCCATTAATAAACCAGCAATGAACATGGGAAACGTATCAATCAGAAGAGAAGCCATGGGCAGAAGGAAAACCTTTGCCTTAATGGATGTGCATCACTGTCTGCCTCACATATGTTTCAAGTGTCGCTCATCTGCTCCAAGATTGCGGCAACTATGTCATCATGGTCTAGTTTGCAACCTCTACGGCTTCCTCGTATGTCTTCAGCTGTAAACATGCAAAAAAAATATTACATGAGAAAAAAAGAGCTTCAAATTAGGTGTGCGTGAGAGATGCAAGGTGCAACAGTCAGTACATCATCGGAATCAGCCGTTCGTTGGTTTTTTCGTCATTGATTTTGATACAATAGAAGTTGCCTCAAGACAACAGCAAAACCTCCAACTTAGCTGAACCAGCCTTGTCAGAAGCTGCCCATGCCTTGTTTCACTCTAGCATAAATTGTACATCTGCCATGGATTCTCTACTGATCGGTACCTGAACCAGCCCTGTCCCCCAAACGGTGACAGAAAAATTGTACAATCCAAAAAACCTGGAAGCAACCTATACCTCTACGCATGACCACCCAATGGGGAAAATATGTTTTTTTGCACTTACCTCCAACCAGCGACTCATGTGCAGCAACTGATCATACAGAAGAACAGGGCAGGTCAGCAGCAACAGCACAAAGAAAAAAGTCTGGTAAGATTAAATCGAAGAACAGCCTGTACACGGAAAAAAGGTGAAGGTTCCCGACGCAGCCTAACTCAACCAGGATTGGAGGGCACCTCAAATCAGCACTTCCTGTGGAGCACCAGATCCAATCTAATAGCAAGTCACACAGGCAACTGCAGAGAAAACATAGGCACGGCCAACCTCAATCAGCCGGATCCAACCTAAGAACAGCCATAGCACAAAAAGAGGAAAAAGTGGAGTAAGGGAAGAGGATCCAGGCACAGTTTACCTCAACCAGCGTGTGCAATCGCTGGACTTGGTGGTGGAGGAGGACGGAGCAGTAGGTCGAGCGGGTGCCGCCGTGAAGGTCCAGTCACGTGCAAAGCAGCGGTCCTCGACGGCGGCCCTCAGCGCCCTCGTGTGGTGCCTCACGCCTCCTCCCACCCAACACCACAAGCCGTCGCCGCCGCCGTCGGTCTCCCCCGCGCCACCTCCTCTTCCTCTTTTCATCCAGGCGATGTGCTCGTGGATAGGCCTCGCCTCCGCCGGTCTCCCGTGCTCAGGCCCTGCTTCTCCAATCTCCAGGACGCAGAAGAGGGAAGGGAGGTTGAGGCGAGGGGCCGGAGGCAGAAGAGGATTGGGGCAATGGGGGAGGACGCGCAAGGAGAAGGGCGGCGGCGCGAAAGAGGAGGTGGAGGGACGGACGGGAGGACGCGAGAGGATTGGGCGAGGAAGAGACGCCGCCTCGCCGGCCGCCTCCCCCTACTCCTCACGCAGCCGGCCGCAAGGATATGGCCACGGCGGCAGGGAGGAGGAGGAGAAGGGGCGAGAGCGGGAGGTCGCGAGCGAGGAGAGCTGTGCGTGGCGGCTGCGCGAAATGACTCTTTTGCCCAGAGCGGCTCCGTCGGAATAACGGCCACTGCCACCGCGCCCGCAGAGGCTGAGCGCGCACATGGGTGAGAGACCCGCTGCACACTTCCACGTGGGACCGCAAAAATCTGGGGCCACCTGCAGCGAGACGGAGCGATGTCCAGGCGTGTAGAAAAGCGCCGGCCGACTGGGGACATCTAGGAATCTCAGCCGTCCATTTCCTTATCAACGGTCGAAAGTGGCTAAACTCTGAGAGAGGCCCTGGCTCCCCCATGAAAGTATGCTTTAGATGCATCTCAAGTCATTACTGTGGTCTTTACTACCAACGTGTATACAGTGCATCTTGGGCATAGAACGTTGAGATTTTATACGTTGGTAGAATATAACATTGTATGCTGAGTAGTTAAAATGGGTAGAATAGATTTAGGCATATGGCGATGCATCTTTCTTAACACATTATCATTGGAGTAATAAAACCTAAAAGACAACTAGTTCTTCTATTAGAGCATGGTTAATAGCATCTGTGTTTGACATGTCATATATAGTCAACCTAATAGTTCACTCATAGCTAGTCATATGAGTGTGGACAAATGGAACCCGAAATCTAGAGAGCCCTTTATTTTGAAGAAAAATAAAATCATATTTTCAAGTTCCAAAAAATCATATTTTCAAGTTCCAAAAAATTAGAAAAATAATCCGGGATATAGACAATGTTATATTCTACAAACGTGTAAAATCTCAACTAGAGATATGTTATATTTGGGCTACATAAAATGACAAATATGATATCTGAAAGTAGTGAGCGGTGCAAAATTTCAACTCTCCCAAATCTAACAATTTTGTCATTTTATGTAGCCTAGAAAATATATTATTTTGAGTTGAGATTTTGCACCTTGGTAAAATACATCATTGTCTACATCCAAGATTTGTTCAATTTTTTTTGAAACTTCAAAAATATGATTTTTTTTAAAATTAAGGACTCCCTAGAACCCGACCTCCATTTGTCATTTCTGTTAGTCATACTTCCTTTCAATGTCATTAATATATGATCCATCTTATTATATCACAAAGAGTGTTGGAGCACATGCTAGAGCTGGTTATAAACTTACAACCCGCTTCTCCTCTCTCTCTCATCTCTTCTCCCCTCCAACTAAGTAAAAAAAATCTGAGATGACATCTCTTATAACCTGCCTATGTCATCCTATTGTACTTGCTCTTATGGGTTGTATCTAAATTTAATGATTTCGATCTGATGCATACATATGATTGAGCTAGCAACTTGTTTCCCGTGACCACATGCAAGGGTTGTATGTTAGATAAGGTACAACCTCACACACACTCTCTCTTCAACGGCTTCTGCCTTTGACAGTGCATGTTGCTTCCGGCTAATTAGAGGGTGTCCCCGTTGAGTCCTCAAAACCGACTTCGGGGGAGCTAGCCCTTAAGCATGTTCGCCTGGATACTTTTTTTGACCATCAAACTACAAGGAAAAAGGCCCACATAAATTTATTTATTAAAAAACAAACCCAACAAATTACAATATGTAGAAAGACTGGGGAGGGAAGGCAGAATAAAATAAATTACAAAAGAAACTATCGATACATTTTGACAATTCAGAATGATGATTGTCTTTCACCCTATACAAATGTAGAGTGATTTCATAAATAAAGGACCATTTCCAAGATCCAAAAGAGCGTGAGACATGCTAAAAAGTAGCCTAATTTTCCTGCTTCCAAATATGCCATGCTGCTAGAATGACCTCTTCCGAAAATAAAGGATTCTCAAATCTCCCTCTAGCAGAAGCAAAAAAGATGATCAATGCTCAGTTCTGCCCCATAATCCCATTCAATCTTCAGGTATCGCCAAACTCTAGAACTACAAGAGCAGGAAAAGAATAATGCTGCCAATCTTCAGTTTCATGGGTTGGGCAAAGCACACAGTGGAACACATTAGTAACATTCCAATGCCTTCTTCTCCACATGTCTCTATTGTTTAATCTATCACTTACTAATAACCAGGCAAACACCTTAATTCTTAAGATGCAATTTATCTTCTAGATCTAGTCATATATCGTATCGGCCTTCACATTTCCAAAATAGTGATGGTAGAATTTGCTAGAGGTGTATACTGGTCAACCAGGAGTCCTTGATAGCAGTATTTAAGACAGTATGTTGGATGATACCTTCAACCTGCAGAAACTCATTATGTGCTTACTGGGACAATGAGAGCCAAAATAATTGAGTCATGTCCTCTATCTCAAAAACTCCTTGATAGACATATGAGCATCCAACACAAAAGAGAAAAGCCTTGGAAATAAAGATTGTAAGGTGGCATCATTAATTCCACAAATCATACGAGAACAAGGTTGTGTAAATAGATGCTCCTATTCTCATCAGCTAGCTTCATTATACCCCTCCACTAGAATGAACCACATAGTTTGGCAGCATGTGGCACTTCATTATCATGGTAAGAATTCCACACCAAATTGATGCAAGTCACAAGATGTTTAATTAAATGGGCGTCATTCTAGATCTTGAAATAAAAAATTCCTAGTCCACCATTGCTATCTGGCTTTGCAATCATAGACCAAGCTGCTAGAGACTTATTTTTGGAATCTGGGTGATTTCCACCCCAAAACCATTATCCGAGAGCATCTTCCGTCACGACTCTCCCAATAGGTCTACTGGGTGCTCCGGACATTAAACGAGCCTCGATGAGGCCTAGGCGAGCTGGTGGGGAGCGGCAGCAAATACGTCGGTTATGTCCGGTGTGGCCCAATTTTTTTTCCCGCACTACCAGGTCGACCCCGTCGCATTGGGAGTCACCTGGTAGCACCAAAAAAATCCGCGCGCGTCGCCACATCGGATAACAAGAGGCGCCCCCCTACGGTCATTGACACAACCAAAACCTTGTTTTCTTTTTACTCCCTCCCATCCCAATTCGTTTCCCCCGCCCGCTCGTGCCGTGATTTGGCTGTCGCTCCGAACCAGCTCGCCTAGGCCTCATCGACGCTTGTCTCCTCGGGCATAGAAATCGTGGAGGCCCTCCTCTGTCTCTCCTAGGGCCTACTCGCGTCGACGCTCATCGACTCCACCAGGCACAGAGCTCCCGGTGACCTCACGGGCCTACCATGCACACAAGGTGTTCGACTGGTAGATGATGACGTGGATCACACGTTCGCTGGGGAACCCGAAGAGGAAGGCATGATGCAGCAAAGCAGCAGTTTCCCTTGATTACAAAACCAAGGTTGTCAGATCCAGTAGGACTTGGAGAAGGCTTAGCGAGGTGCCAATCTACTCTGGCGCTTATAGATTAATGCGGACCTGCACACAATCACAAACAAGTACTTTGCCCCAACGAAACAGAGAGGTTGTCAATCTCTTCGGCTTGCCGAACACAAAGGATTAATTGTGCAGATCTAAAATATGATGAGAGTGCAATATGACCAGCGAGCAAATGATGATGAAAAGCTATTAGAACGGTTGTAAACAATGTAGGAAAATAGGACCGGGGTCCACAGATCACTAGTGGTGTCTCTCCAAAAGATATACATGATGGGTAAATAAATTACAGCATGGCAATTGACAGAATTGTGGGCGCATAATAATGCTATCATAAAACAATATAGTTCACCCCTTCATCTAATATGGACATTACGTCAAAATACATAGACCGTTATCCAACTGCGTCTATGACTAATAATCCACCCCGGGATCGCTATCCAGAATGTCATCCAGAAGTATTAAGTTGCAAGCAACAGATCATTGCAATAAGCAAAGTGCATAATGTAAGCAATATAAATAAAACAAGGAAATCACACCGTTGTTTTCTCCCTAGTGGCAACATCACATCTCTAGTCTTGATCGTTTCTGTCAACCCGAGCTCAGACAAAGAGAGGCATGAACCCACTATCTAGCATAAATACCCTCTCTGAAGACACTAACAATTACTTGGCCAAAGCATCCACTAGCATCGGAGAGAATGCAAGATCATAGATAAAACATAACACATAGATGAACAAAAGTAATGATTTCCACAATTCATTGGATCCATACAAACACAATCATGCAGCAGTTACAGATAATATGATCTTGATCATGATAGGCAGCTCACAAGATCAAAGCAATGAAGTACAAGGAGGAGAGATAACCATCTAGATACCGCTATGGACCCTAGTCCCGTGGTGGACTACTCAAGCATCACTCCGGAGGCAGACATGCTGGTGTACATACCTCCGGCGACGATTCCCTTCTCCGGCAGGTGCCGGGAAGAGCTGTAGAACCCTCCCGAACTAGGGTTGGCGATGGAGGCGCCCTCGAATGTCTTCTGGAAAATATGATTGGGTACTTAGGTTTTTCGGCTCGAAGATGAATTTATAGGCGAAGGGGCAACTCGAGACGACGCCGGAGGGCACCAGGTGGGGCCCAGGCGCGGCCAAGGTGTGGGCCGTGTCTGGGGGGCGCCTGGTGGCTGTGTGCCCTCCTGCAGATGTCCTCCTCGCTCTGTCCTTGTTTCCTTGTGAAAATAATTCACGTAAATTTCCAGCTGATTCCGAGAAACTTCCCCGAACAACTTTTCTGAAACAAAAAGACGGCAAAAAACAGGAACTGGCACTGGGCATCTTGTTAATAGGTTAGTTCCATAAATCATGCTAAATTGATATAAAAACATTATAAAAACATGTGGCACTGATATAAAATCAAGCATGGAGCATAAAAAATTATAGATACGTCGGAGACGTATCAACATCCCCAAGCTTAATTCCTGTTTGTCCTCGAGTAGGTAAATGATAACAGAATTTTTTTTGAAGTGACATGTGATACGTGTCAAACGTATCTATAATTTTTGATTGATCCATGCTAGTTTTGTGATGTTGTCACATGTTTCTACTATCTTATTACATCATTTTTATGCATTTTGTCGGACTAACCTATTGACAAGATGCCTAGTGCCAGTTTCCTGTTTTTGCTGTCTTTTCGTTTCAGAAACTTACCCCAGGAAATATTTTCGGAATGCGCTGAAAATTTACGAGGATTTTTTATTCGCCAAGACGGAGTTTTAGTCCAGAGGGCAGCCCTGGGGGCCACCCACAGGGTAGGGACGACCCCCAGCTGCGGCCTGCCCTAGGGCGGCGGGTGGGACCCGCCCTTGCTCCTGGTGGGTCCCCTCGGCCCCCTCCGACGCCTATAAAATTAGATTAATCCCAAAAACGTCGAGGCGACTATTATTTTCTAGAGAAGTCACCCCGAGGTGCCGCCATCATAAACCCTAGTTCGGGGGTGATTCTGAAGCTGATCCCGGCACCCTGCCAGAGGGGAGATCGATCCCGGAGGGCTCTTCATCGCCATGCCTTCCTCCGGGATGATTTGTGAGTAGTCCCACCTTGGACTACAGGTCCATGGCAGTAGCTAGATGGTAGTCTCTCTCCCTTGTGGTTCATGTATTATGATCTTGTGAGCTTCCTAACATGATCAAGATCGATTATTGTAATGCTATGTGATGTGTTTGCTGGGATCTGATGGATTATGAAGTTATGATCAGATTGTGCATGATTCTTATATGTTGATTTATGTTCTTGCATGCTCTCCGATGTGCGTAGTTACTTTGGCCAAGTGATTGTGTGTATCTCCAAGAGGGAGTATTTATGCTAGATAGTGGGTTCATGCCCCATTTTGTTCCTGGGCACGAGTGACAGAAACGTTTAAGGGCGAGGGTGTGCTGTTGCTACTAAGGGTAAAACAACGGTGTTAATGTCTCTTTTGATATTAGTATTGCTTACTTCATGCGGTTTACTTAATACAAATGTCTGTTGGTTGCAACTTAATACCGTTGGGTGACAGGCTGAGTAGCGATCTCACGGTGGACTTTTTAGACAATGATGCAGTTGGACTCAACGGTCTTTGTTCATTGTTGTGATTCCTACATAAATATTATCATGTTCTCTATGTCATAGCTAGATTAAGTTTGTGTTATAATCTTGTCAATTGCCTAGCTGTAATTTGTTTACCCATCATATGAGTGTTTTATTTACTTGAGAGACTCCACTAGTGAACCCATAGCCCCCGGTCCATCTTTTTACATTGATTGCAACCTTTATTCATCACTTTTCATCATCATTACTCCTCTGGTCCACTTTCATATTTTCATCTATTTCACTATACAATTAACCGCTTTGTTTTCTGCGAGACCGGAAAGATTGACAACCTTTCCGCCGTTGGGGGCAAAGTAATTGGTTGAGTGTGTGCAGGTCCACGTTTGTTGAAGATTAAGCACCAGAGATCTTCAACATTCACTTTTTTATTGATTTCAAAGTCCTACTAGTTCGATAACCTCGGTTCGTTAACGAGGGAAAACTGCTACTTACTACATCCACGCCTTCGCTTGGGGCACAACCCAATGCTACCATCACCGATCATCAAGCAGTTTTGTGGCGCCGTTGCCGGCGACTTTGGAGCTACAGAAAGGGGAGTCTCATACTCTCAAACACTTTACTTTGTTTTTGTCTTGCTTTCTTTATTTCTCGTTTAGTTTATTTTTCTTGTTGCAAAATTTTAAAACCCAAAAAATTTAGTGTAGTCATTATTCCTGTCTTGTTATTTTATCTTATCATTATGTCTTCCACTGAAAACACCAAGTTGTGTGACTTTACTAGCACTAATAACAATGATTTCATATGCTCTCCAATTGCTCCACCCGCTACTAAAGCGGAATCTTATGAAATTAAGCCCTCCTTGATAAATCTTGTTATGAAAGAGCAATTTTCTGGTGCTAGTACTGATGATGCCGCCTCTCATTTAAATAACTTTCTTGAGTTATGTGATATGCAAAAGTATAAAGAGGTAGAAAGTGACATCATAAAACTGAAGCTTTTCCCTTTCTCTTTGAGAGGGAGAGCAAAAGAATGGTTATTGTCTTTGCCTAGAAGTAGCATTGATTCTTGGACTAAATGCAAATATGCTTTTATTAGAAAATATTATCCACCTGCTAAAATCATACAATTGAGGAGTAACATTATGAACTTTAGACAATTTGATAATGAACATGTTGCTCAAACTTGGGAGAGAATGAAGTCTATGGTTAAAAATTGTCCCACGCATAGATTAACTACGTGGATGGTTATCCAAACTTTTTATGCAGGTTTGAATTTTTCTTCAAAGAACCTCTTGGATTCAGCCGCGGGAGGCACCTTTATGTCCACCACATTAGGTGCATCAACTAAACTCTTGGATGAGATGATGACAAATTATTCACAATGGCATACCAAAAGAGCTCCAAGTGGTAAGAAGGTAAATTCTATCGAGAAAATTTCCTCTTTGAGTGAGAAGGTTGATATGATTATGTCTATGCTTGCTACCAATCAATCCTCTATTGATACTAATAACGTCCCACTTGCTTCATTAATTGCCCAAGAAAAGGATCAAGTTGATGTTAATTTTCTCAATAGAAATAACTTCAACAATAATGCTTATCGAAATAATTTTGGTAGTAACAACTATAAGACTTATCCTCCCAATAATGGCAAATCATATGGTAATTCCTATGGTAATTCTTATAATTCTAATAAGAATGTGTCCTCTGATCTTGAAAATGTTTTAAAGGAATTTATCACTTCACCAAGAGCTTTCAACAAAACCGTTGAAGAAAAACTTGAAAAACTTGATAGTCTTGTCTCTAAAGTGGAAAATCTTGCTCATGATGTTGAAATTTTAAAAATTAGAACCACTCCTCTTCAATAAAAGCCTACTGAATCTTGGAGTGCTCTTTCTATCCAAATTAATAATAATGAGAGGATGTTAGCTCGCTTGCATGCTAGATGGGCTAGAGAAGAAGAAGCTAGAATTGCTGAAATGAATAGGAAAATTGTTAAAGTTTATACTATCCAAACTAAATGAGGATCCTCCTAGCCTATTTAGAGATGATGGAATTGATTTTTATAATTGCAATCTTAATGAAGTCATAAAGTTCCTACAAAAACTTGCTAAGTCACCGGATGCTAGTAAATTAAATATTGCCTTCACTAAACATATTACTGATGCTCTTATCAAGGCTAGGGAAGAAAAGCTTAAGTTAGAGACTTCTATTCCTAGAAAATTACAAGATGGATGGGAACCCACTATCTATCTATTATATACTTAAAACAATAGAAAATAAAGCTACCACGTTCGTCCACATAGGCTAGGGAAGATCGATCGCCACATGGTCGTATAAGCAGTATCCGAAAGAGAAAAAAAAACTATTGACGTACAGTATATGTCAAGGACACATAGCTCAATGGCTTAGATTCATCAGCTTCCATGGCACGTACCAGCTAGATGGTCTAATTGAACTCTTTCAAAATATATGACTCATCCATCTTGATTTTAATGGTTGAGATTTAAAGCCGATAGATGTTACGTAAAAGTTGTCACGTTCAACCTGTTATGAACATAAACCATCATACATAGCCACGTACACAAACATATTAGGCATGTATGAGAGAAAAAAATTTAACTAATGCGTTATGTGCAACTAAAAACGTGTGTAGGACAAAATCAAATACTATATGTGTTGGACCAGGACACTAGGCATCAAATAGATTTTCTTTTGTAATGGAAGCCGATTTGAAACATTGTGAAGATCGATCGCCACATGGTCGTATAAGCAGTATCCGGAAGAGAAAAAAAAACTATTGACGTACAGTATATGTCAAGGACACATAGCTCAATGGCTTAGATTCATCAGCTTCCATGGCACGTACCAGCTAGATGGTCTAATTGAACTCTTTCAAAAGATGTATACAAGCTAGACGGCACAGGACGCTGCATACAGTACTCGGGCATGTCCTTCGAACACCCAACGGATCGGTGGCAAGACCGGTAAGCGATCTCTTTTCTAGGCTCATGAGGCCGATTCAAGACGATGACGATCTCTTTTCTCTGTTGTGCTCTGCTGCGTCATGGGTGTCAGCCAGGCGGAGAAGACGAAGGGCACGAGCTCTGGTGCTAGGCTTGCGGCAGCCATCCTAAAGGAGGCTCGGGGCAATAGACCAGGCCATGTATATGGGACACAAAGGCATGCATCAGATATAGCTACATGGGCAGCGGGCAGAGAACACAACGGTTTCGTGTCATAGTCTCTATTCGCAGGTGGTGGTATTTCTCTTTCACCTTCTAACTTGAGTTGTTAAAATAGTTTTTATTGCATCGTGTGACATAAATTTGGCAATACGATCGATTCATGATCAACAACCTCTGACGGGTATTTATGCTCAGGTGGAAACTCTATACACCATTGCTGCAGGAATATGCGAAGGGACCACGAGATAAGATTTGTATCATAAAGAAAAGGATCATGGTATGTGTTTTTAAATCTCGGTCGGTTTCTTTGAATTGACCATAAAAGATAAAATAAACGCAGTCTGGAAGAAAAACTATTTGTTCTCACATGTGTAGTTCTGTTCGAAATGTCTATGAAGCAACATTTTGGAACTATGACATCTCCTTAATATTTAGGTCAAATGAGCTTACCAACTACTTTCACTCAGTGCATAATTTTTTCCTGGATTAGTGCATACTAATGGCTAGCTAACTGAATTTGTGTTCAAAATTGATTTGTAGACGACAATAAGCTAGGGAGGTGCTCAGATACACATATTACAACCATCATTTTTTCAGGAAAATAAGGAAGTTGCTTTGCACGTATATTTTCTGGTATTCATGTTTACCGATGTTAGTATGATCTATTGGGTATATTCATGTGGCGTGTAGGGTTGTTCCACAAAGTTTGCAATAGCAACATAAATACAGGCTTCCTACAGAAGTTGAAAGAGACATTTTTTTATTGTGTTTTAGTGTTCTTCATTTGATTGAGAGTTTGCCAGCGGCCATGGAATATTTAAGTACGTCTACCAACGCCAAGTATTTTGGTAAGTTAATTCGTGAGGTGCCAGGGAGTGTCCGAAGTGGCATTGCACTTATCGTTAATCATGAAGGGGGTTGTTTATGTCTGGGAGGCAGTAGCTAGATGCTATTTCTTTTTCCATGCTCTTTTCAATATTTGTCCTGCGAAGTATTACTCGTATTTTTACCTTCCTTTCAGCTCCGATGCCGACGTCATGTATTCTTTCATTATCTAAACCTTGCACCTTACACATAAAGCTGAGGTTTATCTTCTGGTTATATCATCACACTTATAATTCTTGACATAAAATGAGTGAGGATTTACCTTGAAAAAAATAAAATGAGTGAGGAACTCGATTTTTATTCGATGTCGGTATCTCCTCAGATTTTTATTTATAAACTCAAGTAATATTTTTTGTATTTTAGTCCAGGTATTCTTTAATTTTTTTCCTGGGGCAGCCTATATGGAATCGACGGGATTGCTTCATATGTGAGAAACTTCCAATTTTAGTTACCAGTATCATACTAAAGAAGACGAAGGACAGAAGTTCCCTGAAAAACTATGAAGAGCAGAAGCTTTAAGACTCTTGCTACAACTGGTTAGGTATTTGTTTGTGGTAGCAATGGCTAGATGTATGTTACATGGAAACGCTGAATGCAAAAAATGCATTGCTGTTTTAAAGCATATATAATGGTAATTTTTATAAATCAGTAATTGATTATACAACTCAATTAGATTATTTAAGAATATTTATAGAAAGTGATGATAGTTGACTAAAAGTTGTACACAAATTTAATTTAATTATTGATCAATTAAGGTATGAATCAATGGTATATTGTGTGTCAATTTTCAGGCCCGTACATTATATTCAGTAATTTACAACAAAATTATAAAACCATAAAGAAAAGTGATAAAATAAAATGAATATAAAAGGAATTCAACTCAATAAAAAACTAGCCGCGCAAATGCGCGGGCTGTTGCGCTAGTTAAGATGATAATAAATGACTTTGATTGTAATGCTTTGTGTGATCTTGGTGCTAGTATTTCTGTTATGCCTAAAAGTTCCTATGAAATGCTTAATTTAAATCCTTTGGATGAATGTTATTTAAATGTTCATCTTGCTGACTCTTCTAAAAAGAAACCTTTGGATAGAGTTGATGATGTTCTTATTGTTGTTAATGATAACTATGTTCCTGTTGATTTTATTGTTATGGACATTGAGTGTAATGCTTCTTGTCCTATTATTTTGGGAAGACCGTTTTTGAGAACCGTTGGTGCTATTATTGATATGAAAGAGGGAAATATAAGATTTCAGTTCCTCCTTAAAAGAGGGATGGAACACTTCCCTAGAAAGAGAAAGAAGCTTCCTTTGAATCAATCATAAGGTCAAGCTATGCTCTTGATGTTGCAAAGGCTTCCGAAAAAACTTGATATTTGGCATTGCGCCTAGCTAAAAGGCGTTAAATAAAAGCGCTTGTTGGGAGACAACCCATCTTTTACTTTCAGTTTGTTTTTTCTTTTCTTGATTCATGGAGTTGTTGCCTCTGTAGCAACTTCATTGTATCTTTTTGTTTTGGTTTTTTGTGCCAAGTTTAGCCTCTAATGCATTGAAAGTGCGAGGTATTGTTTTGCTGTCCAGAAACAGATTCTATGCGCCTGTTGCAGAAAATATCGAACAATCCCTGAATTTTATCTTTTTTCTGATATTTTTGTACAACAAGCCTGACACTTTTATCTATCTTTCGTTAGTTTTGAGTTATCTGATTTGAGCTACAAAAGTGCCTTGAAAAATTCAATCTTTACAGATTGTTTAGTTTTTGACAGATTCTGCTTTTATTTTGTATTCGTCTCTTTTACTATCGTCAAATGTGATACTCTAGAGGTGGAGTGTCATATTGAGGCTTACTAAACAGTATCTAATGCCCAATAAAGTTGCTTGCAATTTTTCTTGAGTTGAACACATGTGCATTTTAATTTATGAGCACTAACCCTCTAATCAGTTTATGAGAAGTTTTGTGTGAAGGGAGTTTTTAAGTCCAAAGGAGAGGATAATGAAGAAATTGAAGATGGATCAGAGCTCAAGCTTGGGGATGCCCCCATGGCACCCCCTCTGAATATCAAGAACCATCAAGCGTCTAAGCTTGGGGATGCCCAAGGCATCCCCTCCTCTTCATCGACTATCATAAGGTCGTCTTCGTTGAACTACGTTTTTATCACTTTACATATTATGTGCTATGCTTGGAGCGTCCTTTTGCTTTCAGTTTTGTTTTGTTTGTTTGCTGGGCATATCCTTGTTGGATCCTATCTTTATTTATGTGGGAGAGAGGCACGCTCCGCTTTTTCATTTGAATACTCCTTTGCTTCGCTTATATCTTGTTAAGTATTCTTAGCTACTGTTTGTTTGCTAGTAAGCTCTCGCTTTTAGCTTTTATCTTGTTTAGAGCTGCTAGTTGTTGATGTTAAACTCTCTTGTTCTTCACTTATACTTGTTGGAGAGTTGTTACTGATAAATTGCTTGAATTGTCAAAGTGACAAAATGTTATCCATGTGATATTGGAATGAAATGAAAGCCTGCATAGTCTTGTAGATCATTGTGTGGATACTTGATGCTTCTCAATTATTTTGAGATATTAAGATGAATGCTTAAACTTGCTGGTTATTTGAGTGGAAATTGATTAGCAAAGAAATACAGTTAAAAGGTTGAAACTGTGTGGTGTTTCATAGTTGTTAATTCATAAAGCTAATCTTTCCATCAAAAGAACTGTTGGGTCAGCAAGGGAGACAGTGTGGAGTGTTTATGGTTATGATTGACTGATGTCTTATGTTACTCTGTTACCGGTTAATGTTGGATGTTTGCTTCAAATACCATTTTTGCTAAGCCAAAAAACTCTGTACTGAGTGTGATGTCCACTCATGCATCCAAATCCCAAAGCCAAACTATCTTGCCAGCTGAGTCCACCATATCTACCTATGCATGGTATTTCCTGCCATTCCAAGTAAATTTGTCATGTGCTACCTTTAAAACCTTCAAAATATTCTCATTTTGGTGCCTCTGTTTTCAAGCTCATGAGGAAGTAACGAGGGGGTACGTTATAGCTTATGTTGAGCAAGGTTTTTCTTTTATTTTTGTTTTTTCCCCTCTATTTCACCCGGTGTTGATGGTTTACGTCCTCACTTGAATCAACCCGAGAGCGGCCTAAGCAAAATATAAATATAACTCACCATTCTCCTCCGCACAATGAAAATATGAGAAATCAGCTCAAACATTGGTTAGTGGCGAAACAAAGGAGAAAGTGGAATGTACTCGTTTGTAACGCCCCAAGATCGGTACTATGCAGATTTTAGCGTTCCAGCCAAATCCGCATAATAACGATCCTAAAGGACGCCCACCAGGCATAACGTGCACGCCGCAACACACACGTTATGCGGGTGGAATTGTGATAACATTACAATAGTTCTTGATGGAACCCACAAAAGAACATATATACAACAACGACTCACCGAGTCAAGAGCAAAGATACAATACAAAGATCCAAAATAACAACGGAAGCGGGTAGCGTCCGGCTACGGACAAGAAACAAATTGGACTAAGAGTCCTGAAGATAAACGAAGGCACCATATCCCTGCCCAGGCCAAGCCGGAGGGATTCCCAAGCTAACGTCGTCAGACTTCAAACCTGTCGGCTGCATTGGAATAGCAGCCCCGAAGGGGTCAGTACTAGTAGAAGTACTGGCAAGTAATACTCACAAGATATCAAAGCTGGAATTCCGGGGAAAGAGGGTTAGCGATTGAGGCGGCGGCAAGCAGCACTAACAACTTATAGAGACACACTACAACTTTCGTCTATCAGAGACAAGGTAAGAGAGCGCATAAGGAACCAACTATACTACTCACCAAACAAACCCGCCCTAAAACGACTCCCTCGTATCCTCGGCCCACGAGGAAGAAGTCCGGGCACTCACACGGTGTACAAGTTTTATGGGTTATTATTCAAGTAATCTATCTTACTAGTCAGGTTATAATCATTAGGTGCAAGTTGTCTATGATCTTTTTAGCCAGCGCATTTCACCAAGTCATCCATAACCGCGGACACGGCTTTTCGAAATGATTTCACCCTGCAGGGATGCACCAATGAACTCACACGCATCGAAACACTCGCTTAGAGGTGTACCGGTGGAGCATTCGACGCAATACTTCCCTTCTCTACAAACAAGTCCAGGGAGCCACCTAGCTAGGTCTAATCCACCTTGAGAGTCCGGCCAAAGCTTCGAGGTGGGCCTAACCGTTGCGTGCGCGGCTTCGGGAGAAACACTCATACGATTGCCCTCCGTCCACATTCGATAAACGACCAGGCAGCAAGACCTACTGAAACACCCGAACTACTTGTGGCATCTGGACAGGTTTGAGGATCCGGTAATAGATTGCGGGGAGGCCCATAGAACTCCCACATGTGGTTAGTGCGCTCAGTCTTGGATCAGCAGAACAAAACGCCACGATTGGCCTTTCGCCGGTGCCTTATCTTTATTATGTTATTCCCATCGCAACAGAAAAATAAAGATTACCATTTTAGTTGAGCCTAGCTATCATGTTAAGAACAAGACTAGATAAAGAGATAACAGGAATGAAGCAAAGAACCTAAGCATGCACTAGGACTCGCAAGGCTAACAAGGTAAACAAACAACAGGTAATAGGATGTGGAGGTGTGGCTATATCATGGCTGCAAGGTAAACATGCATATAGGATCGAGACACAAGCATCGTGACATAAGGCTAGCAAGGAACAAAAGATAGGATGAGCAAGAGACAGAAAACAAGCAAAGATAGCAAGGGAGTATCACTTGCCTGCAATCCAGTAGAGGTAGCAGAACCTGTCGTTGCTCACATCAACTCATCATCCTATCCCGAAGAAGCAACAAACACTGGAAACATAAAAGATGCATTTTACTACTACGGCAAAAGAAGCGGCATGTTGATGACATGATGCATGACAAATTAAAGGTGATCCAATTTTATTCCCTAACACATGGCAAAGCATTTTAAATGGGATCGGTGCACAATATAGATGCATCGGACAAAACCCATATTAAATTGATTTAATTCGACTAAATGGACAAAGGTGCGATGTTAATTAATGATGCATGATTTTATAAGATACGCATATATGGTATAGGGACAGGGTTGGGGTCACACATCGAATTCGGGGAACTTCGGATTCGGAGAGGAAGTAGTCGAAGTAGTCGTCGAAGTAGTCGTTCCATCCGGAGTTGAAGTAGTCGAGGTAGTCGACGTCGTGGAAGTAGTCGTACTCGGGTCGTCGTCGTGGCGGACCTTGGCGTTCCGGGCTTCGGGGTCGTCGGGGTTCACGGCATCGGGGAAGATCTTGTCGTATCATCATCACGGTCGTCGTGGTTCACGGAGGGAGAACTTGCGCATCCACGGCCGTCGACCTTGTCGTAGCACGGCACCGGAGACGGAAACGGGGAACTCGGCCTTCGGGCTTCATGATGGGGACGCACACGGGGAACTTGTCATCGGGGACCGATTCACGACGGGGGCGGGGACATGTCGGGAACGGCCGGGAACGTCGGAAAAAATGGGGAACGCCGGGATCACGGAGACGTGCACACGGCAGCGGGCAGCAGCAGCACGCAGGGCACGTGAAAGAACAAACGATGTCCCGATGTCGCCTAGGGGGGGGGGGGTGAATAGGCGATTAAAACTTTTTCTATTTAGGGGCTTGATAATTGCGGAATAAAACTAGGTGTTTAAATTAACAAGCCAACAACCTAAAATTCTAGGTTTACCTAAAGTGCACCAACAACTTATGCTAAACAAGGCAAGCAACAAGGTGATAGCAAGATAAATAACTTCAAGCACGAAGGCTATCATAATGTAAAATGCATAAGTAAAGCTCGGGTATAGAAATAACCGAGGCACGCGGAGACGAGGATGTATTCCCGAGTTCCTCCTTGTTAAGGGAGTACGTCTCGTTGGAGGGGTGTGAGCTCGCCACAAGAGGCCTACTCAAGATGCCACAAAGGCCTCACCCTATTCTCCGATGAACCTCACCCAAGGGATTGGTTCACCTTCCACTATCGGAATCCTTCGAGGCGGATTCCGGAGCCCTTTTACAACTTCCTTGGGGCACACACCCACAACTCAATTGGGGGCTCCCAAACGTGCCGAAGCTTCACAACTCGAAGTCTTCGCGGCACCTCCAAACCGTCTAGGGTACACAATGCACCCAAGAGGCACAAAGCTCTTGGGAACACAATGCACCCAAGAGTAACAAGCTTCTAAACTTTCAACTTCACGTATCACCGTGGAGAGAGCAACCCGATGCAACTAATGCAAACGGCAAGAACACACAAAGTGGTCAAATCCTTCTCTGCAAAATCCAACCAAAGCAACTAATTCTATGGAGGGATTTAGGAGGAAGAACAAAGAGGAGAAACACCAAGAACTCCAAGATTTAGATCCAAAGAGTTCCCCTCACTTAGAGGAGAAATTGATCGGTGGAAATGTGGATCTAAACCTCCTCTCTCTTTTCCCTCAAAAAGTAGCAAGAAGTATTGGAGGGATTGAGAGATCTCAAGCTCAAGAAGATGTCAACAATGGGGGAAAAATGAGCTCAAAGAATGGACCCAAGTTAGAGACCAAATGGGGAAGAAGACCACTTAAAAGGGAGGCCAAAATATGGCCGTTGGGGCAAAAATCGCGAGGCTGCGCAGGGGAGGCCGGCCTGGCCGGCCTGGCCCGGCCATCATGGCCGGCTGGGCAACAGAGGAGCCCCGGCCATGCCCCCAGCCATGAGGCCGGCCTGGCTGGGCAGATGGCTGGGGAGGGCTGCTTCCCTTTTTTTCGATTTTTCTGTTTTGAAAATTCGAACGAACCGAAAACGCAATAACTTTCGCATACGAACTCCGTTTTCGATAATCTTGGACCCGTTGGAATCGTCACAACGAGCACAACAAGAATATGCAGAGAAACATCATACTCCAAGAATATATTATAAAAATAAATGGGGAAAGGTAAAAGCTCCCATTTGCAAATCGGAAATGCAATAACTTTCACCCACAAACTCCATTTTCGATAATCTTGGACTCGTTGGAATCGTCACAACGAGAACAACAATATTATGAAGAGAAACATCATAGTCCAAGAAAATATTATAAAACCAAATGGGGAAAGTTAAAAAATCATTTTTGCAAATCGGAAAATCCGAAACTTTTGCAATTGAAGTCCGAATGAAGTAAAACCAATTTTGTTGGAAAGAGGACAACAAAAGCAACCTTTGAAAATGGCAAACAAGCAATGGAGATTTTGCAAAGAAATGGAAGAGGTAAATCTTCCGCACGGATGAACCGGCAAAATCTCCAATACCGAAACCGCAAAAGAAGACGCATAAGGATATCGTTTTCGGTGACCTTGGCCTTGTCATGACAAGCACAACAAGCACCAAGACCACACCATGATAAGACAAATAAGAACCAATAAAAATGATAGCATGGATGCAAAGGTTTGTGCTCTCTACAACGATACGATCACGATATTCGGTCGAGAGCCCCTCTTGATAGTACGGTTATCTATCCTATAACCCGGTCTCTCACTAAACATCATGAGACCGGTAAAATAGAAACCCTACCAAGATCATACCTTTGCCTTGCGCATTAATCCACTTGAGGTCGATGAAGACGATCTTCATCTCCTCAAGACGCACCACCTTCCTCGATTGCGCTTCGGTGAAGATTCACTTGATGCTCCCCCATACACCAAGATGGGAGACGCTCTCTTCGGCATATCTTCACTTGGCCTTGAGTGACGATCAACCCGCACAAAGCCTTGATCAACCCATAAACTTCTTCCCTTAACCTTGATTCCAACAAATGGAGATCAAGCAACTCAAATGGACACACCTATAAATATGGCTCAAAGCAAACATTAGTCCATAGAGATTGTCATTAATTACCAAAACCATGCATGGGGGCAACCATGCACTTTCAATCTCCCCCATTTTGGTAATTGATGACAATCCCTTATTAAGAGGGTTTATATAATGAATAAAGCATCCTTGCAAGACAAGCAAGCAAGGATGCAAAGCGCATTAAGGGCAAATGCAACAAAAGCATAAAACCCAAATTCCCTTAAACCCTCTAAACTTCTCCCCCATTGGCATCGATGCATGGGGGCAACCATGCACTTTCAGCACGGCACGACAACGAAAAAGGAACGGAGACGGCATCGGGGAAACGGGGAGACGGACACGGTAGCAGCACGCAGCAGCACGCAGAGGACGTGCACGGGCGGAGACGGACTCGGGGACGGGCACGGTAGCAGCACGCAGAGGACGTGCACGGGTGGAGACGGAATCGGGGACGCACATCGGGAGGCAGAGGAGCATGCGCAGGGGACGAGCTCGCCGGCGAGGAGGACAGGGGTGGAGAGCCGGAGGCTGCAGCGCGCAGCGGCGCGGATGCGGGCGAGCACGGGGAGGAGTCGGCCACGAGCGCGGAGAGGCGAGGGCTGGCGGTGCTGGCCGAGGGAGGAGGAGGTGCGGCGGTGCAGGGCACGGGCGGAGCGGAGGAGCAGCGGGGTGAGGTGGCGGAGGTCGGCCGGCGCAGGGGCGCGGGTGGCTGCGCGCGGGTCAACGGGACGAGGGCGACGCGGTGGAGGATGGGAGGCTGGAGCAGGCGCGGGAGCACGGGCTCGGGGACGGCCGGCCGGGGAGGGTCGCGGCCGGGGCGAGGACGGCGGCCACGGTGCTCGTGCGCGGGGCGCCATGGGAGGGAGACGTGGTCAACCGGGGAGGGCGGAGCCGGCCCGAGGAGAGAGGAGGGAAGGAGATGGCGGCGGGGCCGGCCAGTGGAGAGAGGGAGCCGGAGGGAGGTGGCCGGGACGGGGATCGAGCGGGGAGGAGAGGAGGAAGAAGGCGGGGTCGGGAGAGGGAGGATGCGGGTGGCCACAGGAGGAAGGAAAGATAGGGAGAAAAGAAAAGAAGAAAAAGAAAAGAAAGGGATAAGGGAGAGAGAGAGAGAGAAAAAGAGAGGAGAAGGGGGGTTTTTTGCAAAAGGAAAGGAGGTGGAAGGACCCGTCCGCGAAAAGCAGAAAACGAAGGAGGGTGGCTGCAAAACACAGGGGGTGGGAAAGGAAAAAGCCAGGGGGAAACTGGGGAAACCCTAGGGTTTGGAGGCTAGGTGGGCTTGGGCCGGTTTGGGCTACTCTCTCGCAATTTCTCAAAACATTTTTATTTTGCAAATTTAATTTTGGCAATTAATTTTTGAAAATGGAGACGACTGTCTCGGTAAAATATTTTCTGACAATTTTTAGAAAATAAAAATAGGGTTTTAATAAAAATAATTTTGTTGCCAAAAATATGCGATGCGATGATGCTGATGTCATGATGATGCAAAAAGAAAAACAAACAAAAATCTAATTTGGGGAAAACCCCGGGACATTACATCGTTCCTCTAAAACCAGCCGCTCTCACAACTCTAAATACCTTGGTTGACATAGGGGACTAATGGGATTCTGAGCTATGGAATCGTTGACGGCATTATGCATCTCTCAAAATTGCTTTTATCTCTGTTTTTCAAAATCAAAAAGCTGTAGCACATGACTAATCCCTGCTTCCCTCTGCGAAGGGCCTTTCTTTTACTTTTAAATGTTGAGTCAGTTTTCTTTTTCCTTCTATCTCCACCAAAGCAAACATACAACATTGACCCATGGGTATCATTGATCATATTGCATCGTCAGATTAAACATGAATCTTTATATTGACTTTATCTATAAGATAAGCCGTTGGAAGTTGAAGCTTTTTGCTAATACTTACATCTTCCTTTGTGTTGATTCTCAAACACTTTTGTCGTGGAACCATTACCTTTGAGAATTAGTCAAATATGTGGGTCACATTGCTTTTATGTCTTTAACGTACAATTTATGAAAGGTTTTGCTTTGATGATTCAAGTTGGTTATTCATTACTTTCTTGCTATCAACTATAGACAATTGTTTTGTATCACTTCATTCATGTCCTATGCTTTACATTACTATCTTCATCAAGATTATCTTGGTTGTATGTCTCATAAAAAATTAGTTTGTTATCACTTACCTACTCGAGAACGAGTAGGAGTTAAGCTTGGGGATGCTGATACGTGTCAAACGTATCTATAATTTTTTATTAATCCTTGCTAGTTTTGTGATTTTGTCACATGTTTCTACTATCTTATTACATCATTTTTATGCATTTTGTTGGACTAACCTATTGACAAGATGCCTAGTGCCAGTTTCCTGTTTTTGCTGTCCTTTCGTTTCAGAAACTTACCACAGGAAATATTCTCGGAATGCGCTGAAAATTTACGAGGATTTTTTATTCGCCAAGAAGGAATTTTAGTCCAGAGGGCAGCCCTGGGGGCCACCCACAGGGCAGAGACGACCCCTAGTTGCGGCCTACCCTAGGGCGGCAGGTGGGTCCCCTGTAAGCCCCACTTAGCGGAAATAACATTTCGCCAAGTAGAACCACAATTGGATTACATCACATGCACAAGTACGACACAAAAAGATAAATAAACATAGATCGAAATATCTTTTATTACATCACAGGGGATCATACGTCCCGAATACAGCGGAAGCAATCACTCGTCTGAGTACAGACTACATCAAAAGCCAAAGGCCGGAAAATAAAAGAGGGGACCCGCCCACGGTGGTCTCAGGCTGCCGCCTAGGATCTCGATCTACTCGTCGTAGTCAGCGTCAAACTCTACGAAGTAGCCTCCATCTGGATCGTCGAACTCTGCTGTCGCTCCTGCATCGGTGAAAACACGGGCACCGGACACCCGATGGTATGAGTACGGGGGTACTCAGCAAGTCTTACGCACAAGGGTAAACGAAAGAACGGTGCACATGCAATTGGATAAACAAGGATGGCTGTATGGTGGACTTGCGCAAGCAGCACCTAACAACTACAGAAGACATGCTACAACTTGCGTCTAGTTAGAATAAGGGAAGAGAGCGCTTGCGCTACTGGGCTAAACTACTCACCAAGCAATACCCGTCCTGAGACAACTCCATCGTATCATATACCCACGAGGAAGAAGTCCGGACACTCACACGTTGATCAAGTTTTTAGCAGGTTATTGTTGGAATATGGCTATTTACTAGTCATTTTAACTATTTAAGATATACGGTGATGTCTATGATCTTTTTAGCCAGCACATTACCCAAGTCGTCCATAACCGCGGACTCGGCTTTTCGAAAAGATTTAACCCTGTAGGGGTGCCCAAATGTAACCATACACGTTCGATAAACCACACGCCACAAAGGCAAAAGGTATCTCAACGCGACCTCCCCCTTCACTACTACATTGGATAGAGAGCCACCTATCTGAGACTGATCCACGTGGGGAGCCCGGCCGAAACTCCTTTGCGGGCCCAAAAGTTGCGAGAACGGCTTCGGGAGGATAACACTCATACGATTGCTCCTCCTTCCACACTCGATAAACGAACGCTCCGCACCTATATGCGTCACTCATCCTCATCATGCTTCTTCTGTGATATGCTCCAAATGGTAAACACCCGAACTAATTGTGGCTCCCTAACCAATATAGCAGATCCGGTACTGAGTTGCGGGGGGTTCCATAAGTCTTCCCACGTGTGGGTAGGGCGCTCATTCTTGGATAAGCGGAAAAGAACGATTTTTCCTAGGCGACACTAGCAGAACAAATCACCATAATTGGCCTTCCGCCGGTGCCTTATCATTAATATAATAACAGTGATTCCCACATAGCAAGTCTTCAATTATTAAGATATACCAGCTAAACATGTGATAGACCACAATCAACTCCTAAGCATGCTAGTAGAAGTAACTGGAAAACAAGCATAGGATATAGGCAGGCATATCAGGAATAACTGGACTTCTATCAGGCTATGCAATTCTAATAGGAATCGTAAGACACAACAGAACAGAAGTCCTAAAGCATGCAAGACAGGAATAGGCATCACATGAGAAAGTTGGGGAGGGGCTGCTTGCCTGATGGCTCAGTAGCCTGGTACTGGGCTAGATCCTCGGAGGTGTCGGGGTACTCAGCAACGTCGTCGTCTACGGGTAACCCCAAAACATAACAAAGGCAAATCAATACAATTGCATTCAAACAAGTATGATGACATGTAAAATTTAATTATGCAGCAATTTAAGTGCTAAACATTTTAGTAGGCATTTTAAATTAGGGTTTAGCAATTTAATAATTAATTAAGGCATGTAGGCATTTTAATTAGTTCAATTAATGAATTTTCCATTTATCCCGAAAGTTAAATTGTTCATTAAATGCATGAAAAATTAGATTTGAACAGGTTGCATTTTTAGCTTTAATTTGATATAAAATTCATAAATTTTGGAGGTGTGGTTCAAAAGTTATGAATTATTCAAGTTTTAATTATTTGCAAAAGATTTGATTAATTTAATCATTTAAATTCATTACAAAAATTAAACAAAATTCATATTTGAACAGATTACATTTTTCTGATTTCAAAACATATTTTTATTGCAATTTTGATAAAAGAAACATGTGGTAATTTAATTTTGCAAAAACAGGACAGAAAACAAAATAGCAGGGACTAGTTTGCAAAAGAAAAAGGAAATTGGGGTTTTCTGGAAAAGATTCAAATCGGGATCTGAGATTTATTTTGTCACCGGGGAGAGCTATACTCATTAGGATGACATGTGGGTCCAGGGGACTCACCTGTCAGTGGTAGAGAGAGATAGGAAAAAAGGGGGGGGGGGTTTATTCGGCATGAGGGGGACTCGAACCCGTGATCTGTCTGGCGAGCATGGGAACAAGGCACTGGACTAGCTGGGGATCGTTGTCCGGAAGGGGTGCTCGGCGGCCTAAGTAGTTGATCTGCGAGTGGTAACTGAAACCAAAACTAAACAAGGTTCGGACTTGCACTCTGACGGCGAGGTGCAGCGCGGCCGGCGGCGACCAGGAACGGGCGGCGCGGCTGCTTGACTGTAGGGAGGGGGTGCGGTATGAGTGCAAAACGGCGTGCAGGTGCAGGAGATGGTTAGGGCAGAGGAGCAGCTCGGCTCGTGACCGCGACGTACGCGTGCTCGTCAGGGGAGCTTCGGCTACCGGCAAGGAAGATGCGCTCGACGGCGGCATCCAGAGCAAGGGGAGGACGGAGAGAAGGGCCCTAGGGCAGGTGTGCTCACCCAGCGAGCAGATCGGCGACGATGGCAGCAGGACGACGACGAGCCGACGGTGGCAGAGGGGTAGATGATGCCGGTGCTCGGGAAGAAGACGAAGACGACGTCGGGGAGGAAGTCCTTGGGTCTACACGTCTGGATCCGGTCGTGGACGTGCTCCAGCGTGTGGCGGCGACGTGCTCCTGCTCGGGTTCCTCCTCGGCTACCCCATGGTGGTGGTTCTTCTCCGGCTTGTTCGGTGGAGGCTCGGCAGCAGGAAAAGGAAAGGAGGTGGAGAAGAAGGAGAAGGTGGCGGCGGAGAGGGATGAGGGAGGCGTGCTAGGGTTGGAGTTGGTGGGAGGAGACGCCCTGGTTGTCTTTTTATGCGGGAGGTCAGAGCCGGGGTGGCGATGGAAAGGTGCGGGGCGACGTCGGAGGGGTGCGGGAGAGAGGGAAAAAGTAGAAAGGCCGGCTGGGCCGGGCCGCAGGTGGGCTGCGCCGGGGAAGAGAAGAAGAGAGGAAAAGGAGAGGAAGGAAGAGAGGGGAGCTGAGCTCGGCCCAGTTTTAGGTTTTTTCCAGTTTTGTTAATTTTCTTTTTAACAGAATCTGAGAAGAGAAGAAAAATAGATAAAAACAAATAATAAAATTTTAGGGTTTGATTTTCCCCAAGATAAAATGTTGGTTATATTGCAAAACCAAAATAACATTTTAATTGCTTTGTCCAAAATAGTTTTTGGTTGTTAAATTATTTGTTTTTGCAATTTAGAAAATAGGTTTTGCATGTGATGACACATGAAATCACAATTTTATTTTTGTTTGTTTTATTTTATTTTTGCAAAACCACAAATGCACAACAGAGATGATGTCTTGATGATGCAATATTTAAAACAAACATGGAAAGGATTTTGGGTTTACTTTTGGGATGTCACAATTCGCCCCCCCCTCGAAGGAATCGCGCCCCGAGATTCCTAAGAAGTGAAAAGGTCGGGATACTCGGATCGAAGGTGATCTTCGCGTTCCCATGTTGCCTCTTTGTCGGAGTGGTGAGACCACTACACCTTGAAGAACTTGACTGACTTGTTGCGGGTGCGACGTTCAGCCTCGTCAAGAATACAGACATGATGCTCATGATAGGTGAGGTCTTCTTGAAGATCGATCGTTTCGTGATCAACTGCACGGCCTGGATCTTTGAAGCACTTCTTGAGCTGAGACACGTGAAAAACATCGTGCACCTTGGAGAGCTTTTCCGGAAGTTCCAACCGGTAGGCCAATTCTCCACGTCTGGAAAGAACTGGAAAAGGACCAATGTATCTCGGAGCTAACTTGCCTTTGATACCAAAACGGTGAGTGCCTCTCAGAGGAGTGACACGAAGGTAAGCGAGATCACCAGGAGCATAGACCATATCTATGTGCTTGCTGTCATAGTAGCTTTTCTGCCGTGTCTGAGCAATTTTCAAGTTCTCTCGGATGATGCGAACTTTTTCTTCTACCTCTTGTATGATGTCAGGACCAAAGAGTTGATGTTCTCCAGTTTCCGACCAGTTGAGAGGAGTGCGGCACTTGCGGACATAGAGAACTTCAAAGGGGGCCATGACCAAACTTGCTTGATAGCTGTTGTTGTAGGAGAACTCAGCATATGGGAGGCAATCTTCCCATTTCATGCCGAAGGAGATAACACAGGCTCTGAGCATATCCTCAAGGATTTGATTGACTCTTTCCACTTGACCACTGGTCTGAGGGTGATAAGCTGTGCTGAACAGGAGTTTTGTGCCCATTGCTTCCAGAAAGCTTTTCCAGAACCCTGAAGTGAAAAGGCTTCCATGATCTGAACTGATTTCCAACGGAACACCGTGAAGAGGAACGATTTTTGTGGCGTAAAGCTCTGCCAACTGGACTGCTGAGATAGACTCTTTGACTGGAAAGAAGTGAGCGACCTTTGAGAGACGGTCGATGACAACGAAGATTGCATCATTGCCTTTCTTGGACTTAGGAAAACCTGTGATGAAGTCCATTTCAATTTTGTCCCATTTCCACTCAGGAATTTTCAACGGTTGCAACAATCCTAGTGGTCTCTGGTGTTCTTCCTTGACTCTGCGACAGACATCACATTCTGAGACATAGCGAGCAATTTGACGCTTCATTCTGGTCCACCAATAGACTTGCCTGAGATCTTTATACATTTTGGTGCTTCCCGGATGGATAGAAAGAGTAGTGTCATGAGCTTCTTTGAGGATCAGCTCTCTTAAGGTTTCGAGTTTGGGAACCACAATGTGTCCTTCAAACCGCACTGTTCCATTATTGTCAAGAGAGATGCACTTATACTTTGCCGTGCCAAGGAGAACATTTTCCTTTATTTTCTTGACAGAAGGATCACGGAGCTGAGCTTCTCGGATTTTGTCCTCGAGAGTGGGAGTGACTGTGAGACTTGCAAGGTAACCTTGAGGGACAATTTCCAGGTTTAGCTTGCGGAATTCCTCATGGAGTTCAGGTTGACTTTCCTTGATCATGAGGTTGTTGCAATAAGATTTGCGACTGAGGGCATCGGCCATGACATTAGCCTTGCCTGGGGTGTAGTTGAGAGTGAGATCGAAGTCTTTGATGGTCTCGATCCATCTCCTTTGTCTGAGGTTCAGATCTGGCTGAGTGAAGAGGTACTTGAGGCTTTGGTGGTCGGTAAAGATTTCACAAGTGTTGCCCATGAGATAGTGACGCCATGTTTTGAGGGCATGCACGACGGCAGCAAGTTCAAGGTCATGAGTAGGACAGTTGAGCTCGTGAGGGCGCAACTGGCGAGAAGTGTAAGCGACGACTTGATGGTTTTGCATGAGGACTCCGCCTAGTCCTTGGAGAGAGGCATCACAGAAGACTTGGAAGGGCTTGGAGGTATCAGGTGCTACTAGGACAGGAGTAGTGGTGAGCTTTTTCTTTATGAGCTGGAAGCTTTCTTCGCATGCGGGACTCCAGATGAATTTCTTGTCTTCCTTGAGGAGTTCGGTGAGAGGCTTTGTGATTTTGGAGAAGTTTTCTAGCGGCGACAGTAGCCGGCCATACCTAGGAGGCTTCTGAGTTGCTTGACTGTTTTGGGAGTAGGCCAGTCGAGAATTGCTTGGACTCTTTCTGGGTTAACAACGGTGCCTTCTCCAGAGATGACATGCCCAAGATAGGTGACTTCAGGAAGCCAGAACTCGCACTTGGAGAACTTGGCATAGAGACGCTGTTCTTGGAGTTTTGTGAGGACGAGGCGCAGATGTTCCGCATGCTCTTCGTCGGACTTGGAGTAGATTCGGATATCGTCGAGATAGACCACCACGAACTTGTCGAGGTACTCCATGAAGACAAAGTTCATGAGACGAGAGAAGGTTGCTGGAGCATTTGTGAGACCGAAAGACATGACGGTGTACTCGTAGAGACCGTAGTGAGTGGTGAAGGTTGTTTTAGGGATATCTTCTTTCCTGATTTTTATTTGGTAATAGCCCATTCTTAGGTCCATTTTAGAGAAGACCTTTGCACCGGCAAGTTGATCGAAGAGATCATTTATTCGAGGGAGAGGATATTTGTTCTTTATTGTGCGGAGGTTGACTGGACGATAGTCGACGACAAGACGACTTGTTTTGTCCTTCTTCTTCACCAAGATAGTGGGGCATATCCACGGAGACGAACTTGGTTGTATATAGCCTTTGCTTTCCAGGTCCTCGAGCTGTTTCTTGAGCTCGATCAGTTCAGGGGGACCCATTTTGTAAGGCCTTTTGGAGATAGGAGCGGTGCCTGGTTCAAGCTCGATGACGAATTCAACAGCTCTGTCGGGTGGCATACCCGGGAGCTCCTCCGGAAAAACATCAGGAAAGTCGCAAATGACTGGAACATTTTGGATTGCTTGGAGAGGATCGACGTTTAGAGCAAAGAGCTGGACAGAAGGTGGAGAGTTTGGATAATAGACTATCTGGCCAGAGGGGTGAGAGAGAGTGACCGTCTTCGTAGCACAGTCGATTTTAGCTTTGTTGGCCTTCAACCAATCCATGCCAAGAATGACATCGATGTCCGAATCGCTGAGGACTATGAGGGAAGCAAGGAACAAGTGACCTCCGATGAGAACTTCATTGTCATGACTTATCTTAGAGGACATCAACTGAGCTCCGGGGGACTGAACGTTTAGAGTGACACCCAAGGAATCCAGAGGTAACCCATTCTTATGAGCAAACTTAAACGACACGAAAGAATGGGAAGCACCAGTATCGAAAAGGACTTTTGCATCAACTGAGTTTACTGGGAGTGTACCGAGAACAACTTCTGGAGCTTCCTGAGCTTGTTCAGCGTTGAGGTGGTTCACCCTTGCTTGACGTCCCTGAGGCCTAGTGTTGGTGTTGAGAGACCTCTGCGGGGCAGGAGCACGCACCATCGCCTGAGTCGGAGTAGGGCGAGGCTGCGGTGGTGGAGGCAGAAGGTTCTGCGGGCACTGAGGTGAGATGTGGCCCTCCTGGCCACACTTGTAGCAGGTCGGTGCAGGACGAGAACCCGTCAGCCTTGGCGGTGCTGCGATGGTCCTGGGAGCAGGGGTGGGCGGGCGTGGAGCAGACCCTGGAGTACCTGGAACGTAGGTGCCACGTGCGAGGGCACTGTTGGGCACCCACACTCTGCGCTTCTGAGGTGGTCCGATGTTCTTGCCTGAGGAAGAGCCACCTTCACGAGCGTGCTTGAGAGACTCCTCAAACACAGCACGTCCGTGCTCGGCCTTGAGCGTGGTGTCAACAAGCTCCTCGAAGTTCTGCGTCTTGATGAGGTTGAGCGCGTACTTCAGTGCCGGGTTGAAGCCCTTGCGGAAGCGAGCTTGCTTCTTGGCATCAGTGGACACCTCGTCTCCAGCGTAGCGGGAAAGGTTGTTGAAGACCCGACTGTAGCTGAGGACGTCCATGTGGCCCTGTGTGAGCGAGCAAAACTCCTCGCGCTTGCGCTCCATGAGTCTGTCGGGGACGTGGTAACGTAGGAAGGTAGCCTTGAACTCCGACCAGTTGATAGTCATGCCGGGAGCTCTCATGGCCTGGCGGTTCTCCCACCACGAGGCCGACTCACCGCGTAAGAGGAAGGTGACGAAGGGCACGTGGTCGTCAGGAGCCACCCGTGCCGTGAGAAGGGTCCTCTCCATCTCGCGAAGCCAGTCGTCCGTGTCGAGGGGCTCAATCGGAGAGGCGAAGATCCTAGGGTTAAGGTTGAGGATGTCCTTGAGTGAGACGCGGCCGTTGCCCTCGTTGCGGTTGTTGTTGTTTTGCATCATCTGGTTTGCTTGCGTCTGTGCCATCTGCGCCACCACTTGCGTCAGCTGCGTCAACATCTCCGAGAAGGGTGGCGGAGGGGGCGGAGGTGGGTTGCTGTTACCCCTCGTCATCCTGAGGATAACGACAACATTTGTAAGTACCCGATAAAGATGACAGATTTTTTCGGAAGGATTAGATAGCAACAGATAACATGGATAGACATTAGATGCACCGTAAAAGATTCAACACCGGAGTAGGAAAACAAAGATGAAGTGATCGAAGCAACATTTCTTGACCAATTCACGACTGCAACCTGAAGGTACTACGGAAAACCCCGAACACGTGAAACCCTAATTTTGAAATTTTTTAGGAAAGGAGAGGAAAAATTCGTTTCACTTCCTTACCAGAAAAAGAGGGAGGGTGGGTGGGGAAAGAAATAAAGAGAACAGAGTTCCTACTCTCGCGTATAGTTTTTCCTGAATAGCTACAAAAAGAAGTTCTAGACTCAACTACGACCAGTAGAAAAAAGCTCCTAAAGGCGGCCCAAGCTCTGATACCAATTTGTAAGCCCCACTTAGCGGAAATAACATTTCACCAAGTAGATCACATGCACAAGTACGACACAAAAAGATAAATAAACATAGTTCGAAATATCTTTTATTACATCACAGGGGATCATACATCCCGAATATAGCGGAAGCAATCACTCGTCTGAGTACAGACTACATCAAAAGCCAAAGGCCGGAAAATAAAAGAGGGGACCCGCCCACGGTGGTCTTAGGCTGCCGCCTAGGATCTCGATCTACTCGTCGTAGTCAGCGTCGAACTCTACGAAGTAGCCTCCATCTGGATCGTCGAACTCTGTTGTCGCTCCTGCATCGATGAAAACACGGGCACCGGACACCCGATGGTATGAGTACGGGGGTACTCAGCAAGTCTTATGCACAAGGGTAAACGAAAGAACGGTGCACATGCAATTGGATAAACAAGGATGGCTGTATGGTGGACTTGCAGCAGCAGCACCTAACAACTACAGAAGACATGCTACATCTTGCGTCTAGTTAGAATAAGGGAAGAGAGCGCTTGCGCTACTGGGCTAAACTACTCACCAAGCAATACCCGTCCTGAGACAACTCCATCGTATCATATACCCACGAGGAAGAAGTCCGGACACTCACACGTTGATCAAGTTTTTAGCAGGTTATTGTTGGAATATGGCTATTTAATAGTCATTTTAACTATTTAAGATATACGGTGATGTCTATGATCTTTTTAGCCAGCACATTACCCAAGTCGTCCATAACCGCGGACTCGGCTTTTCGAAAAGATTTAACCCTGCAGGGGTGCCCAAATGTAACCATACACGTTCGATCAACCACACGCCACAAAGGCAAAAGGTATCTCAACGCGACCTTCCCCTTCACTACTACATTGGATAGAGAGCCACCTATCTGAGACTGATCCACGTGGGGAGCCCGACCGAAACTCCTTTGCGGGCCCAAAAGTTGTGAGAACGGCTTTGGGAGGATAACACTCATACGATTGCTCCTCCTTCCACACTCGATAAACGAACGCTCCGCACCTATATGCGTCACTCATCCTCATCATGCTTCTTCTGTGATATGCTCCAAATGGTAAACACCCGAACTAATTGTGGCTCCCTAACCAATATAGCAGATCCGGTACTGAGTTGCGGGGGGTTCCATAAGTCTTCCCACGTGTGGGTAGGGCGCTCATTCTTGGATAAGCGGAAAAGAACGATTTTTCCTAGGCGACACTAGCAGAACAAATCACCATAATTGGCCTTCCGCCGGTGCCTTATCATTAATATAATAACAGTGATTCCCACATAGAAAGTCTTCAATTATTAAGATATACCAGCTAAACATGTGATAGACCACAATCAACTCCTAAGCATGCTAGTAGAAGTAACTGGAAAACAAGTAAGGATATAGGCAGGCATATCAGGAATAACTGGACTTCTATCAGGCTATGCAATTCTAACAGGAATCGTAAGACACAACAGAACGGAAGTCCTAAAGCATGCAAGACATGAATAGGCATCACATGAGAAAGTTGGGAGGGTCTGCTTGCCTGATGGCTTAGTAGCCTGGTACTGGGCTAGATCCTCGGAGGTGTCGGGGTACTCAGCAACATCGTCGTCTACGGGTAACCCCAAAATATAACAAAGGCAAATAAATACAATTGCATTCAAACAAGTATGATGACATGTAAAATTTAATTATGCAGCAATTTAAGTGCTAAACATTTTAGTAGGCATTTTAAATTAGGGTTTAGCAATTTAATAATTAATTAAGGCATGTAGGCATCTTAATTAGTTCAATTAATGAATTTTCCATTTATCCCGAAAGTTAAATTGTTCATTAAATGCATGAAAAATTAGATTTGAACAGTTTGCATTTTTAGCTTTAATTTGATATAAAATTCATAAATTTTGGAGGTGTGGTTCAAAAGTTATGAATTATTCAAGTTTTAATTATTTGCAAAAGATTTGATTAATTTAATCATTTAAATTCATTACAAAAATTAAACAAAATTCATATTTGAACAGATTACATTTTTCTGATTTCAAAACATATTTTTATTACAATTTTGATAAAAGAAACATGTGGTAATTTAATTTTGCAAAAACAGGACAGAAAACAAAATAGCAGGGACTAGTTTGCAAAAGAAAAAGGAAACTGGGGTTTTCTAGAAAAGATTCTAGATCGGGATCTGAGATTTATTTTGTCCAGGGGACTCACCTGTCAGTGGCAGAGAGAGAGGGAAAAAGGGGGGTTTTATTCGGCATGAGGGGGACTCGAACTCGTGATCTGTCTTGCGAGCAAGGGAACAAGGCCACTGGACTAGCTGCGGATCGTGGTCTGGAAGGGGTGCTCGGCGGCCTAAGTAGTGGATCTGCGAGTGGTAACTGAAACTGAAACTAAACAAGGTTCAGACTTGCACTCTGACGGCGAGGTGCAGCGCGGCCGGCGGCGACCAGGAACGGGCGGCGCGGCTGCTTGACTGCAGGGAGGGGGTGCGGCGTGAGTGCAAAACGGCGTGCAGGTGCAGGAGATGGTTAGGGCAGAGGAGCAGCTCGGCTCGTGCCCGCGACGTACGCGTGCTCCTCAGGGGAGCTTCGGCTACCGGCAAGGAAGATGCGCTCGACGGCGGCATCCAGAGCAAGGGGAGGACGGAGAGAAGGGACCTAGGGCAGGTGTGCTCACCCAGCAAGTAGATCGGCGATGATGGCGGCGGGACGACGACGAGCCGACGGTGGCAGAGGGGTAGACGATGCCGGTGCTCAGGAAGAAGACGAAGACGACGTCAGGGAGGAAGTCCTTGGCTCTACACGTCTGGATCCGGTCGTCGACGTGCTCCAGCGCGTGGCGGCGACGTGCTCCTGCTCGGGTTCCTCCTCGGCTACCCCATGGTGGTGGTTCTTCTCCGGCTTGTTCGGTGGAGGCTCGGCAGCAGGAAAAGGAAAGGAGGTGGAGAAGAAGGAGAAGGTGGCGGCGGAGAGGGATGAGGGAGGCGTGCTAGGGTTGGAGTTGGTGGGAGGAGGCGCCCTGGTTGTCTTTTTATGGGGGAGGTCAGAGCCGGGGTGGCGACGGAAAGGTGCGGGGCGACGTCGGAGACGTACGTGAGAGAGAGGGGTGCGGGAGAGAGGGAAAAAGTAGAAAGGCCGGCTGGGCCGGGCCGCAGGTGGGCTGCGCCGGGGAAGAGAAGAAGAGAGGAAAAGGAGAGGAAGGAAGAGAGGGGAGCTGAGCTCGGCCCAGTTTTAGGTTTTTTCCAGTTTTGTTAATTTTCTTTTTAACAGAATCTGAGAAGAGAAGAAAAATAGATAAAAACAAATAATAAAATTTTAGGGTTTGATTTTCCCCAACATAAAATGTTGGTTATATTGCAAAACCAAAATAACATTTTAATTGTTTTGTCCAAAATAGTTTTTGGTTGTTAAATTATTTGTTTTTGCAATTTAGAAAATAGGTTTTGCATGTGATGACACATGAAATCACAATTTTATTTTTGTTTGTTTTATTTTATTTTTGCAAAACCACAAATGCACAACAGAGATGATGTAATGATGATGCAATATTTAAAACAAACATGGAAAGGATTTGGGGTTTACTTTTGGGATGTCACATCCTCTCGGCCCCCTCCGACGCCTATAAAATCAGATTAATCCCAAAAACGTCGAGGCGGCCATTATTTTCCAGAGAAGTCACCCCGAGGCGCTGCCACCATAAACCGTAGTTCGGGGGTGATTCTGAAGCTGATCCCGGCACCCTGCCGGAGGGGAGATCGATCCCGGAGGGCTCTTCTGAAAGTGCATGGTTGCTCCCATGCATGGTTTTGGTAATTAATGACAATCTCTATGGACTAATGTTTGCATTGAGCTATATTTATAGGTGTGTCCATTTTCCATTTGTTGGAATCAAGGTTAAGGGAAGAAACATTTGTGTTGATTAAGGCTTTGTGCGGGTTGATCATCACTCAAGGCCAAGTGAAGATATGCCGAAGAGAGCGTCTCCCATCTTGGTGTATGGGGGAGCAGCAAGTGAATCTTCACCGAAGATCAATCGAGGAAGGTGGTGCGTCTTGAGGAGATGAAGATCGTCTTCATCGACCTCAAGTGGATTTATGCGCAAGGCAAAGGTATGATCTTGATAGGGTTTCTATTTTACCGGTCTCATATTGTTTAGTGAGAGACCGGATTATAGTATAGATAACCGTACTATCAAGAGGGGCTCTCGACCGAATATCGTGATCGTACCGCCATAGAGAGCACAAACCTTTGCATCCATGCAATCATCTTTATTGGTTCTTATTTGTCTCTTATCGTGGTGTGCTCTTGGTGCTTGTCGTGCTTGTCATGACAAGGCTAAGGTCACCGAAAACGGTTTTCATATGCGTTCCCTATTGGAGATTTTGCCGGTTTATTCGTGGGGAAGATTTCTCTCTTCCATTTCTTTGCAAAATCTCCATTACTTGTTTGCCTTTTTCAAAGGTAGCATTTGTCGTCCTCTTTCCAACAAAATTGTTTTTTTATTTCATTCGGACTTCATTTGCAAAAGATTCGGCATTTCCGGTTTGCGAAAAAGAGTTTTTAACTTTCCCCATTTGGTTTTATAATATTTTCTTGGACTATGATGTTTCTCTTCATAATCTTGTTGTGCTCGTTGTAACGATTCCAACGAGCCCAAGATTATCGAAAACGGAGTTCGTGGGTGAAAGTTATTGCATTTCCGATTTGCAAATGGGAGCTTTTACCTTTCCCCATTTATCTTTATATTATATTCTTGTACTATGATGTTTCTCTGCATATTCTTGTTGTGCTCGTTGTGACGATTCCAACGAGTCCAAGATTATCGAAAATGGAGTTCAGGGGTAAAAGTTATTGATGTTTTATTCTCGGTGTTTTTTCTAAAACAGAAATTTAGAAAAAAAAAAGAGAAGGGGGCGCAGGCAAGCCGGCCTGGCCGGGTCCGAGGCCGGCCCCAGGCCGGGAGGCTCGGGTGTCCAGCCGGCCCACCCGCTTGCTCGACCGGCCCAGGCCGGGGGCAGGCCGGCAGGCTTGGCCACCTGCCTGGCCCAGCTCGCTGCCAGGCCGGTGCCAGGCCGGGCTCCCTGCTGTGTACGCTGCTTCGCTGCTGCTCCACTCGCTGCTCTTTCCTTCGATCATGCGCTGCATCGCTGGCTCCCAGAGTTCCCCGGCCGGCTTGGCCGGCGTGCAGGCCGGCCCCAGGCAGGGAACTCTGGGCTGCATTTTTTCTCCCCAACGGCTCCTTTTTGGAGCCCCTATAAAAAGGTCTTCTTCCCCATTTTTTCCCTAGAGCTCATTTTTCTCTCTCTCCTCCATTGCTGCACACTTTTGAGAGCTCGATTCCTCCTAATCCCTACGATGATTCTTGCCCAAATTTAGGGAAACAAAAGAGGAGATCTAGATCCACTACTCCACCAATCAAAATCTCCTCTAAGTGAGGGGAACTAGTTCTTGGTGTTTCTCCTCCGTTCTTCCTCCTAAATCCCTCCGTAGCATTAGTTGCTTTGGTTGGATTTTGGGGAGAAGGATTTGACCACTTGGTGTGATCTTCCCCTTTTGCATTTGTTGCATCGGGTTGTGCTCCCCACGGTGATTCGTGGGATTGACGGTTGGGAGCTTGTTACTCTTGGGTCATTGGACCCTAGACGGTGGTGGTGCTGTGAAGACTTCGGCTTGTGAAGCTTCGGCACGATTTGGGAGCCCCCAATTGAGTTGTGGGTGTGTGCCCCAAAAGTTGTAAGGGCTCCGAAATCCGCCCGAAGGATTCCGATAGTGGAAGGTGAACCAAACCTTTGTGTGCGGTTCATCGGAGAATAGGGTGAGGCCTTTGTGGCATCTTGAGTAGGCCTTTTGTGGCGAGCTCACACCCCTCCAACGAGACATACTCCCTTAACAAGGAGGAACTCGGAAATACATCCTCGTCTCTGCGTGGCTCGGTTATCTCTATACCCGAGCTTTTACTTATGCAAATTTACATTGTGATAGCCATCGTGCTTGAAGTCTATATGTTGCTATCACCTTGTTACTTGCCTTGTTTATCATAGGCATTTGGTGCACTTAGGTAAACCTAGAATTTTAGGTTGTTGGCTTGTTAATTTAAACACCTAGTTTTATTCTGCAATTATCAAGCCCCTAAATAGAAAAAGTTTTAATCGCCTATTCACCCCCCTCTAGGAGACATCCGGGCATAGCTTGTTCTTTCATCTTCATCATCATGCCTTCCTCCGGGATGATTTGTGAGTAGTCCCACCTTGGACTACGGGTCCATGGCAGTAGCTAGATGGTAGTCTCTCTCCCTTGTGCTTCATGTATTATGATCTTGTGAGCTGCCTAACATGATCAAGATCGATTATTGTAATGATATGTGATGTGTTTGCTGGGATCTGATGGATTATGAAGTTATGATCAGATTGTGCATGATTCTTATATGTTGATTTATGTTCTTGCATGCTCTCCGATGTGCGTATTTACTTTGGCCAAGTGATTGTATGTATCTCCAAGAGGGAGTATTTATGTTAGATAGTGGGTTCACGCCCCTTTTTGTTCCTGGGAACGAGTGACAGAAACGTCTAAGGGCAAGGGTGTGCTGTTGCTACTAAGGGTAAAACAGCGGTGTTAATGTCTCTTTTGATATTAGTATTGCTACTAGAGATTTTTTTATTTTTTTATTTTTGACAGAAGTAAAACAGTTTTGAGATATGCATGTTTTCGTCAACGACTTCACAGTAAAGAAACTAGCTAGTCCCACATTTCAAGCAAGGCTTTTAGACTTTTGAGAGCGGCTGGTACTTAGAGGAATGAGGTCACTCCTCGTTCTCCTTTGTTTCACCACTAACCAATGTTTGACTAATTTCTTAGGTTTGCACTGTGCGGAGGAGAATGGTGGGTTATATTTATATTTTGCTTAAGCCGCTCTCGGCAAATTCAAGTGAGGACGTAATCCATCCTCACCGGGTGAAAGGGGGAAATGACCTTGCTTGTCACAGGTTATATCTAGCTTCCTACTGCTTCCTCATGAGCTTAAAAACAGAGGCACAAAAAGGAGAATTTTTAAAGTTTTAAAGATAGCACATGAAAAAAATACTTGGAGTGGCAAGGAAATACCACATGTAGGAAGGCATGGTGGACACAAATGGCAAAGATATTTGGCTCAGGGATTTGGATGCACGAGAAGTATTCCCTCTCAGCACGGAATTTTGGGCTTAGTAGGATATCAAGCAAACACATAATATCAACTTGGTTCAATGAATGACTACAGATATACATTATGCATAACCACTAGACTTTACACCGTCTACCTTGTTAGCCAAACCAACTCTTTGCAAAAAGAATATCTAGACTTTGAGAGCTACCAAGCAGGACAAGCACCACAATTTTAAAGCTTTACGGCAGTTCTTTACTAATCTATTCTTACTAGATGATCCACAAGTTTAAGCATTAATCTACTTCATATCTCTAAACAATTGACAAGTATCAAAGATTCAAGACAATGATCTACAAGATTAAGCAGCAATTTTCACACTTCCTACATGATAATTTCCACTCAACCAAACACCAATCAACTTATTTGATACAAAACTAAAAGGGTGAAACATCAAGAGCATTAATTCCTAACTACAAAAGCTAACAACTCTGAAAAAGAGCTAGAAGCAAAAATAACAAAAGCTAAACACTCAACACATATAAGTGAAGAACATGAGTGTTTACGAAAAAGCGGAGCGTGTCTCTCTCCCAAACAAGCATGCATGAATCCAATTTATTGCAAAGACCAGAGAACAAAACACAAACAAACTGAAAGTAAAAACAAACTGATGCTCCAAGAAGAGCACATAATGTGTAAATGAATAAAAATATAGTACCATGAGAGAAACCGATAATTGTCAATAAGAAGGGGATGCCTTACGCATCCCCAAGCTTAGACGCTTGTGACTTCTTGAATATTTAAGAGGAGGGTCCATGGAGAGCCTACCCAAGCTTAGGCTTTTATCCCTTTTTGATCTTCCTTCATCACCTCACACTTGGATATTTGAAAACTTACTTCACGCAAAACTTATAGCAACTTCATTAGAGGGGTTAGTCCACAAAAACAAAATCTTCCTTCAGTTCCAAAGCACATATCATGAACTTATTTTTTAAAACATTAGCTACTGTCACAAAGGTCTAAGTAAAGCTCTAGCCTTGAAAAGAACTTCACTTTACCCGTGAAAGAAGCAATGCAAAACTAAGGACATAATCAGTCAAAAATAGAACAGACTGTAAAGATGAATTTTTTCGGGGCACTTCTGAACCTCAAATCAGAAAACATAAAACTATAGAAAGGTAGAAAAAACCCTGATGCTGTACAAAATGTGCAGCCACAGATGACGTTCTGTGATTTTTTGGATTTTCGAACAGTGAAGAACAGAAATCTGTTTCAAGACAGCAAACTCACCAATTACTCTTCCTCTCTTTAGAGGCTATTCTTGGCACCAAAAATCAAAACAAAAAGATACAAGGGAGTTGTTACAGAGGTAACATCACCCAAATTCAAATAAACCAAAAAGAAACATAAGGTAAAGATAAAATGGGTTGCCTCCCATAAGCGCTTTTCTTTAACGCCTTTTAGCTAGGCAAAAGGGCAAATTCAAGTTTGATCAATAGTACCATCCAAATAAAGGTTTTAAATTTTCTCATAGATACATTGTATTCTACTTATGCATATTTCAGAATCTCCCCTCTCACTACCTTTTGGTTGACTTCTTTCATCAAAAGGATTTTCAGGAACAACCCAATCAAAATTCTTTTCTAGAGCTTCATGCATTGCTATGAGCTTAAATGGTATGGGTATTTTTAGTTCCTTTTCACATTCAGTTTTACCTTCATATTACATCCTTTTAATTTCAAAGGTTTTAAGGTTATGCTTAATATTAAGGCTACATCCCAACATATTATAATGAGCAAAAATCTTTCTAGCTTCTCTGGCAATATCATCAAATTCCATAAGCAAAGTTTTAAGCAAGAAATCTTTATCTTCCCCCTTATCCATACTTTAAAGTTTAAAGAATAATTATCTTCTAACTTTTCCACCAAAGAAACTACAACACCCTCATAGTCATGTGTAAGTTCCACCAAGGATTTTTCATTCAGATCATAAAGACTATTAATGTGATTAAAGAATTCTTCAATATTGTCTTTACCAATGATGGAACCACTTCCTACCTTAATGTCTTTCATAGAAAATTCAGGTAAAAGCCCCATGACTAAAAACAAGCAATAAAATCACACAAACCGAAAAGAGACAAATTGCTGGATTTTTTATTTTTTTTGAGTTTTTCAATTCTAGAGCAAACAAAAGGCAAAAAAAGACTAAAAAAATACTAAGCAAGACAATAACAAAGTAAAGTGAAAGGATGTGTGAAACTCTCCTAGCTGAAGCTTCCAAGTCCCCGGCAACGGCGCCAGAAAAAGTTGCTTGATGACGTGGATCACATGTTCGCTGGGGAACCCTAAGAGGAAGGTATGATGCAACAAAGCAGCAGTTTCCCTTGATTACAAAACCAAGGTTGTCAGATCCATAGGACTTGGAGAAGGCTTAGCGAGGTGTCAATCTACTCTGGCGCTTATAGATAAACGCGGACCTGCACACAATCACAAACAAGTACTTTGGCACAATGAAACAGAGAGGTTGTCAATCTCTCCGACTTGCCGAACACAAATGATCAATTGTGCAGATGTAAAATATGATGAGAGTGAAATATGACCAGAGAGCAAATGATGATGAAAAGCTATTAGAAGGGTTGTAAACAATGTAGGAAAATAGGACCGGGGTCCACATATCACTAGTGGTGTCTCTCCAAAAGATATACATGATGGGTAACCAATTACAGCATGGCAATTGACAGAATTGTGGGCGCATAACAATGCTATCATAAAACAATATAGTTCACCGCTTCATCTAATATGGGCATTACGTCAAAATACATAGACCATTATCCAACTGCGTCTATGACTAATAATCCACCCCGGGATCACTATCCAGCATGTCACCCAGAAGTATTAAGTTGCAAGCAACAGATCATTGCAATGAGCAAAGTGCATAATGTAAGCAATGTAAATAACACAAGGAAATCACACCGCTATTTTCTCCCTAGTGGCAACAGCACATCTCTAGTCTTGATCTTTTCTGTCAACCCGAGCTCAGACAAAGAGAGGCATGAACCCACTATCTAGCATAAATACCCTCTCTGAAGACACTAACAATTACTTGGCCAAAGCATCCACTAGCATCGGAGAGCATGCAAGATCATAGATAAAACATAACACTTAGATGAACAAAGGTAATGATTTCCACAATTCATCGGATTCACGCAAACACAATCATGCAGCAGTTACAGATAATATGATCTTGATCATGATAGGCAGCTCACAAGATCTAAGCAATGGAGTACAAGGAGGAGAGACATCCATCTAGCTACTGCTATGGACCCGTAGTCCCGTGGTGGACTACTCACGCATCACTCCGGAGGCATGCATGGTGGTGTAAATGCCTCCAGTGACGATTCCCTTCTCCGGCAGGGTGCCGGGAAGAGCTGCAGAACCCTCCTGAACTAGGGTTGGCGATGGCGGCGACCTCGAACGTCTTTTGGAAAATATGATTAGGTACTTAGGGTTTTCGGGTCGAAGATGAATTTATATACGAAGGGGCAACTCGAGACGATGCCGGAGGGCACTAGGTGGGGCCTAGGCACGACCAAGGTGTGGGCCGCGCCTGGTGGCTGTGTGGCCCCCCCTGCAGGCGTCCTCCTGGCTCTGTCCTTGTTTCCTTGTGAAAATAATTCACGTAAATTTCCAGCTGATTCCGAGAAACTTCCCGGAACAACTTTTCTGAAACGAAAAGACAACAGAAAAACAGGAACTGGCACTGGACATCTTGTTAATATGTTAGTTCCATAAATCATGCCAAAATGATGTAAAAATATTATAAAAACATGTGGCACTGATATAAAATCAAGCATGGAACATAAAAAATTATAGATACGTCGGAGACGTATCAGTAGACTTCCATGGATATTAACTATGACGTGATGCCTACATGAATATTGCCATAAACATTCTTGTTATAATTGTCTAATCGTAGGTGCCTAGCTGTAATTTGTTCACCCAACGATGTTATTATATTTGGAGAGATACCACTAATAAATCGTGGTCCCCAGTCCATTCTTTAATACTATTTACAAACTTGTTCTCCGCTGTCCCATTTTTACTCTTTATTGTGTATTCTAATTGCTTTCCACACTATGCGTTTAATCTCTCTATTTTTTACGAGACGGGATGATTGACATCTTCCTGAAACGTTGGGAACGAGGTTGTTCTTTGTGTCGTGTGCAGGTCCTACACCAAACTATGTGAACGTACACACTCCTAGTGGTTCGATAAACCTTGGTTCTTAACCAAGAGATATTTGTTGTTGCGCTACATCATCACCTTCCTCTTCCTCTTGGGTGACAAATCCAACGTTCGATATACGCAAATTTCTGGCACTACCGTAGCCAGTCAGCATATTGAACGCGCGTGCCACTGTCGCCTATCTCCACTGATGTGCAAGCCGAAAGCGCCGCCGATGCAAATTTACTAGTGGTGTGTCCCATTAACCACACGCCACCGACACTTTTCGCCCGACTGGTCACGTGGGTCCGGTATACCTGTGTGTGTCATTCTAATCCACATGCTGCTGGTAAGCTAAAAGCAGTGGCACACCCAAAATCGCCATGCTATTGCTTATACAAGTGGCGCGCGAAAACAAAGAACGCCAGTGCCACTAGTACTACACTAAGGGTTTTCCTACTAGTGACAATACCACTGCTTGTTGATACAACGATACTCCACAATATTGGTAAAATGATGACGTATTTGGCCGCTGCAGTAATTTTGTACATTATAATTGCCCGCTTTAAAATGTGTTAGGTAAGGGAGACTGAGTGAGAGTAACTCTGGTCTTTTCCTCTGCGAGGGAGAGAAAAAGGGATATCGTCTCACTAGGGCACCGGCCTTCCGACGTTGGCCTCCTGGTTGGTCGGTGGTGAGAGGGTCGTCAGATCCCACGTGTGCGGTCCTGTGTACGTAGGTTAGGTTTTTTGGCCGCTCGATGAATATAAGTGTCCCGGATCCTCCTCCAATGTTGTTCTACACTATGGAAGGCGATGGACCTGAGTGCTAATTTTTCAAGCGGGAATGTCATGATTGAATCCTTGTGGTGGACTTGTGTCCACGGGCTCCGTTGTTGTGACGATGCTTCTTCCAATATCGGATCGGAGCTCGGGAGGTTGACAGACGTGTGCTGATGGTAGTCTACGTTGATGCCAACTGAAAGATGGTGAATGTTGTGATGCGTTCATGGTTGGAGTCTGATAAATCTTATTTTTTCCATCGACGTCGTCGCGCTGGGGTTTCGGATTTGGAATTCGATGGCCTGTCCGGGGTGCTGCCCGACTAATTTTTGCAATACAATGGTTTTGCCTTTGGCGAGGTACTTTGGAGGTCTGTAGAAGTGCAGATCAGCAATGGATGCCATCTGAGTTTGGATGGTGTGATCCGACCATTTTCTCTTGAGTGACCGTTACGGTCGTGTCCGAGTGACAGATGTTGATATCTTGCTTAATGTTTTTTCCTATCTGGATTGTAATTTTATTCATTGGAGGGTCTTTGTACAAAAGTTAGGATTCTCCTTAAAAAAAGGCTGAGTGAGAGTTTAAAGTGTGATCTATAATACAGTATACGACGGGACATCAGGACCGTGCGGTGTACCGTGAGCATGATTACACGTGGGAAGGCAATACCAAAAGAGCATTGATATATTATGTATTCTTGTAGTGCCACCGCCGCACCGGCCTAGCGCCTACACACGCGACTCTCGGGTCTCGGCTCGGTGCGTGCAGTTATTTGTAAGGCCTTGTTTGGCAGGGGTGATTTGGTCGGTTTTTCTGAGTATTTTCCCAAGTGAATTGGGTGAAAACACCCTAATCACCCAATCCCCTTAAATACTCTCCCACTCAAACCCGTACAATCTCTCTCTTTAAAAATATTGTTTGGTAGGCAGAGATTGCTATATTGAAAAATTAGTCATAGTCATAGTCCCTGGGTAGAGATCACCTGGTAACAACATCACCTTGTACATGTCTCAATTATATCTCCACTGGACAAATATCCAGCAAACTCGTGTGACTAAAATTGCAATGAAGCTGCAAATTATTTGGATTTGCTATAATTGCTTGTGTTCACTAGTCGTCAAGTACTCAGTGTAAAGATGAGGGCAACGGCATGGCATGGCCCCCGTGCGGTAACTCTGCTAGTAGCCGTAACAGCGGAGTCGGCCTCAGCGACGGACACGGCCGGCCGGCCGCCGGAGTAGGGAAAATTGACCGAAAATAACCACAAAACGAAAGTAATTCACAAAATAAACGTCCGGCGAAACTATTTTACAAAATAACATTTTCGAGTAGCGTCGAACACTTAGGCGCTATGGTATGCTATGTAGCGCCTCAAGCCAAGGCGCTACTTGACCTGCCAACGTGGAGGCTATGGGCCTCACATTTGGTTGTGTAGCGCCTTAGCGTTAGGCGCTATACTACATAGTGTAGCGCCTTGTGCTAAGGCTTTACACTAGGACTTAGAAATTTTCGGCCGAAATTTGATAATTTTTTTAATATTTTCAGAAAAAATTGAAAAAATTCCAGTAATTCAAGTCCATATATATAAGCAATCGGGGAAAGTTTGAACCAATTTGAGTGGGTGAATTGAGAGAAACATTGATTTGAATGTTCAGTTTCAATTTTTAGCTGAAAATTTAAATTTCCAGAAAAAATTGAAAAACTTCATGTAATTCAAGTCCATATATATATAAGCAATCTGGAAAAGTTTCAATCAACTTGGATGGGTGGATTGAGAGAAACATTAATTTTAATGTCCAGTTTTAAAGTTTAGTCGAAAATTTAAAGTTTTCATAAAAATTGGAAAATTTCTGTAATTCAAATCCACATATATAAACAATCTTAAAAAGTCTTAATCAATTTAGATCGGTGGATTGAGAGATTTTTTCGACATCCCCAGTTCCTTTAATAGTGAGACCCAAATATTTGGCATAATACATCAATCCATGGACATAGACATTTGTAGAGGTTTACACCTTAAGTGCTATTTTTTTATAGATCAACAGCAAACGCCTTAGCCAACCCCCATAAAAAATTAAAGTTTCCACGTGGAATTAATTAAAAAATCCTAAAAACTTTAAATGTTCGGCCAAAATTTTAAAATTGCTTATATATATGGATTTGAATTACAGATTTTTTTCAATTTTTATGAAAACTTTAAATTTTCGGCTAAACTTTAAAACTGGACATTAAAATTAATATTTCTCTCAATCTACCCATCCAAGTTGATTGAAACTTTTCTAGATTGCTTATATATATGGACTTGAATTACATGAATTTTTTCAATTTTTTCTGGAAATTTAAATTTTCGGCTAAAATTTGAAACTGAACATTCAAATCAATGTTTCTCTTAATTCACCCACCTAAATTGGTTCAAACTTTCCCCAGGACTTGAATTACTGAAATTTTTTCAATTTTTTCTGAAAGCATTAAATTTTTGATTAAATTTTGGCCGAAAATTTCTAAGTCATAGTGTAAAGCCTTAGCATTAGACGCTATACTATGTAGCATAGCGCCTAACGCTAAGGCGCTACACAACCAAATGTGAGGCCTGTAGCCGCCACGTTGGCAGAACGAGTAGCGCCTTAGCCTGAAGCGCTACATAGCATATCATATCGCCTAAGTGTTAGGCGCTACTCGAAAGGGTTATTTTGTAAAATAGTTTCACCGAATATTTATTTTGTGAATTTCTTTCGCTTTGTGGTTATTTTTGTTCATTTTTCCCCGGAGTAGAGAAGTTCCACGCGGCTCTGTTCAGAAACCTAACCAACGTCTCGACTGCGCCGATTGGTCCGGCTCTGCGTCTGCATGACTTGTACTATGACTGACCGCGGCGGCGCAATCTGCACGTGGTCGACGTCGCTGCCAATGGAGAGCTAGCCGTCTGTGCGTCGCTCCGCGCAGACAATATTGCTCTTTGCGAGTTGTACTCTCGCCTCGCCCGCATCAATTTCTTTTTGGGCTGGCCCAACTATATGCGTATTCGTTCCGTGTTGATTCCTTCGCTTCTTTGTTCAGGAGTCAGTTTCCTAGCACGTTTGCTAAAAAAAAAAAAAGTTTCCTAGCACGTCTTGACACCCCCTGCGTAGGTGCCTCGGTGGAGACACACGTACGATCAGTTCGGATCGTACAGTTTATTGTTCATTTGATTTATTATCTCTTTTTTCTCTTTCTTTTTTTGGGTGGATACTCCCTTTCATTTTTTTGGTTCTTAGTTTTTTCCTTTGTTTCTCTCTATTGCTTTTTTCTAGTTCCTAAAATCTATGAATTTTATTACCGAACTTGCAGTTTTGAACTTTTTGTAGAAAAGTGAATATTACTTTTTTCTGTTTCTTCTTTGTCCATTTTTTGCTTTTACGTTTTTCTTTGTTTTATTTGTGTTACCTTTTTCTGTACCATTTTTATTTTCTTATTTTTCTATTGCTTTTTATTTTTGTTTTTCATTTTCCATTTTTTCGTAATACACGATTTTTTTAACCCTAAAAAAGGTTTTAATAACCGTTGAACATATGTTTATGAACCCATCGGTCTATTTTTTTTGGTTCATTATAACTAGGTTCACCCTAATTTTAGTTCTTTTTATTCTCTATTAATTTTTGGTTCACTTTTACTTTCGGTTCATCGGTATTTATGGTTCACTATTGTTTCCGGTTCACCAAATTTTGTTCGGTTCAGTATTACTTTCGGTTCAGCGGCATTTTTGGTTGACTAATATTTTTGTTCACCCGATTTAGTTCCTTTTAGGTTCACTATTATTTTTTGTTTAGTATTTCTTATGGTTCACCCGAATTGAGTTACTTTCCGGTTAACAATTATTTTCGGTTCACTGACATTTTTTGGTTTACTACTATTTTCAAGTACCGACATTTTTGGTTCGGTATTATTTTCGGTTCACCCGACTTTTATTTTTTCCTGTTCGCTATTATTTTTGTTTCACTCGGTTCAACCATATTTAGCTCCTTTTTGGTTCACTATAATTTTTTGTTCACTTTTTTTGTAATTCACACGGATTTAGTTCCTTTCCGGTTAACTACTATTTTTTGGTCATCGGCATTTTCTGGTTCACTCTTATTTTCAGTTCAACTACATTTTTGGTTTACTATTATTTTCGGTTCATCCGGATTTTATTTTCTCCTGTTCACTAGTATTATTTTAATTCACTATTATTTTCAGTTCACCGACATTTTTGGTTCAACCAAATTTATTTCCTTTTAAGTTCAACCGGGTAGTTTTTCAAATCCGAACCATTTTAAAAATGGACAATTTTTAAAATATGAACCTTTTTAATGAATTAACATTTTTGAAAAATAATATTTTTAAAAATTTGAACCATTTTAAAAAAATCTATTTTCGGTTCAATAGTATTTTTGGTTCACCATTATTTTTGGTTCACCCGAATTTTAGTTTCTTTTGGTTCGTTATTATATTCAGTTTGTCGGTATTTTTGGTTCACTCGAATTTTAGTTTCTTTTTTGTTCATTATTATATTCAGTTTGTCACTATTTTTGGTTCACTATTATTTTCAGTTCACCCGAATTTTTGGTTTACTACTCCCTCCGATTCATAAAAAGTGTCGCTCATTTTGTATCAAGTTAGTACAAACTTTGTACTAAGTGGGCGACAATTTTTGTGGATCGGAGGGAGTATTATTTTTTGTTCAGCCGAATTTCGGTTCCTTTTCGATTCACTATTATTTTCGATTCACTATTATTTTTCGATTCACGGGCATTTTTGATTCACTATTATTTTTGGTTCACCGGTATTTTGGTTCACTATTATTTTCGGTTCATCCAATTTTTTCATTTCCTTTATGTTTATATTTTTGGAAATGTTAAGATTTAAAAATGGAAAATGTTCATATATGAAAATGGTTCATATTTTACAAAATGTTCGTATTTGAAAATAGTTAGGATTTCGAAAATTGTTCATTTTTTAAAATGGTTCGGATTTAGTAATTGTTCTTTTTGACAAAAAAATCATATTTTAAAAATGGTTCATATTTTAAAAATGTTTATTTTTAGAAATGAACATTTTTTAAAATCTAAACTTTTTTTAATCCAACATTATTCGAATCTGAACATTTTTAAATCTTAACGTGTTTAAAATATATAAATAAAAGTAACGTAAATAAATAAAAAGAAAAGGTAAAAATAGAAAAGAAATAAACAACAAAACAAAAATAAAAGATATGAAAATAAAAGAAAAATGGGCCGGCCCAAGTGGGGGAGTGGTGAGGGCGATCGAAGCAGCAGGTACTAGACATGAGCGGGCGAGCCGAGTGTACAACTCGCTTGAAGCGAGGCATAGGGCATCCCGTCGCTCCGAAGCGGCCGCGAGCTGCAAAAAACGCGTGGGGATGGACGTGTCACGAGTTTTGTAGGGAACAAGCCTGCCGAACATGCTGGGAATTCCCCAACGACGGCCACGATCCCCTCATCATCACCACTAATATAAAAAGACAGAGACAGGGGTGATCCAAATGATCCTAGCCATCCAACACAAATATCCAACGGCCCACGCCATAACAGTCTGTCGGACGGAAAACGCACAGTCCCGTCGAAACGGGAAACCAATCCCGTAATCCCGCCCTAAAAATGCCCGTAACCTCCCCTTTTCCAATAACCAGCGCCTCACCCCATCCTGCCGGACGCGACCACGCCGCCGCCCACGCCGCCGCAGCCCTGCACGCCGTCGCCCTCAGCCCTGCCCGACGCGCAGACGCGATCACACCGCAGCCCTGCACGCCTGGCTGTAGCCCTGCAAGCCGCCGCCGCCACAAGCCCACAACCCTGCACGCCGCCGTCGAAGCCCTGAACAACACCCCCGCAGCCCTGCCTGACACGACCAGACCGCCGCGACCAGCCCTAAACCCTTCAGGCCTTTCATCTTCCTACTCTAAATCACATGAACAATCTGTGTCGTTTTTGGATTCGCCTGCTTAAGTACATGTTCTTGGATTGAGCGCCATGGATGGAATTGGTGAGGTCAGACATGATGTCTTTGTGTATGGACTAAATTCTAAACATGATCTAGAAGCCCTCTCAAACCAGATCAAGTTCGGTTCATTGGAATCCGAAAATGGGAAGAGAAGAAAGAACATAAGTAAAGGTGTCAACAAAACTTCAGCAGAAAGAATTCATGTACGAGCAGTGTTTTGGGGTTATAGATTAAATCAAACTTGGATCGATGCAACTCACATTCTTTGGGCTCCTCACCTCCAGCTCTTGCAGGTTTGTCGCTCCCAAAATCTTTAGTAAATATTTCCTTCTATTGCAGTTAAGCATTAAATTTATAGGGGCATTATTTATCGGTGGGATTAGCACTAATACTAGCTCTGTGATCTGTATATCTATCTCTTCTTGTGAATTTGCTTAACTGTAGAAGTTGATCGCAGCAAAGGAACTGCTTGTGGAAAACATGCAGTAACAGCAGGGAAAGAGGTTCTATCTTATACAATTATACTTACCACTTTCTACTATCCAACCTCTTATTTACTGATCGTGTAGCAGAAATCCTTTTTTTGTAATATGATCTTAGAGCCTTTTGTGATAGCTACCTGGGCCCATACCTTTAGTTTATACTGCACGTATGACAGAATTAGATGATTGGATGTGTTTTTTTTTTTGATAAAGGGCTTTATTACTTAATAGTTAAGCATTACACCCGGCCTCTGCATAACAAAGATGCACACAGCCGACAAACTCGAAAAACATAAAAACATAGGCTTCAAGTTACAACACAAGAGATGGTGCACTACGCCTATGGATGTGGTCCGATACGAAGATCACTACGCCACCCATGTTGTGTAAAAATGTCCCTCGCCGTGGTCTCCAGTCGCACAGAAGCCTCCGTAAAGAGGTCTCGAAACTCCACGCGTTGTAACATGGACCACGAACGGAGCAAACCTGTGCACCGGTATATTACCTGCAAGATAGATGTGTTTTCTTGGTAACACTGCCTGTCTTCCGGTCATGCAGGGAAAGTAGGATGGCGAAGACGGAACATGAGCATCGAACTCTTCCGCTTATGATGTAATTTCAAATGCGCTTAACATATTGTGTTGATATCTGTTACCAAATGCTCAGGTTCTTTTCATGAACCCTAGCTATTTTCTTGTATATTTTCAAAAGGAATAACAAATTTGCTAGGATCATATATGATATACTTACACAGGTGGTTCGTGGAGAAATTTTGCATGATTTTCTATCACTAATATGGAAGCTTAAATATTAGCCAAGGTATGTGTGAACCAAATCCGAACTGCTCCTCCCTTGTGTTATAACGAGTGTGTATGTAGAGTACTATTTTTTTCTCAGTTATTCCCGTATCTATCTATGTAAGTATGTTGCTTCAGCCTGCAGGAACATTATTTTTCTTGCCGAAGAATGGCATTATGTGGATGCATGGGATATTTAATCAATGCCTTTTACTGAACTATTATGTTGATTTTCATATCGTGAGTGTAACTAGAGAGCAACTCTCCCTCAAATGTCTTTAAAAAAAATTGGTCTTGCCTTCTTTTATATAGTCCATATGTTTCGAAGACACTCTTTCCTCATTCCGAGTTGTAGGATAATAATTTTTCCCTGGTCCATGTCAGGCTTATTCCAGTTCTAAATGTAGAGTATGTAGTTCGTGAACAGTAATGATTTACTCATTTGAAAAAGGCATACAATGAAAATGCAACAGGTTGCAACAATGTTTGCAGTTTTATTGAGATTAATGGAATGATGGATCGATCTATTGTTTAAGGAATTGCAGCTATTTCATCTCTGAAGAATGAAGACAATTGTTATTTCTGTATATATATCTTCATATCATGGTACATTCAATTTCATACAATTTTGTAACGTGCATGTGCAATGCACGTAACCAACAATTTTAAACAATAAAATCTATGACAAAATGAAAACCCTATAGTCAGAATTGGTATTGTTCAGAGTCTGAAAACTCGATGGAATCAACATGGCAAGCTGAAGCGGAGGCTGTAAAATCCATCTTCACTAGCTCACTTTGTCCATCAGCATAGTAGAGCATCTTTTTCAGTTCCTTACTTGACTTGCTGGGAACCATGTTTGCATGAAAAATAAGGAACTCTTACGTGATCTATCCTTTTGGGTAGTTTTGTGGTGTTTCGAGCAAGGCAGTTGCAGGCTGCAATGTTTTGGTGCCTCTATGAGTAGACTTACTGCGTATTATTTGACTGATGAACCCGTCAATGTGTGAAGATTTTGTTATACTTTTTGTTTTCACTTGGAAAATGAGTTCTACTTATTCCATTATGATCTGCTGAGGTGTCATATATTTCACGTGCGTGGCACGTGCACGTTTACTAGTCAAAAAAAGAAAAAGAAAAACAAGACCACCGCCACAGCAGCTGGGGTTTCGATGCAGAGGCGGAGGAGGCGCCGCAGCGAGCGGCCGAGTCGAGCTACTTCCTGCGGCGACGGGCGACGAGGGTCAGGTATGTCATTCGGTTGCATTTCCGCCCCTACATAGCATCAGTCATTTATCCTCTTCATAGCTCAGGTGCCAATTCGCTCATAGTAACTGATCCATCGCCTATAATCTTGTGATGCCCGACGAACTCGGGAAAATGCTCAGTGGATTTGGTAGAAGGGGCAGGTATTTTAATCTAATTCTACAGCGCTGCAAGAGGGATTGGGGAATAAACGCCAGAATTCTTAAGCAGCAATCTTTAAGCAGAACACTCGATTTAGCCTTTTACCGAGTTTGTTCTAACATGGAATAGGATGCTCCATGGTTGAAAACTACTTGAACTGATTACCGAAGCTCACACACAAACTACCCCTCATCCAAACAACCCCCTAGTAGTGAACAAGCAATATTAGAGACTGAAAATAAGGTGACTGAATCGCGGTTTATAAACAACCAACGGTGAGGCAGTTTAGCAAATTACCAAACTCTGTCTAAGCAGATTCAGTAATAACTCAGTAGGCAACTTTTACCGTCCACTTAAGGGGGTTAATTCTGACATCCCGCTGGTATAACCAGACTGGAAGGAACTCTCCTCGTTGCCTACTCCAGAAATCAGCAAGTGGAACTGCTTTCGCCTTTCAGTATCCATGGAGTCTGTACGCCGAGGGGTCGCAGAAACTGACTGCTTTTCGCTTGAAACCGCCGGCAACCACACTTTGAGCCTTGAAACAACCTCGGTCATGGTCGGCCTGTCGATAGCTGCATTTTCCACGCAATTCATGGCAAGGTCTACCACACTCTGCAGGGAGCTGGCATCGTACTGACCCAACAACTTCTTGTCCGCAACATCGTGAATACTGCCTTTGGCAATCTTTTGGCGTACCCAATTTGGTAGGTGGTAGGTCTGAGGGTCCATCACTACCGGGGGCTGTCCAGTGATGATCTCCAAGAGCACGATACCGAAGCTGTAAACATCTGTCTTGACTGTGAGTTAGAAAGTTGAATGGTACTCGGGGTCGAGGTAGCAAGAGTGCCAGCAGCAACAGTAGATATGTGTGTGTGAGCATCATTAAAAGCCCGCGAAAGCCCAAAATCAGATATTATCCCCACTAGATTCTTGTCCAGAAGGATGTTGGGCGTTTTAACATCTCTGTGAACTATTGACGGGTTGCATGACTCATGTAGATACTCCAGGCCTGTAGTTTATTGAAGCTCATACTTAGTCAGAAAACACATACATATATGAACTTAAGGTAAATAGATAAGTGATCTGTGGACCTTGTGCAGCATCAAGTGCAATATGAAGTCGTTGTTCCCAATTTAAAGTATAGTCATCTCCTGCATCAAGACACAGAAGATTAATGTAAGTGGCTTGTACGTGGATGGTAGCATAAATATCTATTATTATTAGTATTTCTTGTTGTTATTATTATCATTATTTTCGCACATATTTAAGCTAACAAATTTTGCACAATGCCTTGATGGTTACGCATAGCACCAATTGATGTAATAAGATCTAAAAAAGTATAAACATGCACTTTGATCTTCAAGAGGTCACTGCTTTTCCTTCTCGTAGAGCTTTTTCATATACAAATCGAATTAAGAAGAGAACCAACTATTCATACACTTTAATATGTACCTGTTGAGTTGCTTAGTTTCTTACTGGCTTTGAAATGCTTACATGTTTAAAATCTATGAGTTTGTTATGACTATAGGAGTGTAATTGTGCTAATGTGGTCCTTCTTAGCCACATCTATAACCATGCCATGATTATGGCTTTAAGAATGTGCAGCTCCAAGAACACAACTATGGTGGCCTCACTTCTTACTCTACCATCTAAGCAAAGTAAATTAGGCCCACCAACTCAAATGCATTTAGTTGCAGCATCTTTGACAATCTAAATGATCAACCACACCTTTAATTAGGAAATCATGTTTTAAAAAACAAAATCATGTTTACAGCAAGATGGGAAAAGCCAGACTAGTTTGATTTTAGAGTTTCATTTTTTTTACTTGTTACAAGGTCCTGTTGATTTTTATACGGATTTCCTAGAAAACAGCTGGCTGTTTTCTTAATTAGAAAAAAACACTTTCTTGTCTCTTGGATCTCTCGCATGAATCTCCACGTCGTTTTTTTCTCTTGTCCGCGTCGCGTCGTTTGTGTCAACGAAGTCCAAATTGAGTTCCTTTTTTCTTTTTGAATCTTCATTTCATGGTCAAGGGACTCTGGCCGAGGAGAGTGGCGGAAGGGGTTGCGCAGTCGTCGCCGCCGGCCCAGCCTGTGTTGGGGGAGGCGGTGCTTCGCGAGCCGGCGACGAAGCCGACGGGGAGAGCGGTGCTTCGTGAGCCGGCGACGAAGCCGACTGGGAGAACGACGGTTGCAGAGCAGGGTCTAGATCCGATAGAGAGCAGGCATCGCTGCTGTCCATCGCCATCCAACGGCGTCATGGTCGTCGATTCTCCACCGCGGGAAGGCTGCGCGTCGCCGTCGAGATGGGTATTATTTTTCCATCGCCGTCATCAGTATGAAGCACAATATATTGATTAAAGTGGGCAGGTATGTTTTGCCCAAGGGTTACTGAGCTCTATTTGCGTCCAGGTAACTATTTTGATTTTTGTTTTGCAAGAATTAATACCCTGAATTGGTCGACTTGCATTCTAGATTCAACTGATTGTAGGTTTAATTGAGGATTAAAGCTTATTGAATTAAGGCACAAACAACCTATGTAAATACTTAACTGCAACTTAGTAAGTCAACTATGTTTGGTAGAACCTTTAAAAATGCTAAACAATTGGAAAATAAACCTCCTCTTATAAGCTGTTGAAGATTTCCTCTGGACATGAAGTCATAAATGAGTGCGAGGCACTTCTTGTTTTGGCTATATCCTTTCAAAATCACAAGATTCGTGTGATGAACTTTGGACAATGTTTGTACCTGCGGCAACACATATAATTACCAAATATGTCAGAGCTGAAGTCAATAGCATTGAATATGGATTGTGGTTTATTTGTCTATCAGACGTATTGTTTACTTTATATTGAAGAAGCAATGATTTGGCCTAGTTGGCTTCATGTTATACCTCAGGGAGAAAGTCCGTTGACTCTGCTATTGATGTTTCCATAAGCATCTTAACAGCTACTTCATCACCATTTCGAGTATGCCATGATAAACAATACCTAAACCTCCTTTTCCAATGATTGTTTGGAAGTTGTTTGTTATGAGCTTCAGCTCAGCATATGTGTGTTAAAGTATATGTCAAGTATATAATATCACCACTTCCTATCAGTTCGGACTTTTGGGATAGTTGGTTGATAGAACTATTCTAACATGGTATCAGAGCACTTGTAGCCTGAGGTCTTGAGTTCAAGTCTCAGTCCCTGCACCATTTAATCCCCAATTTCTATGAGCGCCCGGGTCGGGTTCAAGTCTCAAGGGGAGGTGTTATCCACGTCGGATGTGAAGGGGGGGGGGGGGGGGTGTTAAAGTATATGTCAAGTATATAATATCACCACTTCCTATCAGTTCGGACTTTTGGGATAGTTGGTTGATAGAACTATTCTAACATGGTATCAGAGCACTTGTAGCCTGAGGTCTTGAGTTCAAGTCTCAGTCTCCGCACCATTTAATCCCCAATTTCTATGAGCGCCCGGGTCGGGTTCAAGTCTCAAGGGGAGGTGTTAAAGTATATGTCAAGTATATAATATCACCACTTCCTACCAGTTCGGACTTTTGGGATAGTTGGTTGATAGAACTATTCTAACATGGTATCAGAGCACTTGTAGCCTGAGGTCTTGAGTTCAAGTCTCAGTCCCCGCACCATTTTTCCCCAATTTATCCATGCCCTATTTGGACGTGAGGGGAGGTGTTATCCACGTCGGATGTGAAGGGGGGGGGGGGGGTGTTAAGTATATTATACCACCACTTTCCATCAGATCGGTCTTTTGGGATAGTTGGTTGGTAGAGGTATCTAACATAGTATCAGAGCGCCCAGGTCTCGGGTTCAAGTCTCAATCCCCGCACCATTATTCCCCAATTTATCCACGCCCCAGTTGGGCGTGAGGGGAGGTGTTATCCACGTCGGATGTGAAGGGGGGGTGTTAAGTATATTATACCACCACTTTCCATCAGATCGGTCTTTTGGGATAGTTGGTTGGTAGAGGTATCTAATAGTTACATGGTGGTACACAAGTGTGCTGGCCCTTAAGTAGAAAGTCAAACTTGCGCAACTCTAGTTTGGCGAGGTGTGTCAAGGAACCAAATGTGTTCTAACCAATAATTTTACGTTATTTTTGCAATTATTGTTGCAAAACCTCCAATTATTTCTATGTAAATGACCCTTGTGTTGAGTTAATTTGTTTTTGGTGTTGTTAGTTTGATCACAAATAGAAATATATTAAGGAATTGTAAAACAAAGCATGACAAACCTCAAATCAAGCAAACCAGCCTGAAATCTTTGAAGAATAGAATCAGGGATTCGCCCATCTAGCTAGTTGTTTGACAAGTTGCTGAAACATAATATTTCAAAATCATTCATCTAAAATCTGTATAATCAACCAAAGATGTAATCAGACTTACAGAATTTTGAGTGACTTAAGTTGATAGTCTGGAATAGCTCCTGTCAAATTGTTGTGTGATAAAGCCCTACATATGTTTTGTGCTTAGGGTAAAAAAAGCTGTCAACACAATCATGTTAAGTGTCTAGTGTATCAATACTATTTGGTATGCACCACTTACAAGCTTTCTAGTTTCTAGTTTCTAGTGATTCCATGTTCATGAATGATACGGCTAATCGACCGTTCAGTCCGCTGGCAGACAGATCTCTACAAAACAACTCATGTGAATACAAGTTATTAATTTAACAATATCATCGAGCTGACATTTACTTTCAAGATTATGTACATATCATTTTGTGGTTATGGTTTACACTAAATTACATGATTTTTTAATTTCAACTAAATTATCTGTGTTATCAAGATCTTAGCTTGTAAAACATGTGACAGAATCTTTCCACAGTTATATATTTTACACATCAACCTAAAAAAAGGACAGACCCATGAGTCTCCCACACAAGGTGGGGTTTGGGGAGGGATTATAAGAACCTAGTCTTATCCCTGCAAAGTGCAGTGCAGAGAGGCTGGTTCGAACCTAGGACCTCTTGGCACAAGTGGGGAGGAACTCACCATTGCACCAAGGCCTGCCCTAAAAAACATTTAAATCAAAAGGGAGTTTTTGCGGAGCGCTAAACTTTTTGGGGTTGGTGCAATGCCCTTCCAATGTAAAAAAGATTGCACATGATGTTTAGATTTCAAGTGGATATGGTATGTTTCCTTATTATGTTCTTACACTGAGACAATCCTTGGATTCTGGTTGCTCCTTGAGTAGTCGCAAGTCAAACCTTCCCAGGAATATTTTCTCGGGGAGCACGGATCACCATTCCAGTTTATTGTTGCCAAATTGTAGTGCTCCTTGACTTCTTTCACGTATTTAACTGCAACGTCAAAACAGATAACATGAAAAATATGCACGGAATATGTTGGTTATGGGGCTTATATGTACTAAAAAATTGGAAACATTAAATTCTGTTGTTGCGTTATCTGCTCACTTCCAAGTTCCAGATTGGGTTTCTCGAGATAGAATTTGTATACCTAAAGATTTAGATTGGCTTGGGGTGTCTCCACGTATATAAGGAGAGACTGGCTATTGAATAAGGCAGACGAGAAGTTACCCTAACCTCTCCCGTCTCTCCTCTTTCCCTAGCCGCCACATCTTCGCCAACCCAAGGCGTGGGTCATACATAACAAGTTGAAAGTTATTTTCAGATGGAAGTATTTATCTTTTTCAAATAACTGAATAAATTGTATGAATTCATTGCTCTACTATGGTCTTGTCCATGGCTCATTTGAAATTCTAAAGATGGCTTAGTCAGGAGTTGAGTATAATAGTGAATTAGCTGGTTGACAAACTTGTTTCTATAATTCTATTACATTATAGAGGACCTTGAAACAGTGTTATCCCAGTCACTAACTTGTTTCTTTACAAAACCAAGGACCTGGAGGTGCTATTAAGCCAACTGAATAAACTTGCATGATGATCATGTGAATGTCATATATTCCCTCCGTTCCTAAATATAAGATGTTTTAGTCTTTTTCTAGATTCGTATATATTTAAATGTAACTAAACACACTTTAGTGTATATGTTCACTCACTTTAGTTTGCATCTAGTCAACATGTGAAGTGGCTAAAATATCTTATGTTTAGGAACAGAGGGAGTACATGACAAATATGTAATACACATGCATCATATGCATTGATCGTACCATTGGAGTCAGTGGTGAGATTCTCCATCCAAACGAGCGAGTACGCCTCGAACGCGCTGTTGAGCGGTCACCGGTGGAAGACTCGAGCTAGCTGTCTTGTTCAAGTGCAGAAATACACTATCTTTGTCTAGGAACTGCCCGCTGTCGTACAAGCTTTGCACTTGGAATCGTGCCGGAGAGAAGTTCCGTTGATCTCGGCGAAGTAGAATATCGGGAGAAGCTGCAGCCTGGCGCCTTGATTGGTATCCTGTCCCGACGCGATGGTAATGGAGGAGTAGTTCATGTCTACGGTTGAGGCCTTCTGCAAGATGGCCAACGGCACTTTGAAGACGTCGTTGCCGGGGATGCTCTCCACTTTATTGGTAGTGTTTAGCTTGATCCAGGGGTAGGATGTGTAGGGCCAGCTCCGCCAGAACCGGTCATAACTGTCCGTTGAATATCTTCATCGCACAAGACAAGACAGATAAATAGCTAGCACAATACACTAGTTGTAGTCTTAAAGACACTTGCTAGAAGCAATTGCAGGATTAAGAAGAAAAATATTGTGTTAAGCTAGCAAGTCGATTTAAGAAGCGTTGACAAGCATAATTCAGATATAATCCAACACTACTATGGATGGCAACCTCGTCTCACCTTGTGATAGAGTCAGTGACATTGCCAAATCTGTACCGTTCAAATTAGCTAACTGACACAGAAGTATTGACAAAAGGGTACATCGTATCTTGTAGTGGCCTCAGCTCCAACGAAGATATGAAGGGAATCCCTGAACTGAAGTTTATTAGGCAGACAGACACGGTGTTGCTCGGAGCAACGGCGAGCACCTCCTTCCATACCATTTCTGATGGATCCTTATTTGTCAAGTTCACCGCCTCCCAGAAATTGACGCCGATATGGAGCCCAAACAGAAACAGACACCCGTCCAGAGTCTTGTTCAACCTATCATAGTTGCCGTAAGGTGGCCCTCAATAGATACCTCGTACCGATGGTTGATCGCAGTGTATCGCAATTCCTGGAGCCGTCAGGGAAGCTCCTCAGGATCTTTTGTTGCTCATTTGAGATATTAGCCATGAACTCTGGTAAGATCTCATGGTTCAGACTGCCCTCGACAAAATCACCATCAGAAGTATACGGTATTTCTAAGATGTTGTCGACGTAGGCATTCATGTTTTTCAATCCACAATCGATGTTTTTGAACCCTACATAATGGAGAGTATGTGTCGGTTTCATGTGTTTCAACATAAAGATCTACTAAGCAATGATCATGGCATATGAAACTAGAAATACAGTAGCTAATAATTTGTTGATTTCTAAGATTTCTTAAGTTGCACGCTGATTTTAACAGAACTGTGCGTGGAGATGGACCAGAGCTTAAAGAGTTGCCGGAGCTAAGGAAAACGCTAGGATGATATGGCTTGTATTACCTGTTTGGCCATGGACTTGAATCATCATGACCAGGTTGAGCTGCACCGCCAAGATCCATGTCAGTTTTGTACTTGCCATGGTTCTGTTCTGTTCTCCCAAAGTGTGCAAGCAAGAAACATCCTATCTGCTACGAGTGACTTGTGCAGTTATATAGCAGGGGAAAATAACTAGCATGGTCTCGACCAGAGCATGATTAACGATGTAAAAAAAAAAAATCAAAAGTCTTGTTCATCAGCAAGTAACCTGCTATTCAAAGAAATGCAACTTGCATTTATCTAATGAAAAGGGAGACTTCCATGGAATTTTGTTTGGCAATCTGTGCAATTGCCCGTCAGCGTGATACCGAAATCTGAACGCCCGAACTCGTGCATTTGGACTAGTAGATTCTTTCTCTGAACCAGTCGCTATGCTAGGTTAAAGAATCGTTACAAAGTACTGCGAGACGACTAGAAGAAAGACAACTTGCCCGGTATGACCAAACTGAGCTGATACAAGAACGAATTCTGGTCTGATCAGAGGACCAACTACTCCCGATTGACCTCTCCCGCGAGTTCTGGCCTTATGGAGAAATGTCAGAGCTACATCATAACAAGCGCCTGTAAATTTTGGCTACGAAATGGAGATAACAAGCATGACGTTGTAGTGTTTCCCCATATTTCACAGACATATACTCCATCCAATAGTATTTGTCGATTTCCAGATTTAAATATTTAACTGAATTTGTAGAAGTGGTATCATAGATTACCGTAATATTTCGCGTCCATCAAAATGACAGGCTTTTCGACGAGGTCACCTCTGTCACTAGCATATTGGTCGACAACGAAATTAGCGGTTGGTAACATGTGGAAGCCTGCGCACAGTGGGCACATATAATTCATCAGCATTCAACATGGCTGGCTGTAAGACAGAGACCATGCCGGTTTTATACTTTCTTTTACAAAGTAAAATGCATCGTTAGTCCTTGAACTTGTCGAGCAAATTCATTTTCACCGCTGTACTTTGGTAACTTAAGTTTGCGGTCCAGCAAGACGCAACACCAGCTCGTGCACGCTCACTGGATATAGGAGAGGTATGTATGGCACACGTGGCAGGTACGGACAAATCCAGCCGTGTTAGCTTAAGAGATGGGCCTGCATAAGTAGGGGGGGTTTAAAAAAAAGGACAACCGGTACAAAATCCCCTCCCATTCGTCCTAAATTTTCCATCCTCCAATCCCTAACCCTAATTTCTCTCCCATTCATCGCTGCGGTCTCAAATTGACGAACGTCGGAGCAGAAGTTCGTCGCCATTGGCTCATTGGTCATGTTCCCCGTACGTCCCGTTCATCGGCATGTCCATCGATAACTCTGCTCGGGCTCTACACCGCCATGTTCCCCCCCCACACCAGACATTCCTCTGGTGACTTTCCATGATTGTGGTTGACTGGAGAAGGTGTACGTCCCCCTTCCGCACCGACGAGCACGACAGATGGACATTGTAAAAGCGTACGAATCATGGGGTAAGAAATTGTCTTGAAATTTTCTAATCTTTTTGGCATTTGGTACCTCTGTAGTCGTTTTTCTTGAGTGTTCCTTGCACATTGATATGCACACTGTTTCTTCGCATTGTGAGAGAGAATACATTTTGTATTTGCTTGATATCAATGTTCCGAGAGGGGATGGAGTTGTTTTTTTCTTCGAAATTGCGGTATACCCCAGCGTCTGCATCAAGTGATGCACACAGCCTTTTTATTGATTTATTCCATAGAATCAAAGTTTACAAATCATGGGTCACATAAGTTTGAAGCATAAAGGATAGAAGGGAAGCACTGGAGCATGCACTGGGGAAGAGGAGTCTAGAAGATGAGTGGGGAGGAAATAGAGCAAGCATTAGTAGCTTGGCAAGAGGGAAAAATCATGCTGATGACAAGTACATGAATATTGCTGATACAAATGAGGTGTGGATACTATCTAGCAAGCGTCTTCAAAAGCTGGGCAAAAGGGGCTCTACTCGTTCGAAGCATGTTCATGACCTCTACATTGTTATTGTAGTTATAGATGTAGTTTATGTTCACCATCCTCTCCCTATCTTAGGAAAATAGAGTAGCACCTTCTTAGGACGGGCGTCCGCGTGTGACATGCACATGAATGGTCCGCGAAATCCGGTGTGTTGTCTGGAAGGGGCACATCCTCATTTTGCCATTTTGAATTTTTGGTTTCTTGGTAGCTGAGTGTATGAGCTGGAAACCTAGTAGGTTTAGATCGCTATAGCGACATGAGACCGTTTGGTTCTCCGCCTCTATATACGACCCATCGGCCATCGCCATAAATAGACCAAACTGAGTTAGGGCTTTCGCCTCCTCTCCCTATTTGTGCAAACAACATAGTCCGCTCCATCTCAAGAGTCGGCGTGCACCGACAAATGGGAGAGCTAGGTTCTTGGTAAGTGCTTCCCTCATGTTCTTCATCATGAGTTGTCTATCGTCCAAGTCGGATTGTGCTTCTTACCGTCTCCTTCAACGTCGTCTTCTTCGATCGGTCTTCGCTAACGTTGTCATCAACAACATCACTACTTCATTGACTATGGTGACTTCATCTATGAACGATCAATCTTAGGACGTGCTTTATTCTACTCCCTCTGTTCCACAATATAGGCATTTTTAGCTTGCTAAAAAAAATCTTACATTGCGGAACAGAGGGTACACTTTTTATACATGTTTTGGGATTACATGTTTCTCTTTATCATGTTGCATAATAATCATGAACTTGCGTAAATATCCACCCACAACCGTTCGCGTGTCAACTGTCAATGCTTAGGCATATGAGGCGCTATAGAAGGTAGCGGCTGAGTCGAGGAGCTGTTGTCGGGTGGCCGCTAACGATGAATAGGTATGTCATGTGGTTGCATTTCCATTCCTAAATAGCACCGATCTCTTGACAACCCACATGCTAAGTCACTCCTACCGTGACTCGATCACGTATAATTTCATGATGGTCCATCTACAATAGTTATTGGGCTCCTCGACAACTACACTTTTGAGGGATCGAAAGTAAATTTATTTTATCAAAAGGGGCTCATGCAACGAGCATAGGATCATCACGTATTTTCCTTCGGACTGTATTGATAGGAATATAATAAGTAAAAATTACATTGATGTATATCGTCGAGTTATAGACAAATAACTCAGACGACATTTGATGAAAACTATGGTTTTGACTTTCTAAGGGGTGTCGTTCTTAAGCCCCCTCATCTTTCCTTCGTCATGTTCTTATTTTATAGGCCTCAGTCTTGGTGAATTCCACTTTAGCTCCTCGGTGCATATGCACCCGGTATTTCAAAAACATATTTTGAATTATCGAAAAATTTCAAAATAAAATATAGTGGATACATCTTCACATTTCATGTCTTTACAAAGTCGTTTCACAAAATCGACATTTTTTGTGATCTGTGTAGAAAAGATCAAAAAATGTCTTGTGAAAAGCCTTATTTTAACATAAAATTGTCTTTTTTACACAAACCACATAAAGTTTTGTTATTTCACGAATGACTTGGCGAACACATAAGATGTTAAAATCTACCCCTAAAAAAAATGGTAAAATCTATGCGCGAACATTTTGTTGTAATTTGTTTTATCATTTCAAAATATTTTTAAAGTATATTTTAAATAAAGGGTGCATACACACCCGGGAGCCAAAACGCCTTCCCCCCGGTCTTGAGAATTCTCCCGGTGTACGTGCAGAGCCTAATATCTTGTACGGCAAGTCGTGATCTTCAATTTCTAGGTCATGGGGTAGATGGCATATTCATACTCGCAATTTTTTAGAACGTTCTCTTAGGTCAGTGGAGTTGAGATGTAGATGTAGTCCCCAATTGTTTTGTAGGTCGTGGACTGGATGAGGTTTAGGTTTATGTACCGTATGCATGGGTACAGCCAGCACATATATCATGGAAAAACACATACTTTAATCTAATTCCACATCATTGCATGATATATTAGTGATAAAAAGGTGGGAATCTTAAGCAGCAACGATTAACAAGACCACTTTCTTTAGGAGTAATGGTTTGGGACTTAATGCATGAGTACCCATTAATAGGTCCTAGTAATATATCATCGAGTTCTCACATCGAAGACATTTCTGTTTGGAAACTACTTGAACTAAATAACAAATTTGTACACAAATATAATGGTGAATTGTGCTTTATGAAAAACAAATAATTACATAGTTGAGTAAATTACATAACCATGTCGAACTAGAAGGAACAATAACTTAGTAGGTGTTTCCCTTTCACCTTCCAGATAAGGGGATTAATTCTGACGTCCCACCGGTACCACCGGTATAACCAGACTGAAAGGAGCTCTCGTCGTTGCTTATTCCAGAAACCGTCAAGTGAAATTGCCTCCGAATTTCAGCATCCATGGAGCTCATATGATGAGTAGAAGCAGAATTAGAATGCTTTTCACTTGAATTTGCCGGCAACCACACTTTGAGCCTTGAGACAACCTCAGTCATGGTCGGCCTATCGACGGCTGCGCTTTCGACGCAGTTCATGGCGAGGTCTACCACACTCTGAAGGGAGCTAGCGTCATACTGATCCAACAACCTCTTGTCCACGATGTCATGAATACTGCCCATGGCAATCTTATGGCGTACCCAGTTTGGTAAGTGGAAGGTTTGAGGCTCCATCAATACTGGGGGTTGGCCAGTGATGATCTCCAAGAGTACGATGCCGAAGCTATAAACATCTGTCTTGACAGTGAGTTGGAAAGTTGCATGGTACTCAGGGTCAAGGTAGCCAAGAGTACCGGCAGCAACAGTAGATATGTGTGTGTGAGCATCATTAAAAGCCCGCGAAAGCCCAAAATCAGATATTATTCCCATTAGATTCTTGTCGAGAAGGATGTTTGGGGTCTTCACATCTCTATGAACTATTGCTGGGGTGCATGACTCATGAAGATACTCCAGCCCTATAGTTTATATTGAAGGCTTGAAGCTCAGAATTTGTTAAAACAAACATACATATATGACTAAAGGTAAATAAGTAATTGAAATGTGGACCTTGGGCAGCATCAAGGGCAATATGAAGTCGTTGTTCCCAATTCAAACTAGGGTCATCTCCTGCACCAAGACATACAGGATTAATATATGTTCCTTGAAACATGCATGGTAGTATAAATATCTTTTATTACTAGTACTTATTATTTTTATTATTATCATTATTGTGGCAAATATTTTATCAAACAAGATATGCACAATGCCTTGATGATTAAGAATAGAACCAGTTGATGTAATATGACCGAAACATGTATAAACATGCACTTAGATTTTGAGGGATCACTTATTTTCCTTCTATTTCCAGTATATACAAATTGAATTAATAATAGAACAAACTATTCAATTACACCTTTCGAATGCACCTCTTTAGTTGCTTAGTCTCTTACTGGCATTGAAATACTTACATATTTAAGTTTTGTGAGTTGATCATGAATCCAGGAGTGTTAATGTGCCAATGTGGTCTCCTCAATTTCTTAGCCACAAATCTATGATCATGCCATGGCTATGGATTTAAGAATTTGCCAGCAAGCAAGGTTGCGAATAGGGCTGTCGAGTGAGTTGGATATGGGGAATTGCATAGATAAATAGAGTTCCCGTTTGTAGTGACCTAGACATGAGATTAGGACGAGACGAGTGCTGTCAAGAATGTGGCTATGGTGGCCTCACTTCTTGCTCTACCATCTATACATGGTAAATTAGGTCCACCATTTTAAATGATTTACTAGCATAATCATTAACAATAAACGATCAACCATATCATTAGCTAGGAAATCATATTTTCAAACGAAAATCATGTTAACGGTAAGATATCAAAAGCTAGACGGGTTTTATTTCTTATTAGGTAATGTCGATTTTTAATATATTAAATAAGTTGGGAAATATGTGCTTACTAATGATTATTGATAACTATTTGCATCCAGATCACTATTTATATTATTGTTTTGCTAGAATTAATACCCTGAATTGGTCAACTTATTTTAGGTTCATTTGAGGGTGATATGTTATTGTACTAAAACACAAACATCCTGTGTAAACATTTAATGACAGCTTAGTAATTCAACTATGCTTGATAGAAACTATAAAAATGTTAGACAATTGAAAAAAACCTCCTCTTATAAGTTGTTGAAGATTTCCTCTAGACATGAAGTCATAAACGAGAGCGAGACACTTCTTGTTTTGGCAATATCCTTTCAAAGTCACTAGATTCTTGTGATGAACTTTGGACAATGTTTGTACCTGCGGCAACACATATAATTACTAAATACACAAGAGCTAAAGTCAATTGCATTTTATGAATATGGATTGTGTGGTTTAGTTGTCTTTCATACTTATTTTTTACTTTGTATTGAAGAAGCAATGATTTGTCCTAGTTTGTTTCATGTTATACCTCAGGCAGAAAGTCTGTTGACTCTGCTAATGATGTTTCCATAAGAATCTTCACAGCTACTTCATCACCATTTTCAAGTATTCCATGATAAACAATACCAAAGCCTCCTTTTCCAATTATTGATTTGAAGTTGTTTGTTATGAGCTTGAGATCGGCATACGTGAACCGCCTGATATCAATATCCAGGGGAGTTTCCTCTTCATACATAGCATAATCCTCATTGTCTGCCGACTTTCCTGTAGAATCAAGAAGAGTTTGTTATATATAAAAGTTTAGGTATGAAACTAATGTCTAATGTCTACCTTTTACTGCATTGATGAAAACGAATTTAGAGCATAGAAGTATGTTTTACCTTTCAAGCATAACTTCCAAAGTATGCACATCAATACTACGAGGGACACAAGTACCACAGGGACTATCACTGCGATGAGAACAATATGTTTGTTGCGCTCGTTTTTCGTTGAACAATACGTGTCTTTAACTTCAGAGCATAGGGGGTTGCCTTCTAATCTAGTGACACAAATGCACAACACGAATATAAATCATCTTATTAGTTATTAGAGACAACAACTCTATAAAGCTATGATTGCACCGCATCTCAATTTCCCAGCTTGACTAACATGCTAATAGTAATTTTAAAAAACTACCACCTCTAAAAGAACAGACTACATGGTTTCTAAGTCGCATACGGTTACTAATAGGTCCTTATATACCTCTCATGTTGAAGGCCCACACATGATAAACCATTTATTGTTAGAAGATGCTAGTATATTTAACGAAGAGCACGTTTGAACCAACATAATGTAATGCAAAAGTGTGGCTTGAAACACATGCACTACCACAGAAAGGGCTATCAGTGGCGCACCAAATTGCAATTCTGTGGCGCACCCGCCAAATTGCTGGGTGCGCCACAGAATTCTCGCCACAAAAATTTATTCTGTGGCGCACCAAGCAAGGTGCGCCACAGAAATATTTCTGTGGCGCACCAACCGACCGTGCGCCACAGAAATATTTCTGTGGCGCACCACCCCCACCGTGCGCCACAGAATTTTTTTGAAATTTCAAAAAAAAGGGCGGCCAGATCTAGATCTGGATCTGACCAGATCTAGATCTGGCCGCCCTTTTTTCGAAATTTCGTTTTTTTCGTTTTGTAGGAGGAGTCGCCGGAGGTTGGTGGAGGATGGTGGTCGTCGTCGGAGGTCGTCGGAGTTCGCCGAAGTTCGTCGGAGTTCGTCGGATTTCGCCGGAGTTCATCGGATTTCGCCGGAGTTGGAGGAGGGGATGTCGCCGGAGTTGAAAGAAAATGAGGTTGTCGGAGGTGAAGGTCACCGGAGGTGGTGGGGCAGGAGGAGGAGCTCGCCGGAGGTCGTGGTGCGTGGTGGAGGAGGAGGAGCTCGCCGGAGAAATGGAGGAGAAGGGGAGAGGAGAAGAGGAGAGGAGAAAGGGAGAGGAGAAGAGGAGAAAGGGAGAGGAGAAAGGGAGAGGAGAAGAGGAGAGGAGAAATGGAGGAGAAGTGGAGAAGGGGAGAGGAGAAATGGAGAAGGGGAGAGGAGAAGTGGAGGAGAAGGAAAGAGGAGAAGTGGAGGAGAAGGGGAGGAGAAGGGGAGAGGAGAAGTGGAGGATAAGGGAAAAGGAGAAGGGAGAGGAGAAGAGGGCGCCCGGCTGGATTCAAAATTTGAATCCAGCAATTCTGTGGCGCATGGGCTGCCCATGCGCCACAGAATTTTTTTTTCTTTTTTTTTTGATTTTGCTGGGAAAATCCTTCTGTTGGCCATATCTTTTTTTTGGTTTGGAATTTGAGGATTCTGTGAATGGCTGACCGGGTAAACCCAGGTGGCATCGAATCCGAAATTTTCTCTAGTTTTTTTAAGGTATTATACGCATTTTTTCGACGTCGTATGCAAAAGTTATGCCCGTTTTACATTTTTTAACGGGTTTTTGCAAAAAAGGTCAAAATTCATATTTCAAAATTTCTATACCTACTAGACACTCAAACCTAACTACATGTCAAAGGATTTTATTTTTTGAAATTTTTATCATTTTCTTTCACTAGGTGCAAAACTGAAAAGGCGATCCACGGGGGGGGGGGGGGGGGGGGGGGGTGCGTGGGGTGAAAAAGTGGTTCACAATTCTGTGGCGCACCAAGCTTGGTGCGCCACAGAATGTCCTTTCTGTGGCGCACCAGCCACGGTGCGCCACAGAATTTCTTTTTCAAATTCAAAAGTCCCGCCTCCCAGACGACTTTCTGTGGCGCACCGTGCTTGGTGCGCCACAGAAAGATGAATTTCTGTGGCGCACCAGCCACGGTGCGCCACAGAAAAGGCCGAGATGGGACCACGGCCCACTGATTGAAGGTGGGGCCCACGCATATTCTGTGGCGCATGAGGAGTGGTGCGCCACAGAAGTCTCTATTTCTGTGGCGCATGGCGTGCAGTGCGCCACAGAAAGTTGATATTCTGTGGCGCATGGGCTAAGGATGCGCCACAGAATGTTCAAATTTCTGTGGCGCATCGACAGCCATGCGCCACAGAATTATTTTTTGTGGCGCATAAATTAAGGGTGCGCCACAGATAGTCAACCTCCCTATAATGCTTTTCCTGGTAGTGATGTGTGAAACCCTCATTGTACAAGTAGTTTATGTATACCACAATTGGAAATGTTGTTGCATGGTGCTAGAGAAGTGTGTTGTCCCTCAAGTAGGAAGTCGAACGTGCGTAACTCTGTATGGTAAGCTCTGACAGGAAAGGAAATGTGTTTTAACTTTTGATTTATTTGTTTTTGCAATTATTGTTTCAAAATCTCCAACTATTTCTATGATAATGGCCCTTGGATTGAACAAATTCTTTTTGTTGGTGTTGTTAGTTTGATGACAAAAAGAAATATATCAAGGAATTTTGTAGCAAAGGATGACAAACCTTAAATCAAGCAAACCTGACTGAAATCTTTGAAGAATAGAATCAGGGACTGGCCCATTGAGTTTGTTGTTTGACAAGTTGCTGAAACATAATAGTTGGACATCATTCACCTAAAATCTATATAGTCAACCAAAGATGTAATTCGACTTACAGAATTTTTAGTGAATTTAGTTGATAGCCTGGAATAGTTCCCGTCAAATTGTTGTGTGATAAATCCCTACATATGTTTTGTGCTTAGGGTCAGGCAAGGTGTTAGCACAGTCTCATTTAGTGTGTATAGTATAAATGGTAGGCATCACTTACAAGATTTCTAGTGATCCCATATTCATGAATGATACAGCTAATCGACCGCTCAGTCCGCTGGCAGACAGATTTCTGCAAAACAACTCTTGTTAATACAGTCGTAATAACTTTGGAATATAATCGAACTAACATGTATTTTCAAGATTATGTTAATATATTTTGTGGTTAAGGTTTACCCAAAATTACATGATTTTTCAATTTCTAAATTATCTATGTTTTCAAGACCTTAGCTAGTAAACATGTGACATAGTGCTGTCTCCATAATTATATATTTTATAGACAAATGAACCTAACGGGAGCAACATCTAAATTAAAAGGAGTTTTTGCGGAGTATTAAACTTCTTGGTGTTTATGTATTGCTTCAAATGTAAAAAATATTGCACTTGATGTTTACATTTAAATTGTACATGGTATAAGTTCATACTATATTCTTACACTGAGACAATAGTTGGATTTTGGTTGCTCCTTGAGTAGTCACAAGTCAACCCTTCCCATGAATATTCTCTTGGGGAGCATGGATCGCCATTCCAACTTATTCTTGCCAAATTGTAATGTTTTTCAACTTCTTTCATGTAATTAACTACACAAGCAATAAACATAACATGATAAATATAGACATAATAAAAAATATGCATATGTTGATTATGGGGCTTATATATATTAAAAAGTCGACAACATTAAATTAAGTAGTTGTGTCATCTAGATGCTTTGTAGTTTCAGATTTGATATTTAAAAATAGTATTTGCATTCCTGAAGGTTTATATTGGCTTGGGGTGTCTCCATATATTAGGAGAGACTGGCTATAAAATAAAGCAGACAAGGAGTTACCCTAACTTCTCCCATCTCCTCTTTCCCTAGCTGCCACATCTACGCCAGCCCAAGGAGTGGGTCATGTATAACGAGTTGAAAGTTATTTTTCATATGCAAATATTTACATTTTTTCATATAACTGATTTTCTTTATGAATCCGTTGCTCTACTATGTCTTGGCCATGGCTCATTGGACACCTAAAGATGCCTTAGTCAGGAGTAGCATCAATGACGCCGCCGTAGTCTGATCGGCTCAAGCCGGATATGGGTATTCACCCGGGTGATTAGACTACAAGGACGGAGGGAAATCGACGCCACAAAGGAGGAAATGACGCAGTAGACGCCATCGTCGCTGGCGCTGACAAGGTCAGGCAGGGCCTTCACCCGGAGCACCACGACCATCACTTGCACAGCGGGGAACCCCCGATAGCCAAAGGGTGCCGCCGTTGTTCAAAAAAAAAAAGGGTGCCGCCGGACAGGAGCCAAGACCACGCCTCGGAAGAGCAACGCAACGTCGGCTACCATATCTGGCCAGAAGCCAGCGTGCGCCTCCACCGGATGCTGACCACCCGCCTACGGCCGGCTAAGCCGACGATCACGTACCAAGCACGCCTCCATAGAAACCTGCAACCCCTGTTCATTCCGACCGCAGCAAGACATCACACAGCCGGCAAAGCCATCACCTTTTCTTCTCGTCGTTAGCCACATGCGGCGCAGAGCTTTCAGATCTGGAGTGTCGGAAAGAGCTCCAAGCAGTTGCCTAGGCAGGCCACCAAGGAGTGCGCCGACTCGGATCTGACGGCCCCAACAAGCGGCGGCGCCGGAGAGCCGGGCTGTTCGGCTCGGAGGCACACGCGCCGGCCATAGGAGGCCAAGACCTAGCAGCCGCGCGGCCGCTGTCCAGGGACAACGGCACGCCGGCTGGCTCGCGCCGCGGCCCAACCTGCCCACCCCGCGACCCTAGGCCCGTAGGAACCACCGCGTCACCAAGGGGAACGACAGCACGAGCGCCACGGCTGGGATGCAAAAGGTCCGACGGCCAGGGAGCCCCGAGAACGAAGATCCCCGCCAGCAGACCAGCCGGAAATGGCCGTCGGGATCCCACCGTGTGGCTGAGGTCGAGGACGGGGAGATTGGGGAAGGAGGGGAGGAGAACGGGGGAGGTGGTGGTTAGCAGGGCCTCGCCGCCGCCATCCGCCATCCGGGCTTCGCCGGCGGTGGCGAGGGGGCGGGGAGGGGAGGCACTGGGTTGCGGCGCCTAAGAGCAGTCTAATAAGGCCACGTAAGCGGGCTATAAGGATTTGAATAATATATTCTTGCTTAGTTGGATGAGAGAGAAGAGGAGAGAGAAGGGAAGCGGGCTCTCATGCAAGAGCCAGCTGCAGCACGTGCTCCTAGGCAGCTTGTGAGAGTGTAAAGTGGGCCGTGCATTTATGAAGTAGTATTTTTCTATAGCTAACTATTATATGTGTTGGCTATAGATGACATGGCACTACCTTATAGCCAACAGCCGGCTATACTATTAACCTTGCTCTAAGGTTTGGGGGTTCCGCCCGTGTCGGCGTGTCGCCCTGGAGAGGACGAAGCGGGGGCGTTTTTCTCTTACCTGTTTCTTTATTTATTTAAGAAACCAATGACCTGGAAGTGCTATTCAACCAATTGAATGAACTTGTACGATGATCAAGTAGTATATACAGTATGCATTGCAGATGTAGTATATGCATTGGTATTACCATCGTCGGAGCCAGTGGTGAGATTCTCCATCCGAACGAGGGCGTACACCTCCAACGCGTTGATCAGCGGTGGAAGACTCGAGCTTGCCGTCTTGTTCAAGACGAATACTACGTTGTCTTTGCGTAGGAACTGCCCGCTCTTGTACAAGCTTTCCACCTGGAATAGTGGCGGGGAGAAGTTTGAGTACAGCAGACCTTCGCCGTTGTAGATGTCGAACCTCCTGTCCGGGTTGGTTCCGTTGATCTCGGCGAAGTGGAAGATCTGTAGAAGCTGCAGGTTACTGGCGTCTTCACCTGGATCCTGCGCGATATTCCCGCCAAACGAAGAGAAGTTCGTGTCTAGGGTCGAGGCCTTCTGCAAGATGGCCAACGGCACTTCGAAGACGTCGTCGTTGCCGGGGACACTCTCCACTTTATTGTCAGTTTCCAGATTGATCCAGGGGTAGGATGTTCGGGGCCATCTCCGCCAGAACCGGTCATAACTGTCTGCTGGATACCTTCATCGCACACATAGGCAAGGAAAAAACATATAAATAGCTAGCACAATACACTAAGCCTGTAGTCTTAAAGACACTTGCTAGAAGCAATAGCAGGATTAAGAAGAAAACTATTGTGTTAAGCTAGCAAACTGATTTATGAAGCGTTGCCCCACTTGCCAAGCATAATTCAGATCTAATCCAACACTACTATGGATGAAAACTTCGTCTCACCTTGTGATGGACTCGGTGACGTTGCCAAATCTGTACCGATCAAAGTAGCTAACTGAGACAGAAGTATTGACAAAAGGGTACATCGAATCTTGTAATGGCCTCAGTTCCAACGAAGATATGAAGGGAATCCCTGAACCGAGGTTAATCAGGCAGACAAACACGGTGTTGCTCGGAGTAATGGTGAGCACCTCCTTCCATAGCATTTCTGACGGAAGCTTATGTGTCAAGTTCACAGTCTCCCAGAAATTGACGCCGATATGGAGCCAAAACAGAAACAGGGACCCGTCCCGAGTTTTGTTCAACCTATCATAGTTGCCGTAAGTAAATGTGGCCCTCAATAGGTACTTCTTACCGATGGTGGATGGCAGTGTATAGCAATTCCTTGAGCCGTCAGGGAAGCTCCTCAGCGTGTTTTGTTGCTTATTTGAGGTATTAGATATGAACTCTGGTAAGATCTCGTGGTTAAGACCGCCCTTGACAAAATCACCATCAGAACTGTACGGTATTTCTAAGACCTTGTCGACGTAGGCCTTCTCGGTTTTGTATCCACAATCGATGCTTAAGAATCCTACACAATGGAGAGTATGTATCGGTTTCATGTGGTTCAACTTGAACATCTACTAAGCAATGATCTTGGCATGCAACAAGAATTGCAGTGGCTAGTAATATGTTTATTTCTAAGATTCAGGAATGTGAGATTTCTTAAGTTGCACGCTGAAGGTAAACTGAACTGTGCGTGCAAATGGAGGAGTGCTTAAAAAGATGCAGGATCTCTAGAAAGGAAAAAACTAGGACGATATGACTTATTACCAGAGGAAGGCTGGGCTCGAACTTGAATCATCATGAACTGGATAAAAAGCGGCGCAAAGATCCATGTCAGTTTTGTACTTGCCGAGCAACTTAAGCTGATTACCATGGATCTATTCGGTTCTGTCAATCTTTGGAAGCAAGAGATATCCTATCTGGTACGATTGACATGTGTAGTTATATAGCAGAAGAAAATAACTAGCACGGTTTAGCATTTGTATTGACTTGGCCTCGATCGGTGCATGATTAACGATGTGAAGAAATCGGAAGCTCTGTTCATCAGTAGGTAGGTAACCTGCTCTTCAAAAAAATGCAACTTGCATTTATCTAAAGAAAGGGGAGGCTGCTATGGGATTTAGTTTGGCAATCTCTATGATTGCGTGATAACGAAATTTGAACTCACGAACTCGCGTGTTTGGACGTTGATTCTTTCTCCAACCTCTACCGCTAGACGACTGAAGGAAAGACAAATTGCATTGATCTACAGAAAAGAGAGAGTGCAACTTGTCATGGAGTTTAGTTTGCCAATCTTTGCGATTGTCTCTTAGGGCTAACTTGGTTGCCCGTCAGCGTGATAACGAAATCTGAACTCACGAACTCTCTGTTTGGACGTTGATTCTTTCTCCAACCGGTCGGCTATGCTGGGTTAAAGAACGGCAACAAATTACGGCTAATGCACACATTATATGCTAACCTTTTTACAACGTGAGTTTTTTTTTTACAAAACACAGTATAAACACAGACGCTCTTACATTCACGTGCACATAGTCACCCCTATGAACGCACACACGCACACCCTATCTCTATGAGCACCTCCGAGAGACTGAACCGGCGAGTCGATTCTTGAGATTGATGAAATCACCACAGACGTTTCGTTGTCCTGGGGTTTGAATTCTAATGGGCTAGGAGTAAAACCGCCCTCCTAACCATCCTGACACAAGCAGATTCTCACAACGCTAGTTATTCATATAGTACTGTATTGTATTACGCTGACTTGTATTACGCTGACAGTACGTGCACGTGTTTGATATAGATGGCCACATCTAACTCACCTTATTAAGGTGGCCGTCGTCTCAATACTACTAAAAAATAGCGTGGCTGTAGAAACGATCACATATCCCTTAATTGGACCCGATAGTAAGAAAGAGATGTACTCGGTACGTATTTCCTTTTTCTTTGATCATTTTGTTTCTTTATGCCCGGCCGGCTGCAGCGTAAATATCAGTATCCACGCAAAAAAAAAGAGCATTAATTCCAGTATGCGTATAATATACGTACAATGTCCACCACAAATCTGTGACGTCAAATACATGTGCTTTGAGAACTTGCATGTGGCAAGATGGTTAGGAGGGTGGTTGTACCCCAGCCCAACAGAGTTCAAACCTCAGGTTTAACATTGGTGTTTCTCATTTAAGGCGAAATATTCTTCAGTGGAAGGCGACGTTCCCGTCGACAGCGAGGTGTCCGTGGTGACTTCGTCAATCTCAAGACTCGACCCGCCGACTCGGTCTCTCGGAGGTGCTCATAGGGGTAGGGTGTGCATGCGTGCATTCATAGGGGTGAGTGTGTGCGCGTGTATATGAGCGCTTGCGTTGTACCGGGTTTAGCAAAAAAAAATACATGTGCTTTTTTTTAGATAAACAGGGAGGCTCTCCCTGGCTCCATTGCAATAATGAAACCATACATCAGATTCCAATATCCAGTTTTTGAAACTTACCGCCTCATCGGGCACCTCCTAACGCTACCCACCAACTAGTAGTTTCACTTAGCAAAAAGACATGGCCCTCGGCCAACACTGCCAATTACATCTCGCGATCTCATATCGGCAGCATCAAAAGCAACCAGAAACTAAAACAAGCTACAACAAGTGCATCTAAAACGACAGAAAACTATGCTTCACCAGCTTCTCCTTTTTCTACCTCTTTTTGCTTCCGATCTTTTCCTCTCACAGCACAACATGGACATCATCGCTCTTCTGGGGGTTCTTCTTCAGGAAGTTCAGCGTCGCCCTACCACCGTAAGGAGATGACACTGTACTTGCCCAGGCTTGATTCCACCCGAATCCCAAGCATCTCAGCCTGGGTCCAGAGCCACGGGAGATTTTAGCTTCCTCACCAGCAGGTCCATGAAGAGAACCATCTTCCCTCCAGCCATTTCTTTTGAAGGAACCATCCAGAGCTCCAGGTAAGACTGTGCTAAGCGCCACACCTATTTCAGATTGATCGAGGTCCAATGATTAAACATTATGTTATTCCTGTTGTTCCAAATAGCCCATAAAACAGCTGAAGTAACTATATTTAGATGCATACATCTAGTATTACACATCCATTTAGAAGCTAGAGACTTAAAAGCTGTAATTTTCCAGAGAAAAAAACCTGCGCCACCAAGCCCCACATATTCCTAGCTACAATGCACTCAAAGAACAGGTGGTGAACTATTTCAATCTCTTTACAGAGACTACATTCTAGAGGTTTTCGAATACCCCTCCTACGAATATTATCCCTAGTAAGAATCTTATTTTGGGAGAACAACCACAAAAACATCTGAATTTTTGGTGGCACTTTAACCTCCCAGATCACATGAAGGTATATCTGCTTAACACCTCTAAAATTCACTAGAGCATACATTGATTTAGAGGAGTACACCCCATTAGTCTCATATTGCCAGATAGGCTGGTCTTCTTCCTCTGTCAGCTCCAAAGTTCTGGCTATCTCTACTAATTCAAACCATTGGAGCATCATTTCTTCAGAGAAAGTTCTTCTAAAGTCACACAACAACTATGGGCCATCCCATAACTCAGCAATGGTCCTAGTTTGTTGGTTTGAAACAACGTAGATATTCCAAAATTGTGAAGATAGGGAGGAATTTCCAAACCAAATATCCTCCCAAAATTTTATCGACCTACCATTCCCTACTTTCCACCTATATCCAATTTTAACTGCTTTGGCTGCCCACAAGACACCCTTCCAGAAGGTGGATGGATGAACTTCCTGATAACCCATGATCCCAACATGCATAAGTTAAGATCCTGAAGGTTTGGGATGCCCAACCCCCCATACTCTTTCTTCATGCATACCGAAGGCCAGTTAGCTTAGTGTATCTTATGATTTCCTTCAGAGTCATCCCACGGACAATTCGCCAGCTGGGTGTTAATCAAGCTAAGTGCCCATTTTGGAAACTTAAAGAAGGATAATAAGCAAACCAGAATACTAGACATACAAGACTGCACTAGCTCATCCCTTTTACCCGTAGAAGATAAGAGTTTCCCTCTCTAGCCACCCAGTCTTTTCAGAAGGCTATCCACTAAGTTTGCTAAAATGAAGGGGAATCCCTAAGTATTTAATTGGGAAATCCCCTAAAACACATTGTAACACCTCCACAAAGTGAGTGTATTCCTCTGGGCCTAAATTAATTGGAATCAGCTCACTTTTATGGTAGTTGATCCTCATCCCTGAGATCTGTTCAAAGCAAGTAAGGATCCATTTCATATTGAAGGCAACTACAGGATTCACACCACGAGGCACAAATCTAGGGTATTCAAATGAAAAAGTGGAGCATGTCTCTCTCCCACACAAATAAAGCTAGGATCCAACATATGACCAACAAACAAACAAAACTGAAAGCAAAAAGACGCTCCAAGCATAGCACATAATATGTAAAGTGATAAAAACTTAGTTCAACGAAGACGACCTCATGATAGTCGATGAAGAGGAGGGGATGCCCAAGGCATCCCCAAGCTTTGACGCTTGATGGTTCTTGATATTCAGAGGGGGTGCCATGGGGGCATCCCCAAGCTTGAGCTCTGATCCATCTTCAGTTTCTTCATTATCCTCTCCTTTGGAACTTAAAAACTCTCTTCACACAAAACTTCTCATAAACTGATTAGAGGGTTAGAGCTCATAAATTAAAATACACATGTGCTCAACTCAAGATAAATTGCAAACAACTTTATTGGGCATTAGCTACTGTTTACTAAGCTTCAATGTGGTACTCCTCCTCTAGAGTATCACATTTGACGATAGTAAAAGAGACGAATACAAATAAAAGCAGAATCTATCAAAAACCGAACAGTCTGTAAAGATTGAATTTTTCTAGGCACTTATGTGGCTCAAATTAGAAAACTCAAAACTAACGAAAGATAGATAAAAGTATCAGGCTTTCTGTCTAAAAATATCAGAAAAATTTAAAATTCAGCAATTTTCTGGATTTTCGAACAGTGAAGGACAGAAATTTGTTTCTGGACAGCAAAACAATACCTCGCACTTTCAATGCATTAGAGGCTAAACTTGGCACAAAAACCAAAAGAAAAAGATACAATGAAGTTGCTACAGAGGCAACAACTTCATGACTCAAGAAAAACAAAAACAAACTGAAAGTAAAAGATGGTTGCCTCCCAACAAGCGCTTTTCTTTAACGCCTTTTAGCTAGGCGCAATGCCAAATATCAAGTTTTTTCGGAGGCCTTTGCAACATCAAGAGCATAGCTTGACCTTATGATTGATTCAAAAGAAAGCTTCTTTCTATTTCTAGGTAAGTGTTCCATCCCTCTTTTAAGGGGGAACTGAAATCTTATATTTCCCTCTTTCATATCAATAATAGCACCAACGGTTCTCAAAAACGGTCTCCCCAAAATAATAGGACAAGAAGCATTACACTCAATGTCCATAACAATAAAATCAACAGGAACATAGTTATCATTAACAACAATAAGGACATCATCAACTCTACCCAAAGGTTTCTTTTTAGAAGAATCAGCAAGATGAACATTTAAGTAGCATTCTTCCAAAGGATTTAAATCAAGCATTTCATAGAAACTTTTAGGCACAACAGAGATACTAGCACCAAGATCACACAAAACATTACAATCAAAGTCATTTATTCTCATCTTAATAGTGGGTTCCCATCCATCTTCTAATTTTCTAGGAATAGAAGTTTCTAGCTTAAGCTTTTCTTCCCTAGCCTTGATAAGAGCATCGGTAATATGTTTAGTGAAGGCAATATTTAATTTACAAGCATCCGGTGACTTAACAAGTTTTTGTAGGAACTTTATGACTTCAGTAAGATTGCAATTATCAAAATCAATTTCATCATCTTTAAATAGGCTAGGAGGATCCTCATTAGTAGTTTGGATAGTATAAACTTTAATAGTTTTCCTATTCATTTCAGCAATTCTAGCTTCTTCTTCCTCTCTAGCCCACCTAGCTTTCAAGCGAGCCATCATCCTTTCATTCTCATTAATTTGAATAGAAATAACATTTAAAGATTCAGTAGGCTTGTATTGAAGAGGAGTGGTTCTAATTTTTAAAATTTTAACATCATGAGCAAGATCTTCCACTTTAGAGACAAGTCTATCAAGTTTTTCAAGTTTCTCTTCAACATTTTTGTTGAAAGCTTTTTGCGAAGTGATAAATTTCTTTAAAACATTTTCAAGATCAGAGGACACATTCTTATTAGGATTATGAGAATTGCCATAGGAATTACCATATGAGTTGCTGATGTCTACTACACGCTTCTATTCTTGTAAACTTGTTGGGCCTCCAAGCGCAGAGGTTTGTAGGACAGCAGCAAATTTCACTTAAATGAGTAACCCAAGATTTATCGATCTCAGGGAGGTGTAAGGTGAATGTATCCTCTCTCAAGCAACCTTCCAATTAAGACACAATAAGTCTCTTGTGTCCCAAAACACCTAATACAATTATCAGTTGTATAGGTGCACTAGTTCGACGAAGAGATAGTAAAATGCAAGTGATATGGATGGTAAAAGTGATTTTGTAATTCTGTAATAAAAATGGCAGCAAGCAAACAAGTGACAAAAGTGACTAAAAACGGTGTATCAATGCTAGGCCTATCCTTCATACTTTCATTAGTGACTACTCTCAACATCATTAACATAATTAAACACATGATAGTTCCCACAAAAACACATGCATGGTAGACGTTACTCGGAGATCATTCTTTCGTGGATCAAATAGGATGAGAATTGCATAGGGCTACGAAAAGCAAACCTTAAAGTTCGTATTCCACATCTATGGACACTTCATGCTGTCACTATCCGCATCGAAAGATAGTACTAACAAACACCACAACCTATTTCTTGAATAGTCTCTTTCTTCAATAACACAAGCATCAAGAAACCTCATGATCTATTCAATCCAACAATAATAAAGAACAAACTCATGATGAAGATCCGTCTAAACTTTTATCATTAGAGTCACACACGGCATCCACACTGTCACCAAGATACCATGATCACAACGGTGACTCCTGAACTTACACTAGATGACACCACTTGAGCAAAATCATATCCATTACATTTAGGGAAACATCATGTATTCAACTATGCTAACAAAGCTCATGATCACAACGAGGATCACATCATGGGAGAAAGAGATAACACTAGTAGAAAAGGGGGCAACGGTGCGCCCCCTTTAATAACGGTTGTCCCAAAACCGGTACTAAAGGGGGTCATTAGCACCAGTTGTATATCTGCGCCAAGCCTCCAACCCTTTAGTACCGGTTGGTGTTAACAACCGGTACTAAAGGCTACTCTTTAGTACCGGTTGCTAAAACCAACCGGTACTAAAGTGTTGGTGCACATGCGGCCACGGTTGGTGGCCCACGGCCAGCCCTTTAGTACCGGCTATTTTAAACAACCGGTACTAAAGGCTACTCTTTAGTACCGGTTGGACCAACCGGTACTAAAGAGGTTCTGCCTATATATCTTCTTCCACCCCGAGCCGGCCAGCTCCTTTTTATGAGCAACCCGAGCCCAACTCCATTTTTCCTCTCTCCCAAGCTCTAATTCACCCCATTTCCCTTCAACATTTGTGAAGATTTGTGGCACCCTATACAAGGGTTAGCAACTTCTTCATCTTCTCTTCCGGCATTTCAAGTTTAGCTCATTTTGTTGCAAGTTTAGCTAGTTTGATTTTTGTAGTGCTTGCAAGGTGTTTGATGAAATGCCTAAGTTAGGGATTTCATTTATTTTATATGCATTTTGAGCTCAAATTAAAGTATAATTTGTGGTTTCATATAGTGTCGTCCCGTCCCCTCCTCACTGCCGTCGATCGCCCGCGCCGCTCCGTAACCGACACCACCTCGGTGAGCCTCTTTTTTATCTTTTATTTAAAAAATGTTAGTTATATGATTTAAATACATAATTATTTCTTGTATAATTTTCTTATGTTTTTTTATATGTATAGTGTCATGGTTTTGATAACCGTCCCCGTTGGCCCTCGTCCGGTCTATGATTCGGATGTGGTATATTTTTATAACTATTTATTTAGTTTCGTGGTTATAACAATCATGCCGACCAACTTGACTTAGATATATTTTTTATTTAGGAGGTAGTTGAACCGGAAATTTCAGCCGACCCTATTGTCGAGTTTTTAGAAAAAGAAAACAACGATTTGAAAGCAAAATTGAAGATAAGTGAGATCTTCGTCTCCAATGCCTGGAAGAGAAGATGGTATTGGACTTTAAGATTGCCGACATTGTTGATGCTCACGGGGTCGAGCTTGCCGATGTCGTCGCTGCTCACGAGATGAAGATGGATGCAATGCGCGTCAAGCTTAAAAAGATTAGAAAATATGTCATTAGTCAAGAGGCTTGGTATCATTATGTTGTTGGTTCAATAGTTACCTTGGTTGCGATTCTGATCGCATTTGTTGTTGGATTTAAATTCTTTAGATAGTTGTATGTTAGTTTCGATTGATGTATGTTTCGTGAGAACTATGTATTACATTTGGGCACTACTCTACTTTGGTTTTAATGTGATGAACTTGTATTAATTAATTTGGTCATGTATCTCTATTCATTATTTAGCTGGTGTAATGGTTTTTGATGTATTTATGTAATGCAGATGAGCCGAGAATGGATGTACGGTGATCGACGCCGTCCCGAGTTCATTGATGGCATGCATCGTTTTCTCGATGTGGTTAAGTTAAACAAGCTGAAGAATGGTTTTATGATTTGTCCATGTGATGAATGTCGGAATACGAGGAATTACCTGAGCGTAAGAACCATACACTCACACCTGTTGCGACAAGGCTTCATGCCCAATTATTTTTGTTGGACCAAGCATGGAGAAAGAGGGGTTATAATGGAAGACCCTGAAGAAGAGGATGATGACAACTATCCTGTATTCTCTGAACACGGTGATACTACAATGGGGGAATACGAAGTTGAGCATGAGGTCATTGTTGATCAGTCCGATGATGATGATCTTCGTCGGGTCATTCTTGATGAACAGATGAAGTGCGGAAGTGAAAACGAGTGGTCGAAGTTGGAGCGCATGTTAGAGGATCACAAAAAATTGTTGTACCCAAATTGTGAAGATGGCCAGAAAAAGCTGGGTACCACCCTGGAATTGCTGTAGTGGAAGGCAAAGAATGGAATATCTGACAAGGCATTTGAAGAGTTGCTACAAATATTTAAGAAGAGTCTTCCAAGGAATAATGAATTGCCCCACAATACATACGAAGCAAAGAAGATTGTCTGCCCTCTTGGATTAGAGGTGGAGAAGATACATGCATGCATCAATGACTGCATCCTCTACCGCGGTGAGAAGTACGAGAACTTGAATGCATGCCCGATATGCGGTGCATTGCGGTATAAGATCGGGCGAGATGACCCAGGTGATGTTGAGGGCGAGCATAGCCCCAGGAAGAGGGTTCCCGCGAAGGTGATGTGGTATGCTCCTATAATACCACGGTTGAAACGTTTGTTCCGAAACAAAGAGCATGCCAAGTTGTTGCGATGGCACAAAGAAGACCGTAAGGAAGACGAGATGCTGAGACACCCCGCTGATGGGTCTCAGTGGAGAAACATCGACAGTGCGTTTGGGCATTTTGCAGCTGACGCAAGGAACTTAAGATTTGGTCTAAGTACAGATGGCTTGAATCCGTTTGGGGAGCAGAGCAGCAGTCATAGCACCTGGCCCGTGACTCTATGTATCTATAACCTTCCTCCTTGGTTGTGCATGAAGCAAAAGTATATTATGATGCCAGTGCTTATCCAAGGCCCGAAGCAACCCGGCAACGACATTGATGTGTATCTGAGGCCATTAGTTGACGAACTTTTACAGTTGTGGTCTGACGAAGGCGTACGTGTGTGGGATGAGTACAAACAGGAGGAATTTGGCCTACGAGCGTTGCTGTTTGTAACCATCAATGATTGGCCTGCTCTTAGTAACATTTCAGGACAGTCGAACAAGGGATACAATGCATGCACGCACTGTTTAGATAAGACTGACAGTATATATTTAGGTAACAATATTGTGTATCTGGGGCATCGTCGATTTCTTCCAAACAGGCATCACGTAAGAAACAAAGACAAGCATTTCAAAGGTGAGGCAGATAACCGGACAAAGCCTACACGCCCTGATGGTGATGTTATATATGGCATGGTCAAGGATTTAGAAGTAATCTTTGGAAAGGGTCCTGGCAGTCTATCTGTTCCGAAAGACGCAAACAAGCACGTACCCTTGTGGAAAAAGAAATCTATATTTTGGGATTTACCTAATTGGAAAATCCTAGAGGTTTGCTCTGCAATCAACGTGATGCACGTGACGAAAAATCTTTGCGTGAACCTGCTAAACTTCTTAGGCGTGTATGGGAAGACGAAAGATACAACGGATGCACGGCAGGACCAGCAACGTACGCACGAAAGAGACAACCAGAATCCAGAGAAGTATCAAGGTACTGCCAGCTACGCTCTTACCAAAGAAGAGAAGGAGATCTTTTTCAAGTCCTGAGCAGTATCAAGGTCCCGTCTGGCTACTCATCGAATATAAAGAGAATAATAAACATGGCAGAGAAAAAGTTCCAAAACCTGAAGTCTCATGACTGCCACGTGATTATGACACAATTACTTCCGGTTGCATTGAGGGGGCTTCTACCGGAAAACGTTCGAGTACCCATCGTGAAGCTATGTGCATTCCTCAATGCAATTTCTCAGAAGGTAATCGATCCAGCAACTCTACCAAGTTTACAGAAGGGTGTGGTCCAATGTCTTGTCAGCTTCGAGTTGGTGTTTCCACCGTCCTTCTTCAATATTATGACGCACCTCATAGTTCACCTAGTCGAAGAGATTTCCATTCTCGGTCCTGTATTTCTACACAACATGTTCCCCTTTGAGAGGTTCATGGGAGTCTTAAAGAAATACGTTCATAACCGTGCTAGGCCAGAAGAAAGCATGTCCAAGGGTTATGAAACAGAGGAGGTCATTGAGTTTTGTGTTGACTTTATTCCTGATCTTAAGCCTATCGGTGTTCCTCAATCGCGCCATGAGGGGAGACTGCGTGGAAAAGGCACGCTAGGAAAGAAAGCAACAAGAAGTATGGACGGCATTCTTTCACCCAAGCACACTACACAGTTCTACAAAATTCCAGATTGGTGGCTCCGTATATCGTGAAACACATGGATATTTTACTGCTCCGAATACCCGGAGCAGACTAACTTCTGGATTAAAGGAAAGCACGTGGAAACTTTCGGCAGTTGGTTGCGTACACATCTCATTAATAACACCATTGTTGGAGATGAGCTATATTTGTTGGCCAAGTCACCATCTTCGACTATATTGACTTTCCAAGGGTACGAGATAAATGGGAATACATTTTGCACGGAAACCCAAGACAAAAAGAGCACTAACCAAAATAGTGGTGTCCGCTTTGATGCAACAAACGACTGATGGGACAAAGGACACATATTATGGTTGCATACAGCAGATATGGGAACTTGACTATGGACCTTCTTTTAAGATCCCTTTGTTTCAGTGCAAATGGGTCAACCTGGCAGGCGGGGTAGAGATGGACCGGCGGTACGGAATGACTACAGTGGATCTCAACAATCTAGGGTACCACACTGAGCCATTCGTCCTAGCCAATGATGTGGCTCAGGTTTTCTATGTGAAGGACATGTCTTCCACACCGAAAAAAAGAAAAGATAAGCGAGCTGATACATCATGCGATCAGCGAAAGCGCCACATAGTTCTTTCAGGGAAAAGAAACATCGTGGGAGTGGAGGACAAGACAGACATGTCAGAAGATTAAAATACGTTTAATGAAATTCCGCCCTTCAAAGTGAAAACTGACCCAAGCATCGTGTTAAATGATGAAGATTGTCCATGGCTACGACGCAATCAGAAGAAAGGGACACACACGAAGAAACAAGTGAACACTAGATAGGGATGTTGTTGGTGATGTGTAATAATTAATGTATTTAACTTTTATCAAATGCACATGGTTTCCCCGTCATACAGCCCAACGGTGGCTTGTGAGTGCCTGCATATCAAATGCACCGTTGGGCTGTATGACGGGAATCCGAATGATTTGCATATAGGGTCATGTGGCTGATCCAACACTGGTTTTGCCCATCTGGAAGCTTGCGCATCCGTCTCGCGTCGTCGTGAGCAGCAAATCGACCTTCGATCCAAGCAGCCGCAAGACATCTCTGATGATCTAACGACCGTCCCAAAAAGTGTTGGGAATGTTGTAGATCATCAGAGCGCCTTGCAGCTGCTTGGATCCGACCGAGGGGCATGGCTACCACTTCCACCACCACCACTCCCACCTCCTCGGCAATTCATCATTGTGTCACCCTAATCCAGTGGTTGGATTCAACCTACCTGAGGGCTTGTGTTTCCAACAGCGTCGTTGTGTTGTCCTTATTCACCGACCTACAGGAGGTGGCTCCAATGGCTGGCCGATGAACAAGGACAAACACAATAATGCCAGGGAACATGCCAGCAGGTAGGCTAAATCCAACCATTGGGTTCGGTGGCAAAGGTAGACGCTCGTTGTGTGCCGTTCGCTACAGGGACGTCGCTATTTATAGGCGACTAGAAGGTGTACCTGTGGATGAGGTGGGAGTGCAGATCCAACAGCTCACAAGCCCTCAAAAGAAACACACCCCTGATCCAACGGCTCACAAGCGCTTGAAAGAAACACACGATCCGTGTGCTTCTTTAGTCCCGGTTGGTAACACGAACCGGTAATAAGGCCCTGATCCAACAGCTCACAAGCGCTCGAAGGAAACACACGATCCGTGTGCTTTTGATCCAACGGCTCACAAGCGCTCTAAAGAAACACACGATCCGTGTGCTTCTGAACCAACGGCTAACAAGCGCTCGAAGGAAACACACGATCCGTGTGCTTCCGATCCAACGGCTCACAAGTGCTCGAAGGAAACACATGATCCGTGTGCTTCTGATCCAACGGCTCACAAGCGCTCGAAGGAAACACACGATCCGTGTGCTTCCGATCCAACGGCCCACAAGTGCTCGAAGGAAACACACGATCCGTGTGCTTCTTCCACCGCTTCCCGCCTTCGTCTTCCCGTAATTTCTCACTATATATATGTAGGCTTGGCCGCCATTGCCATATCACATCTAAACTCATATCTGCAACCTCATCACTCTTCCATTGGGAGGTGCTACCTTCCGGGACGCGTAGCTTGGTGAGGAATCCGGGTGACGTCGTCGACCCAGATCTTCTGTGGTGGCAGTCGCATGGGCCACGCTCGGTGCAGAGGGAGCCGGCCCCCGAGGAGGTGGTACGTCGCTGTATCAGGGAGGAAGATGAGCACGTCCGTCGCTACATGTATCTATTGGATAGGCAGTATGACAGTAGGTGGTCGTTTCTTCAGAGGGTTCCTTCTCACGTGAGCTATGACCCTGTGAGGGTTCCTTCTCTTTGGATGCGCAGCGCCGGCGGCTCAGCACCCTGCGGCTCAGGAACCGGTCGAAGTTAGTTTCAGAGTCTGTGATCGCCATTGCAGTTCTCTTGTCTACGATCGTAGTTTAGGTTACTACTTGCTTTTGAAAACTTGCGACCTAAACTATCAACTTCCGGAGATGTGTGTGATATTCATGTATATGTATGCAAAATATTGTGTCTCGCCAGGTACGAGGGGGAAGGCCCGCCTCCTTCGGACTTCAATGAATATATAATTTTAATTAATGAATATTGATATTTTAATTGCATTTTTCTGATAAACAGATGAAAAGATATTGAATTTATAAGTTTAATTAATGACTTAATGGAGTTCAAATTCCAAATTTTGTAATTAAATGAATTCACCTATAATTTAAAAAAAAAATAATTTGTCATAAATAGATAGCTTACATTTTTTATCAACAATTTGATATTTTAATTACATTTTTAGTACCATAAAAACATAAGAAAGAAAAAATAAACAGAAAACATAAGAAAGAAAAAATAAGAGAGGAAAAACAAAAGCCCATTAGTACCGGTTGTAATCTACAACCGGTACTAAAGGGGTGCGCTTCCCGCGCGAAATTCGCCGCGGCCCAAAACAGACCTTTAGCACCGGTTGTTCTGCACAACCGGTTCTAAAGACCCTTTAGTACCGGTTGTTTAGAACAACCGGTGCTAAAGATCGTTTGAACGGTTAAGTGGCAGGGGGAGACGCCTCGCTCCCCAAAATCGCCAAGTATCGACGCCGCCGACGCCTCCTCTCCTCGATGCGACCCTGCTCTGGCGTGCCTCTGCTCCGGCCGGCGGCCGCGCCATCGCCTCCTCCCTCGCCGTGTCGACCTCCGCCCTCGCCGCGTCGACCTCCGCCACCCCTGCTCCGCTCAACGACGCGCCGCCCCTGCTCCACCTCCCTCCTCTGCTCCGGCCCGCGCGCGCCATTGCCGCCCGGCGCGCCCTGCTCTGCCATCGCCGCCCGGTCCTGCTCCCTCCTCTGCTTCGGCCTCCGCCCCTGCTCCGCCTCCCTCCTCTCTGCTCCGGCGCCCTCCACGCCCTGCTCCGGCCGCCGCGCGCGTAGCCCTACGCACGAAGGTTAGTTTTTTTTCTTTTTTTTCAGTACTGTTCTTTTGATGAGCAGTGTTCTTTTTTTGTTTTTAGTACTATTATTTAGTACTGATGTTTAGGTTGAGTAAATTTTAGTAGTTTTCATTTTTTTAATGTTTCAATTTTAGTTGAGTAAATTTCAAAACTAGGAAAACAAAAATTTAGGTTGAGTAAATTTTAGTTGACATGTTCGAATTTTAGTTGACATGTTTGAATTTTAGTTGAGTTGGAAATTTATCAAAGTTAGAAAATTTACCAAAGTTAGAAAATTTGAAAATGTAGCAAAGTTAGAAAATTTATCAAAGTTAGACATGTTCATTTTTAGTAAAGTTTAAGTTTTGTTTAGATTATTATTGTTTAGGTTATTATAGGTTATCAATTTTTAGTGTAGCAATTTTGAAAGTTAGCCATTTTGTTTAGATTATTTTAGGTTATTATTAGTGTAGCAATTTTGTTAGAAATATTGCTAAGTCATTTAGATAACATAGTAAAGTTTGAAATATTGCTAAGTTTGAAATATTGCTAAGTTAGAAAATTTTAGTAGCAAAGTTTGAAAATTATTTCATTAGTGTATAAGTAAATTTAGCAAAGTTTGAAAATTTATCAAAGCAATGTTATTTTTAGTTGCAATGAAATTTAAAGTTGTTTGGTATGAATTAAAAATTTGCAGTGACATTGAGCTATGGAGGACGACGCCCCCATCACCCGAGACGACGCCCCCTTCATCCGAGACAAGGAGAATGAAGACCGGATGCAAGCAATTATATATGAAAGGGCTGTAGGACCCAATTCTGATGGAGAAGATTCCGGCGAAGAAGACGACGAAGATTTCGGCGCGAAATGTTTAAACGATTCCGGTGAGGGAGTTGAGTTAGAAAATTTCAGAGACGACAACGATGAAGAATTGCCATTAGAAAACTCCGGCGAGGTATATATTAGTCTTGTTGATCACTAGCTAGATGCATTAATTGATTTATATTGCACTTATTAACGAAACATTTTTCTTTTAGCCCACTGCATCTAAGTCAATCCCTAAACGAGGCCCGAACCAAGGGGTAAAGCTGCCGGATGGTGCAAAGTTGTCGATCGACGAAGTTAGTATAAAAGGCAAACCGGAGAAACCCGAAGGAATCTACACTAAATATGTAGCTCAATGCGGTGTTCTTGTTAGGGACATGGTCCCGATCACCATTGCAGAATGGAATAAGCCGAAGAAAGCCAACATTGGCGCAAAATATCTCGAGGAAAGAATTAAAGATACCCTTTGGGCCTCGATATTGGCTTCTTTCACCCTACCGGCAGATCTCCCACAGAAGAGGCAGGATAAAGTCAAGGAATGGACTCTTAGCAAGATGGCCCAGCAATTCAACAACTAGATGAACGGATTGTGGAGAAAATATGCGAAAGAACCTCCAAATTTCACCGGACCTCTAGAGAAGCTAAAAGATGACTGGCTTGAATTTGCGGCGTATAAGAAAACGGCCGTCGCTGTGGCCCGATCGACCCAAAATAAGTTGAATGCTCAGAAGAAGAAATATCACCATCGTTTGGGCACAGGTGGCTACAAGACTGCCTTGCCTAAGTGGGAATCCTATGAAAATGAGCTGCGTAAAAAAGGGATCACTCCACAGATAGATGGCTGGCCCGACAGGTCCAAGTTCTGGTTGTTCGTGCATGGGGCAGTCTTGGACCCAGACACAGGGCTGATTGTTGCACAGGGAAAATGGAAGAAAAGAATTACAAGAGTCGCCAAAAAACTAGTTGACGCAATAGAACTAGTCCGACAGGGAAAATATGTTCCCGATAGAGAGGACGACGAGCTTTCACTCGCCCTCGGGAATAAAGAACACTGGGGAAGATGTCGAGGCAGAGGAGGTGGGGTTGGTTTTCTTGAAGGGTTTTCGGAGGATGCTGCAACTTATAGAAACCATTGCAGAAGTAAGAAGAGGGAGGCGGAGAGGTTTACTGCATTAGAACGCTAGATGCATGATGTGAAGGAGCAACTGGCTTTAATTACCCAGCAAAGGGAATCTCAGCCGCGAGTAGAAGATCATGAAGTCGAAGTCTGCCCATCTCAGCGGAAAAGCAGCGTGGGTTCCACGCAGCTACAAAATCCTGCAGTTGATGAACAGTCGGCGGCACGCTACCCCGTGGATGATATCACGGAGAAGACAAATTGTGAGTTACATGCGCCAATGAATAACCTTAGTTTTCCGGTGGCGAATGGCTGTGCTTTACCACATCAACTTGGAGCAACCTTCCATTTTGGTGAGATTCCAGCTAGATTTGCTCGTGTCGGGGTCACGAAAGTTTTGTCGGGATTCAACTCAATGCATCTTGACATTCCTGGAGCTGAAGGCGAGAAGACATTGGGAGAAGTCGAGCTTGGTATCATTCTATGGAAGAAGAAATACATCAAGTTTCCAGACTCGGCGCCAAGGCCACCGACTCCTCCGGTTAGAAATTCACCACAGCAAAGTCCACCCTCCTCCTCCGACGATTGGGAGCCCACCGCGAGTCCATCGCCCGCGCCGTCCCGTCAGCCGGCTGCTGCGCCCACTAGCAGTAATTTGACAAAGCGGAAGCTGTTCATGTCGTCCCCTGTCAAGAAACGTGCAAGAAAACCCAAGGAAGTCAAGGCTCCTGAGAAGTTAGCTGGCGAGATGACTATGGAGGAATTAAAACTGAGCACACAAGGCAAGGCTAAAGCCTTTTTTGAATAGAAAAAAAAGGAACTTCTGAAGACTATACCAACCGAGGTAAAAGATCGCACCGTTGACAACCTATATAGGTTTCCACAGCGGCCCCTTTCGGACTATGAGCGGGGTATTGACAAGGTACTTTCCTCACAGATGGAGAAAGATAAAGCGTGCGGAAAAGGAGTTGCCCAGCTCGGAGAATAAGAATCACAATCGATCGCCCCGCTCATTGTGCCTTCTGAAGCTCGGGAAATCGAGCATGGAGAAGTTGTCATTGGCAACACAGGTTACCAAATATCGCAGATAACAATTCAATATAAATTTGAACTCGGGCTGCCTCTGGTCGAAAATCCGAGTGCTCTAACAACACAGTTATATAAATTGAATAACTGGTACATGGCCGCCGCAAAACAAGGGAGAGAATATCTCATGGCGGGAGTTAAGGAACAACACTACTTCCGAGAATATGGTGTGCAGGTTGAGTTCTCCGAACTTTTTCAGATGTACAATCAACTTGCTCTCGACAAATCTATCATCAGCTGCTATTGTCTGTAAGTAATTTATTCATGTAATTTAATTATTTATGTCTACATCGATTGGCGGAAAATTCCCCACAACTTTCGCGACCAAGCTGTTTTAATTTGACGTCGTCATCGGGTCGGTACGGGGCCATATTCGAAAATAGTTCTCAGACAGATTTCAAGAAATTCCAATTCGACTCCAACAAGGTTTCCTTTTTGCACTCTTATCAATTTCCAAGTAATTCCTACACATAAAAGTGTAAAACAAGAACATTGTGCACTTTTGCCACTATTAATAGGTTAGTCCAATATATCCATAAAATGATATAAAACATAATAAACACATGTGGCATTTGATATAAAACAAGCATGGATCAATCAAAAATTATAGATATGTTTGACACGTATCAGCATCACCAAACTTAACTCCTACTCGTCCTCGAGTAGGTAAGTGATAACAAAATAATTTTCGATGATACATGCAACCAACACAATCTTGATCAAGATAGTAAAGTAAAGCATAGGACGTGAATGAAGTGATACAAAACAACTGTCTATAATTGATAGTAAGAAAGCAATGAATAACCAAGTTGAATCATTTCAAGCAAAACCTTTCATAAATAGTATGTTAAAGATATGAAAGCAATGTGACCGACATATTTGACTAATTCTCAAAGGTAATAGTTCCACAACAAAAGTGTTTGAGAATCAACACAAGGAAGATGTAAGTATTAGCAAAAATCTTCAACTTCCAACTGCTTATCTTATAGATAAAGTCAATATAAAGATTCATGTTTAATCTGATGATGCAATATGATTAATGATACCGAGGGTTAATACTATATGTTTGCTTTGGTGGAGATAGAAGGAAAAGGAAAACTGACTTAACATTAAAAGTAAAAGAAAGGCCCTTCGCAGAGGGAGCAGGGATTAGTCATGTGCTAGAGCTTTTTGATTTTGAAAAACAGAGATAATTTTTTTTGAGAGATGCATGATATCGTCAACGATTACACAACAGAGAAGCTATCTAGTCCCCCATAACAAGCAAGCCTTTTAGACTTGTGAGAGCAGCTGGTTTTAGAGGAACTGAAAGTGCATGGTTTCCCCCATGCATGTTTTGGTAATTAATGACAATCTCTATGGACTAATATTTGCATTGAGCTATATTTGTAGGTTGTCCATTTGGTTGCTTGTTCTCCATTTGTTGGAGTCAAGGTTAAGGGAAGAAGAAAAGTGTGTGTTGATCAACGCTTTGTGCGGGTTGATCATCACTCAAGGCCAAGTGAAGATATGCCGAAGAGAGCGTCTCCCATCTTGGTGTATGGGGTAGCATCAAGTGAATCTTCACCGAAGCGCAATCGAGGAATTTGGTGCGTTTGAGGAGATGAAGATCGTCTTCATCGACCTCAAGTGGTTTAAGCGCAAGGCAAAGGTATGATCTTGATAGGGTTTCTATTTTACCTGTCTCATGTTGTTTAGTGAGAGACCGGATTATGGGATAGGTAACCGTACTATCAAGAGGGGCTCTCGACCGAATATCATGATCATATCACCGTAGAGAGCACAAAACTTTGCATCCATGCAATCATCTTTATTGGTTCTTATTTGTCTCGAATCGTGGTGTGGTCTTGGTTCTTGCCGTCCTCGTCATGACAAAGCCAAGTTCACCGAAAACGGTTCTCTCATGCGTCTTCTATTGCGGTTTTGGTATTGGAGATTTTGCCGGTTTATCCGTGCGGAAGATTACCTCTTCCATTTCTTTGCAAAATCTCCATTGCTTGTTTGCCATTTTCAAAGGTTGCATATGTTGTCCTCTTTCCAACAAAATTGGTTTCACTTCTTTCGGACTTCAATTGCAAAAGTTATCGCTTTCCGGTTTGCGAAAATGAGCTTTTAACTCTCCCCATTTGGTTTTATAATATTTTCTTGGACTATGATGTTTTTATGCATAATCTTGTTGTGCACGTTGTGACGATTCCAACGAGTCCAAGATTATCAAAAACGGAGTTCGTGGGTGAAAGTTATTGCATTTCCGATTTGCAAATAGGAGCTTTTACCTTTCCTCATTTATCTTTATAATATATTCTTGGACTATGATGTTTCTCTGCATATTCTTGTTGTGCTCGTTGTGACGATTCCAACGAGTCCAAGATTATCGAAAACGGACTTCGTATGCGAAAGTTATTGCGTTTTCGGTTCGATCGAATTTTCAAAACAGATTTTAAAACAGAAAAAAAGGTCTCGGGCTACTGCCCGGCCCAGCTCGCGCTGGGTGACCGGCCCAGGCCGGGACCAGGCCGGCAGGCTCGGGTGGCATCCCGGCCTTGCTCGTTTGCCTGGCCGGCCCAGGCCGGGGTCTGGCCGGCAGCCTCTGTTCGTTTCCCGGCCCGCTCGCGCCCCAGGCCGGCCCAAGGCCGGGTAGGCTGGCCGGGCTGCCTGCGCTGCTTTCTCCTGTTCGCTCGCTTCGGTCGCAGGGAACTATGCTCGGCCGGCCTGGCCGGCTGCCGGCCGGCCCAAGGCTGGGCTCCCTGGATGCATTTTTTTCCTTTGTCCCACTTTTTCCCCTCCAACGGCTCCTTTTTGGAGCCACCTATAAAAGGGTTTTCTTCCCCATTTTCAGAGTAGATCTCATCCCTTGCTCTCTCTGCTCCATTGCTAACTTTTTGAGAGCTCGATTCACTCTAATCCCTCCGATGATTCTTGCCCAAATTTAGGGAAACAAGAGAGGAGATCTAGATCCATCTTTCCACCAAACAAAATCTCCTCTAAGTGAGGGGAACTTGTGGGATCTAGATTTTGGATTTCTTGGTGTTTCTCCTCCGTTCTTCCTCCTAAATCCCTCCGTAGCATTAGTTGCTTTGGTTGGATTTTGAGGAGAAGAATTTGACCACTTGGTGTGTTCTTGCCCTTTTGCATTTGTTGCATCGGGTTGTGCTCCCCACGGTGATTCGTGGGATTGAAGGTTGGGAGCTTGTTACTCTTGGGTCATTGGACCCTAGACGGTGGTGCCGCGAAGACTTCGGCTTGTGGAGCTTCAGCACGCTTTGGGAGCCCCAATTGAGTTGTGGGTGTGTGCCCCAAAAGTTGTAAGGGCTCCGGAATCCGCCCCGAAGGATTCCGATAGTGGAAGGTGAACCAAACCTTTGGGTGCGGTTCATCGGAGAATAGGGTGAGGCCTTTGTGGCATCTTGAGTAGGCCTTTTGTGGCGAGCTCACACCCCTCCAACGAGACGTACTCCCTTAACAAGGAGGAACTCGGGAATAAATCTTCGTCTCCACGTGCCTTGGTTATTTCTATACCCGAGCTTTTACTTATGCGCTTTACATTGTGATAGCCTTCGTGTGATGTTTATATTTAGCTATCACCTTGTTGCTTGCCTTGTTTAGCATAAGTTGTTGGTGCATTTTAGGTAAACCTAGAATTTTAGGTTGTTGGCTTGTTAATTTAAACACCTAGTTTTATTCCGCAATTATCAAGCCCCTAAATAGAAAAAGTTTTAATCGCCTATTCACCCCCTCCCCTCTAGGCGACATCTCGGGCATATTTGTTCTTTCAATTGGTATCAGAGTCCATCAGCTTCAACTCCCGCCGGGATATAGATTGGTACCCTCAGGTGCCAATCGTGGATTCGGCTAAGGGGTGGGCGTCCACCTTCTTTTATTGCAAGGAAGTGGCGCCTCCAAACCGTTTGTAGGGGCTTGCTCCTTTTATGGATAGGGCTGGCACTCCCCTGCCATCGTGGAAGAAGAAGCCAGCAGCAAGAATGCCGGCGGAGCTTGCCACTATCAAGGCAAGGATCACCGAGTTGACCTCCAGCACTCCTCCCCTAATGCGGGAGGATACGATAATCTACTGGATGAAGAGACGGATCCAACCCCTCCAACATTGTGCTTGCCTCTTGTGCGAGTACACGGATAACTCTGATCCCATGCGGATCAGTGAGAAGGACCTGGAGCAAGACCTCTTTGAGGCTCACTTCAACAAGCTTATCAAAGCCTGGCCTAACGAAGGCCGGCAATACGAAGAATCTCTACCGATGTATACGGCAGCCAACCCTCCCCCAAAGGTACTTTGTCGAACCAAAGTTCAATTCTTTTAGGGATTCGGCTTTGCCTTCAATGGACTAACATTGTAATATGCCAGATTCCCGGAGTCTCCACCGCTCGTCCCGCTAGCACATCATCGTCCAGCAAGGCGACCAAGCGGCCCATCTCCTTTTCTTCGGCTACTGCAGAGAGCTGGAAGAGGAAGAGCCAATCCATTACGATTGGCGCAAGTCATCCGAAGATGATGACGCTCTCGCTGGGCTCAACATTCCGAGCAAGAAGTAAGTCGGCTAAACCATCTCTTCTTTGCTTTGCAATATTGCTGGATCTTCTATTCTTACTCCTTTGTGTTTGCAGGATAAAGAAGGGCGCACTTTTGAAACAAAAGGTGTGTGCCACACGGAAGAAGGCCTCTCCCGCTATTCCTCCCCCAACTCCTTCAGCTTTGAAGCCAACACTAGTGGAGGAGAGCTCCACCCGTGCCATGGCGGCAGGTCCGACTCTCGGGAGAGCCGGGATTATACCTCCCACTCAATGGACGGAGATGACGGGGAAGATGACAGAACCTTCCTCTCCACCAAGGGCTGAAGCTCCAGCTAATGATGCCCCGACCTTTCCTCCGATTAAGGCGGAGGCCTTTGATGATGAGGGGCGCATCAAGCCGGAGTTCATGAGCCGGTTCATGCGTGCTCCTCGGCTTCCCCAGAAGAAAGGAACAACCGTCCGGGATGACGAGACGGATCAGACCAAGGCTTATGACACCTTTGATTTCATAGAAATCCTCGAAGATCGGAAGAACTACTTTGCTGAAAGCTTTGAGGCCAGCATGACTCTTCTTCACGAGCACTACCAGGTAAATAACTTCCCAGTAGCCCCCGAGCACTATGCCGGGTTAAGTTTTACAAACTAGCCGACATAGTGGTCCGAGATAATGCGTATGCATATGCTTAGCCCCCTAGCGATGAAATGTCATCCTGTAGCCAGTCTTGCTCGTCAATATAGCTTTAGGATTTTAGCACCTCCTTACGCAGATCCATCGCAAAATTGGTGCTGAAACCATCAACTTTTTGGGTGTGTGAAATCAGGAGATGCGTCAGCTAAAGACTGAGCTGGCGAACAAGGACGCCACCATCGCCGGCCTTGAGGCGGATCGCGTCGCATACCAAGGTATGAATGCTGAAACCTTGACTTTCTATATCAGGCTTATTTTTATACTGCTTACATTTTGTCTTGCAGATGCCATCATCAAAGCCAAGGATTTTCCTGAGAGCATAGGAAGCCTCGACCGGCTCCGCGATGAAAACATTGAGCTTAAAAAGCTTAATCAATCAATGACGGCCGAGCTGGAGACGGCCCAAAAGAGCCTCACCAAAGCCGAACAAGCCCTGGAAACAGAGAAACAGAAGCACAAGGATGCGCTTCGTGAAGTCCAGGATCGGCTTGACAAACGCCTCGATGAGTCGGTGGCTATAGACGACCAGCTTCTGAGTAAGTTTCGTTTAAAAACCCATACTCATTCCTTTTTGTCTTAGCCATTTCATAATTGTACTTCGCTTTTCCAACTCCGTCGGGTTATGGCCATGAGCTGTCAGCGGAGAACCGGCTTGACTGGATTTTGGAGTTAGGGGAACTCCTCCCGAAGATTCTTTCTTTGGGAAAGAAGTTTGTCGAGAAATTCTTTCCCAGCAACCCCGAGCCACTGACAGACCTTGAGAGCCTGCCGGCTGAATTGGATGAAGAAACTTCATCATTTGATGAACGGCTTCGCTCCAGTGCACGATGAGGCGCAAAGACAGCCCTGGGCCTAATGATGGCTCACTATCCGGAAGCGGAGGCTTGGCGCGTCGCGACCGGCTTTCCTCTTGAAAAAGAGGATGGCACTCCGCTGGACGACAAAGACCGGAAGAAAATCCTATACTCCGTCTCCGGATATGCCATCAAGATCGCCAAGATGGTCTCCGTCAACACAATCTTCAAGGAGGTGCCATGCCCGCCGACTCCCGTCCAGCTGATGACGACGGTGACGAGGCGGACAAATCTGCATAAGCCGAACTTGCTCCTTGAACCGGCCATTCCTAAAAATGTAATCATTTGATGTAAAGCCGTCCAAACATTATGCATGTCTATATAAACAACTTAGTCTTTTGTTGTATTAAGTCAGCTTTTCATTTGCAAACTTGCGATTTTTATGCTCAGTTTATTCTGGCCTTGACACCTTAGCCTTTAAGGGTCTGGCAAACCTATTGCGAAACAAACTTGCTTAGTAACAGGGTACATAGTGACCAATCTGTTTAGACCCAGAACAAGTGCCGCCTTTCGGTGCCGAAATGCTTTGAAGCAACCCAGCACAAAAAGCTATCAGACAAACATTATTTTGGCAAAACGTTGTTTTTTCATTACCTTAAGGCGGATTCAATATGAAAGACAGTTTACCAACAAGCAACACATGCAATTTCGGATAAACAGATGATAACAATAAGATCATTGGGAAATATAGGATGGTACAGATTCTCGAATTTCACATGAGAGAAACCAATTATTATTTCATGATCACATTGACATGGTTACAATAGAATTTTCTCACATTAACAAGTGTAAAAAGGACGTAGCTGAGCGATGTTCCACGGACGTTTCGTCTCATCTAAGTCATCATCTACATGCCTTTTCCTCTTGTGACCTTTCTTCTTGGGATCTTTTTTTGAATCCCTTAAGTCGAGGAGATAGTATGACCCGTTTTTCAGAGATTTGCTGATAACGAAAGGTCCTTCCCATGGAGGGGATAACTTGTGCTGTCGGCTTTGCACAAGCCGAAGCACTAAGTCGCCTTCTCGAAAAGATCAATTCCGCACTCTACGGCTCTGATAGCGACGTATATCTTGCTGATAGATGGCGGATCGTTGGAGAGCAAGCTCTCTTTCTTCTTCGAGGATGTCTAAGCCGTCTTGACGTGCTTCTTCTGTGTCTTCTTCGATGTAGGCTAGGACTCGAGGCGAATTGTGGATCATGTCGGTTGGTAGTACCGCTTCTGCACCGTAAACGAGGAAGAAAGGGGTGAAGCCGGTCGATCTATTTGTGGTAGTACGAATACTCCATAAGACTACCGGCAATTCATCAGCCCAAGCGCCGGATGCTCGATGCAATGGGGTTTCTAGCCTCGGCTTAATACCCTGCAGAATAATGCCGTTAGTGCGCTCTACCTGTCCATTGGATTGCGGATGTGCCACCGATGCCACGTCGAGCCGGATTTTTGATCAGCTGCAAAACTTCGATAGCTCACCGACGGCAAAATTTGTGCCATTGTCAGTGATAATGCTATGCGGTATGCCGAATCGAGTTGTTATCTCGATGATGAACTTTGTAGCTGTAGCTCCGTCGAGTTTCTTGATGGGCTTTGCCTCCACCCACTTTGTGAATTTGTCGACTGCCACCAGCAGATGATTTAAGCCTCCTCTTGCCATTTTGAAAGGTCCCACCATGTCGATCCCCCAGACCGCGAACGGCCAAGTTATAGGGACCGTCCGGAGCTCCTGAGCTGGCAAGTGAGCCTGCTTTGCATAGCGCTGACATCCTTCACAAGTTTTGACGATGTTGATAGCATCCTCCTTAGCCGTCAGCCAGAAGAAACCGTGACGAAATACCTTGGCGACCAACGCCTTTGCCGCCACGTGATGCCCACATTCGCCAGAGTGGACTTCCTCGAGGATTTGCCGCTCTTCTTCTGGAGAAATGCATCTTTGAAAGATACTGGATGTTCTCCGCTTGTAAAGCTGTCCGTCAATGATTGTGTACGCCCTTGCTCGGTGTTCAATTTCACGGCTCAACATTTCATCGTCCTTTGGCAGTTTTTTATTAATCAGGAAATCAATGTATGGCGTGGTCCAATCTGGGGTTACCAGGCATACATGAACAGATTATGCCGACAAGGGGTAGTCTTCGTCGCCGCCTTTGATGGACGGCTTATGCAGATGATGGAGAAATATGTATGGAGGCACCTCCTTCTACCTGGAGCCTATCCTGGCCAAAGCGTCAGCAGCTTCATTGTCATCTCTGGAGATATGTCGGACCTCTAAGCCGACAAAGCATCTGCCAAAATCGTCGACTGTTCTCCTGTATTCCGCCATTGTGGGACTTTTCATGTCCCAACATCCGTCAAGTTGCTGTACAACAAGATCCGAGTCGCCATAACAGAGGATGCGTTTCACTCCCAACTCCTTAGCCATATGAAGGTCATGGAGGAGAGCCTCATACTCTGCTACATTGTTGGTAGCGTTGAAGTGGATTCGGAGGACATAATTGAGCTTGTCACCTTTAGGCGACTTTAGCACTACTCCAGCCCCCGAGCCTTCCTTCATCTTTGAGCCATCAAAATGCATTATCCAGTACTGAGAATCCGGCAAAGGTATGTTCTCCATCGCTTCTGTCCAGTCTACAACAAAGTCGGCTAGAACTTGAGATTTGATGGAGGTTCTCGGTTTGTACTGAATGTCGAAAGCTGCTAACTCGATGACCCATTTGGCGACTCGGCCTGTTGCGTCAGCATTGTTGATTATTTCCTTCAATGGGGCTTTGCTGGCCGCCATGATTGTGTGATCATGGAAGTAATGCCGTAGCTTCCTGGCGGCAAAGAATACACCGTAGGCTAACTTCTATCTACGAACACCTCGCTAATGAAATAGACAGGGCGCTGATCCGGCCATTGCTTCCCTTCCTCCAGGCGCTCAACTACAATGACGACACTTATAACAAAGTTGGTGGCCGACATGTAGAGCAGAAGCGGCTGTCTTTCCTTCGGAGCTGCCAGGATTAGAGCGTGTGTTAATGCATACTTCAGCTGTGCCAAAGCTTCCCCTGCTTCCTCTGTTGAAACAAAATTGTCCGACTTTTTGAGGAGCTTGTACAAGGGCAAAGCTTTGTCACCAAGCCGGCTTATGAATCGGCTAATAGCCGCGGCGGAACCCGTAAGCCGCTGTATGTCCTTCAGACAAGTCGGCCTCTCGATGTTCTGAATCGCCTTTAACTTTTCCGGGTTAACTTCAACTCCTCTTTGAGAAACAATGAAGCCCAGAAGCTTGCCCACGGGGACTCCGAAGAAGCACTTTGCTAGATTAAGCTTCATATGGTACTCCCTTAAATTTGCAAAGGTTTCCGACAGATCGGCGATGAGATCGCCACGCTTCTTCGACATGACCGCGATGTCGTCGACATAGACGTGAACATTGCGGCCAATTTGCTTGTCTAAACACCGTTGCATACACCTTTGGTAAGTAGCGCCGGCGTTTTTCAAGCCGAAAGGCATTGTGACATAGCAGTAATTGCCATATGGCATGGTGAAGGACGTCTTGATTTGATCTGACTCCTTCAACTTTATCTGATGGTAACCCGAATAAGCATCCAGAAAACATAGCATCTCGGAGCCGGTAGTTGAATCAATGACCTGATCGATACGCAGTAAGGCGAATGGATCTTTAGGACAGGCTTTGTTTAAGCCTGAAATCAATGCACATACGTAGCTCGGAGGTGTTTTTCTTTGGGACAAGCACGGGATTTGCCAACCAATCAGTGTGGAGAACTTCACGGATGAACTTGGCGGCAGTGAGCCTTAAGATCTCTTTTCCTACCGCCTTGCGCTTCTCTGTTCCGAGCCGACGGAGACCTTGGTTGACCGGCTTAGCGTCCTTTTTGACTTTAAGGAGTGCTCAGCAAGTTTCCTTGGGACACCTGGCATGTCAGATGGAGACCAAGCAAAGATATCCCGGTTCTCACAGAGAAACTTGACGAGCTCGCCTTCCTATTTGTCATCGAGGCCGGCACCAATGATGGCCTCCTTTGTCGGATCATCCTTTGAGAGCTTGATTTTATTGCTGTCAAGGAGCATCATCGGAATGGATGGAGTCGCCAACGAGCAAGATTTCGACCAGTACGGAGACCCAAAGATGGAAGATGACGACGACGACGAAGAAACATACGCCACAAGAAGAAGCAGGACAACACTACACAAGTCATGTGGTCTTCCATTCGCAAGAAGAAGTCGAGATGTTCCGGGGCTAAATTATTCGACCGCCACAAAGAAGGGAAAGAAGATTGTGAAACGCTAGCTAGATGGTGTGGGAAATACGACACTCGATTTTGTAATCCTAGGAATATTATAAATTTAATATCCTAGAATTTGTAATCCTAATATCATTGGAATATTAGATATCCTGATATTAAGTATTTTGGATGCAGGCTAAATTATTTCGGAATTTGTAATCCTAGATTTTATAATCGTAAATTGAAATAAAAAATGCAATAAAAAATTAAATGCAAAATGCAATGAAAAATTTGGTTGTCTTAAATGAAATGCACACAAATAAAGGAAAAACAAAATGCAAAGAAAATATAAAAAAATGCCTAAGCTACCCGTGCCGCACAGCTTTTGACATGCGCGACAGCTATCCCCCTTAGCCGTGGCGCAGGCTGACGAGGTGCGCCACGGCTAAGGATCGCTAGATCTAAATTCTAGGGCGCGAACTTTTTCTTCCCCAATTCATCCAACACCACACCGCCGCCACCTCCTTCTCGCGCGAGTCCTCTGGCCGCCTCCCCGCCCGAGCCCCCTCCGCCTCCCCGCCCGAGCCACCTCCGCCTCCCCGCCTCCGGCCGAGCACCCTCGTTGCTGGCTCCCCTCGCCGGCCCTCCTTGCCGGCCCCCTCGCCGGCCCTCTCCTCCGCAGCTCTCCTCTGCCTCCCCGCCTGAGCCCCCTCCGCCTCCCCGCCGGCCGAGCCCCCTCCTTGCCGGCCCCCTCGCCGGCCCTCCTCCTCCGCACCGAGCTTTCCTCCGCCGCACCCTGCTCCACCTCCCCGAGCCGCGGCCGTGCTCCCCACCGAGCTCTACTTTGTCGCCCTCCTCCTCCCCGACCGTGCTTGGTGAGTCCGCCCCCTCCCTCCCCTGTTTAGAGAAATTTCGAAATGCAAAATTCTTAGTGTAGCAAAATTTCGAATGTTGAAATGGTGCTTGTGTTAGTGTTAGAAAATTTCGAATTTAGTGCTAGTGTTGGAAAATTTCGAATTTAGGGTTAGTGTTAGTGTAGCAAAATGAAAAATGCAATGCAAAATTAAAATGAAATGCAAAATGAAATTAGGGTTAGTGTTAATGCAGCTGCTTTCTGCTAGTGTTAGGGTTAGGGTAATGGTTAGGGTTTAGGGAAAACTGAAATGGAAAATGAGATTTGAATTTTTTGGCAAAATTCTGGTTGCACTGCTCAACAATTTTTGAACAACTCAAATCGACTCTGATTAAGCTGAAATTTATACATTAGGTCAACAATAGTTATACATTGCTCGTGCAAAAATTGAAAACTGTTGCTGCCAGGTTGCTCCTCTAATTGTGTTTTTGATGTTGCTTGCAGGTTGTGGTGGTGGTGTTGCTTGCTGCTGGTAGGGGTGCTACTATTGCTTGCTGCTGGTTAAGTTGAAGCAAGGTAGGATGTGATCGAAATCTGGAGTTGTGTGCCGGTATGCTTATGTGTGTGATGAATGTTTGTATATCTTGCCGGAGTTGTGTGCCGGCTGATATGTGTGATCGAATGTTTGTATCTTTTCGGAGTTTTGTGTCGGCTTAATTAGTTGTGATGAATGTTTGTACTCTGCCGGAGTTGTGTGCCGGTTTTTTTGTGAACTTTGAAGGGATTTTAGATGAATGCCGATATTTTGCTGAAATGTCGACTCATTTCCGTTTCGGCAAATTTCCGGCATTCCTATGGCCAAACATTGGCAAAGGTCATGCCGAATTTTTCCGTGAAAAATTCGGCATGACCTTTGCTATTTTTTGGCACTAGGAGTGCCGCCGGAAATTTGCCAGAACGGAAATGATTTGACATTTCGATAAAACATCGGCATATTTTTTTTGTTTCTTTTAACTAACACGTTCCATTTTGTTGTCACGCGCAGAAAACGCTGAGGCCGGAGGTTCTTCTTGACAGTTAGGCGTGGAAGAACTAACGAGAAAGAAAAACGCGGACTTCTGGAGCTACTATGATTAGCCGGCCGGGGATGTTGCCGAGGACGCTCATGTTGCCGAGGATGTTCATGGTGGCGATGAGGGCGCCAATAATAGTGGCGCTGAGTGTCGTGGTATTGTCGATTCTAGCCACGACAGGGGTGCCATCGAGCTAGGTAGAGAGAGGGGTTTTGGAGACGTGGGGTGATCCGGCGACATAGAGACGAGTTTACCCAGCTTCGGATCTCACGTCGGTGGCGAGATCCTACGTGCTGCTATAATTCACTATAAGGCAATATCGCCGAGTTAGAGTGAATTGAAGTTGAGATCGTCCGTGCTCTAAGGCGTCCTAGGGGCCGGCTTATAAAGGCGTCCAGACCCTGGGCTTACAGGAGGAAACCTAACCGACTAAGAACAGAGTCCTACTCTAATCCGGCTTGGGCCCTGCCTTGTGGGCTAAGTCTTCCGTAGTCTGGGCCGGCTTCTAGAGTCTTCCCTTAGCCGGATGGGCCTCCTGCGCTTCAGCATACTGGGCCGCCCGGTAAGCCGGATTCGGCTTACCACCACTTTGGGCCACCCTGGTCTGCTGGCTTTTAGTCTTCTCTGTGAGGACACCTGTTCGGCATAACCCCAACAGTAGCCCCCGGAAAGCTTCAAGGACTTCAGCGGCTGGCTTCAATCTTCCGGCAATATGCTGTCCGGGAAATTCGTCATCCGTCTTCGGTCTTGGAGCATTCCCAGAAACCTGAAATCATGTCGAACAGCTTCGTCGGTTTATCTGTGCCGGCTTTGTATGCCGAAAAAACACTTGAGCGTGCAACGACACGCGTCCGCCGATTTGACAGTTACGTCAGACCCGGCAGTGTGAGTGGAGGAGCATCTTTGAATGCGGGGCTAGTTTCCGTTTTTCCCGCGCTGGAACCGAGGCGTCGGAGAGAAGGAACCATCACCAACGGCTTGATCCGATACAAGTGGCGAGTAACCCGGCTGCTGACCGTTGCACACATCTCAGCGCAGAGCTATAAAAACGCGACCGCATCGTCTCCACCGCGATCACCTCACCATTCGCAACCCTAGCCCCTCTCTCCTCCAGATCTCATCTCTCTCCCGAGCTCAATCCCCTCCGATTTCCATGGCTTCCAGTGCTCCGGGCTCCCTAGTGATCGACGCAACCGCGGCCGGCCCGACTCCGCCGATGGGAGGAGCTCCTTCCACGGCCGCCGCCGCCGCTCCCGAGCCATCTGCCGCTGCAACTGCACCTTCCTCATCTCCGGCGCACGCCTCCGCCGCCTCAAGCCGTGACGAGGTGGCTTTGGCAAAAGCCGCTGCCGAAGCCGCTGCCACAGTGGCTTCTGCTTCCGCTACTGCTGAGGCTGCCGTCGAAGACGCGAGCGTCGGTGAAGAGGAGGAAGAAGTGGAAGAAGCCGGCAGCAACAAGAGCGCTGCCAACAACCCGACTCACAATTGGGGTTGTTCGGTGGTTGACGAGACCGAGCTGAAGGGAATGGAGGCTGACGGAGCCATCCTTCCTCCCTCAGAATCAGCGCCGACTTGGAGATCCGCCTTAGGCGATCCTTGTCCCACTCCCGTCAATGACGAACGGGTACTTCTCTCTTCTCACGTTATTAGGGGATTCTCCTTGCCGCCTTCGGCTTTTCTTATAAATCTCCTAGATTATTATGGCCTCCAGCTTCACAACATCACCCCAAATAGTTTGTTGTACATCTCCGGCTTTGTAGCGTTATTCGAAGGATATTTAGGCATAAGACCTAGATTAGACTTCTTCGAACGTTGCTTCTTAGTCAAGAGGCAAACTATCAACAAGGAGCTGCTGGTCGCCGGCACAATCAGCTTCAACTGCCGCCGGGATATCGACTGGTACCCTCAAGTGCCAATCGTTGATTCGGCTAAGGGATGGGCGTCCACATTCTTCTACTGCAAGGACATGGCGACGCCAAACCGGCTGCAGGGGCTAGCCCCTTTCACAGACGAAGCCGGCACGCCGCTCCCCTCCTGGAAGAAGAAGCCGTCAGGTGTAATGCCGACGAAACATGCCGCCCTCCGAGCGAGGATTGCGCAATTGACGTCCAGCTCTCCTCCCTTGACTGGGGAAGACACCATTATTTGCTGGATGAAGAGACAGATCCAGCCCCTCCAACATCGTGCTCGCCTTCTCTGCGAGTACATGGGTAATTCTGATCCAATGAGGATCAACGAGAAGGACCTGGAGCAGGGCCTCTTTGAGGCTCGCTTCAACAAGCTAATTAAAGCCCGGCCTGGAGAAGGCCGGCAATATGAAGAATCACTGCCGATGTTTACGGCAACCAACCCTCCCCCAAATGTACTTTGGCTAACCAAAGTTCAATTCTTTGAGAGATTCGGGTTTGCCTTTGTCGGACTAACATGTAATATGTCAGATTGCTGGAATCACCGACGTCCACCCTGCTGGCAAGCCGTCGTCCAGCAAGGCGCCCACGCGGTCCATCGCCTTTTCCTCGGCTACCGCAGAAAGCCGGAAGAGGAAGGGCCAGCCGACCACAAGCAGCGCTAAGTCGTCTGAAGATGACGATGCACTTGCTGGGCTCAATATCCCCAGCAAGAAGTAAGTCGATTGATAACATCTCCTCCTTCCCCTGCAGCCATGCCGGATTTGCTAAATTTCATCTTTTACCTTTGCAGGAAAAAGAAGGGCGCTCCGTTGAAAACAAAGACGGTCGCCATGAGGAAGAAAGCCTCTCCTGCCATCCCTCCATCAACTCCATCAATTCCAGAGCCGAACCCAACAGAGGAGAACATGCGCACAATAGTGCCGGCTTCGCCTGTTGGGACAGCCGGGGTAACTCCCCCCCACACAATGGACAGAGATGACGGGGAAAGTGACTGAAACCTCCTCTCCAAGGGCTGAAGCTCCGTCTAATGATGCCCCAACCTTTCCCCCCATCAAAGCCGAAGCCTTCGACGAGGAGGGGCGTATCAAGCCGGAATTCATGAGCCGGTTTATGAAGGCACCTCGGCTTCCCCGGAAGAAGGGAACAACCGTCCGGGACGACGAGCCGGACTACACCAAGGCCTATGACACCTTTGATGTCATAGAGATTGTTGAAGATCAGCAGAACTACTTTGCTGATAGCTTTGAGTCCGGCATGACACTTCTCCGTGAGCACTACCACGTAAGTTACCTTACCAGTAGCCCCCGAGCACTATGCCGGGTTAAGTTATTAAAACTAGCCGTCATAGTGATCCGAGTTAATGCGCATGCACACACTTAGCCCCCCAGTCATGAAATCGTCATGTAGCCACCTTAATTTGTAAATATAGATTTAGGCTTTTAGCGATTCCTTACGCAGATCCATCGAAACATTGGCGCTGAAACCATCAATTCTTTGGGTGTGCGAAATCAGGAGACGCGCCGGCTCAAGACTGATTTGGCGAACAAAGACGCCATCATCGAAGGGTTTGAGGCAGACCGGGTTCAATACCAAGGTACAGATGCCGAATCTTTAGCTTTGAGTTCCAGGCTTTCTTTTACACTGCTGACATTCTTGTCTTGCAGACGCCATCGTCAAAGCCAAAGAGCTTGCCGAGAACGCCGGCATTGTCGACCGGCTCCGCAATGAAAATATTGAGTTGAATAAGCTTTATCAATCGATGGCTGCGGAGCTGGAGACAACTAAGAAGAATCTTGCCAAAGCCGAAAAACTTCTGGAATCAGAGAGGCAGAGCCACAAGGATGCCTTCAATGAAATCCAGGACCGGCTTAACAGGCGCCTTGATGAATCGCTGGCGATCGACAACCAGCTTCTGAGTAAGTTTCAAAATAACTTTAACTCTTTGGTTTCTGCCTTAGCCGAATATAATTGAACTTCGCCTTTTTGCAGCTCCGGCGGGTTACGGCCATGAGCTAACGGCGGAAAACCGGCTTGACCGGATTCTGGAAGTAGGGGAGCTTATCCCGAAGATTATTTCTTCAGGAAAAGATCTTGCTGAGAAATTCTTCCGCGGCAACCCCGAGCCCCCGACGAACCTTGCCAGCGTAGAAGCTGAACTGGCCGAAGCGGCTTCATTCTTCGATGACCGGCTTCGTTCCAGTGCTCGTGGAGGTGCCAAGACGGCCTTGGGCTTGATGATGGCACATTACCCGGAGGCGGAAGCCTGGCGGGTGGCATCCGGCTTCCCTCTTGAAAAGGAGGACGGCACGCCGCTGGATGACCAAGATCGCAAGAAGATCCTTCGGTCCGTCTCCGGTTATGCCAGTAAGATTGCCAACATGGTCTCCTTGAACACCATCTTCAAGGAAATGCCGTGTCCGCCAACTCCTGTTCAATCAGATGATGACACTGAGACGGCGGAGAAATCTTCATGAGCCGAATTTTCTCGTTGAGCCGGCTATCCTGAAAATGTAATGGGCAATATGTAAAGCCGTCCAAACAATGTATATGTCTAGAATTAACTTAGCCTTTTGCTGTATGTTAACCAGCTTTATATTTTGCAAACTTGCAATTTTATGCCTCAGTTCAATCTGGCCTTGACACCTTAGCCTTTAAGCGCCAGCAAACCTATGATGAAGCTAACTCACTGAGCAACAGGGTACGCAATGACCAATCTGTTTAGACTCAGAACAAGTGCCGCCTTTCGGTGCCGAAATGCTTTGAAGCAACCCGGCGCAAAAAGCTAACAGACAAACATTAATTTGGCAAAACGTTGATTTTTCATCACCTTAAGGCGGATTCAACATGAAAAAGTTTACCAGCGAGAGCAACACAGGGCAATTTCGGGTAAACAGATAATAACAAAAAGTTCATAGGGAAATAAATGATGGTACCGATTCTCGAATTCGACATGAGAGAAACCAATTTTTATTTCATGATCACATTGACATGGTTACAATAGAATTTGCTAAGTGTAAAAAGGACGTAGCTGAGCGATATTCCACGGACGTTTCGTCTCATCTAAGTCGTCATCTACGTGCCTTTTTCTCTTGCGACCTTTCTTCCTGGGATCTTTCTTTGAATCCCTTAAGTCGAGGAGATAATATGACCCGTTTTTCAGAACTTTGCTGATTATGAAAGGTCCTTCCCAAGGTGGGGATAATTTGTGCTGTCGGCTTTGCACAAGCCGAAGCACTAAGTCGCCTTCTCGAAAAGATCGATTCCGCACTCTACGGCTCTGGTAGCGACGTAGATCTTGTTGATAGATGGCGGATCTTTGGAGAGCTAACTCTCTTTCTTATGCGTCTTTTTCGACGTAGGCTGCGACTCGAGGCGAATCGTGGATCATGTCGGATGGGAGCACCGCTTCTGCACCATAGACAAGGAAGAAAGGGGTGAAGCCGGTTGATCTATTTGTGGTAGTACGAATACTCCACAAGACCGCCGGTAATTCCTCAACCCAAGCGCCGGCTGCTTGATGCAAAGGGGTTTCAAGCCTCAGCTTAATACCTTGCAGAATAATGCCGTTAGTGCGCTCCACCTGTCCATTGGATTGCGGGTGTGCCACCGATGCCACGTCGAGTCGGATCTTTGATCGGCTGCAGAACTTCGCTAGCTCACCGACGGCAAAGTTTGTGGCATTGTCAGTGATAATGCTATGCGGTATGCCGAATCTAGTTGTAATCTCGATGATGAACTTTGTAGCTGTAGCTCCGTCGAGTTTCTTGATGGGCTTTGCCTCCACCCACTTCGTGAATTTGTCGACCGCCACCAGCAGGTGGGTTAAGCCTCCCCTTGCCGTCTTAAAAGGTCCCACCATGTCAAGCCCCCAGACCGCAAACGGCCAAGTGATAGGGATCGTTCGGAGCTCCTGAGCCGGCAAGTGAACCTGCTTTGCGTAGCGCTGACACCCTTCACAATTCTTGACGATGTTGATAGCATCCTCCTTAGCCGTCAGCCAGAAGAATCCGTGCTGAAACGCCTTGGCGACTAACGTCTTTGCCGCCACGTGATGCCCACATTCACCGGAGTGGATTTCTTCCAGTATTTGCCGTCCTTCCTCTGGAGAGACACATCTTTGGAAGATGCCGGATGTTCTTCTGTTGTAGAGTTGTCCGTCAATAATCGTGTACGCCTTTGCTCGACGCTCAATTTGACGGCTTAGCACCTCGTCGTCCTTGGGCAGTTTCTTGTTAATCAAGAAATCAATGTAGGGTGTGGTCCAATCTGGGTTACCAAGCACACCTGAACTGATTCTGCCGACAAGGGGTAATCTTCATCGCCGCCTTTGATGGACGGCTTGTGAAGGTGATGGAGAAATACGTCTGGTGGCACTGCCTTTTTCTTGGATCCTATTCTGGCCAAGGCATCGGCAGCTTCATTGTCATCTCGGGAGATATGTCGAACTTCTAAGCCGGCAAAACATCGGCCGAATTCATCGACTGTTCTTCTGTATTCCGCCATTGTGGGACTTTTCGTGTCCGAGCATCCATCAAGTTGCTGCACAACCAGATCCGAGTCGCCATAGCAGAGGATGCGCTATACTCCCAATTCGTTAGCCATGTGAAGACCATGAAGGAGAGCCTCATACTCTGCTACATTGTTGGTGGCGTTGAAGTGGATTCGGAGGACATAACTGAGCTTATCACCCTTAGGCGATTTTAGAACTACTCCAGCCCCCGAGCCTTCCTTCATCTTTGAGCCATCGAAGTGCATTATCCAGTACTGAGAATCCGGCAAAGGTGTGCTTTCCATCTCCTCTGTCCAATCCGCAACAAAGTCGGCTAAGACCTGAGATTTGATGGCGGTCCTCGGCTTGTACTGTATGTCGAAAGCTGCTAACTCGATGCCCCATTTGGCGACTCGACCCGTTGCGTCGGCATTGTTGATGATTTCCCTTAATGGAGCCTTGCTGACCACCGTGATCATGTGATCCTGGAAGTAATGCCGTAGTTTTATGGAGGCAAAGAATACACCATAGGCTAACTTCTGGTAGTGAGGGTAACGCTGCTTTGAATCTGAGAACACCTCGCTAATGAAATAGGCGGGGCGCTGATCCGGCCATTGCTTCCCTTCCTCCAGGCGCTCCACTACAATGGCGGCACTTATGACGAAATTGTGGCCGACAAGTAGAGGAGAAGCGGCTCTTTTTCCCTTGGAGCTGCTAAGATTGGAGCATGTGTCAATGTATACTTCAGCTGAGCTAAAGCTGCCTCTGCTTCCTCTGTCCAAACAAAACTGTCCGACTTTTTGAGGAGCTTATACAATGGCAACGCTTTGTCGCCCAGCCGGCTAATGAATCGGCTTACAGCCGCGGCGGAAACCTTAAGCCGTTGTATGAATCGGCTTCATGTCACCCCAGTTATGAACCGTCCTTTCCGGCAAACCTTCAATCCACAGGCGTGCCGTCCCGGTTAACATCAGGGGCAAAAATCGCACTGCGGAGTCGGCACTGCCCTGATATATGTCGCAGGCACTGACGTAATCTGAGAGCCAGGTAGAATTTGCTCTCTGATTGTTCTGCCAAACACTGGCCGAGGTATGGCATCTCTGCGACTCCTCGATAGTCGACATATGGCTGATGGCGGTTTAGCAACCGACTTTTCTTGTCTTGGTTCTTCCCTGTGACGGCTTTGGCTCGCCCGGCTTGCATTACGCGGAGGGCTTGGAGTCCTTTGCCGTCGTGGAGGGGGTATGTATTTGGAAGGGTTATCTCCCTCTTTCCGCGGTGGAGGCGGCGGTGGAGGTGGCATATGACCTCTGTTATCCTCCCTTCGGGGTTGATTTTCCCCTTCACGTCGTTGCTCCCGACGGGGTGGTGCCGCCTTTTCCTTGCGAGGGTCCTCCTTTCGTTCTCGGCTCCGATGTCCTTCCCGACCAGCTTCACGATGGCGTGAAGAACCTGTCCGGGATTCCGTGCCCTTAGGCTGCTTGTCCTTCGGGTCCTTGTCGCCTTTGTTGTGGCTGCTTGAGCCAGCCGGGTCATCGTCTGGGTCGGCAGGGGCAGCAGCCATTGGCTTGTTGGCAGTTGATTTTCAAAGGCGGGAATCGTCAACAAGCCGTCCTGATTTGAATTGCGAATCGTTCTGCTGCTGCTGTGCAACCTCCAGTAGATAAGCCGAATACTTAAGTCGAGCGTCACGATCCAATGATTTGTCGAACATGACCTCTTGGGCAGCCTCCATGTTTTTGGCTGGGGTATTGAAGTAACACAGATTTGTCACCGGGTCACGTCGGTGGTGGTATTTCCTCCAGACTGAATCGACATGGTCGGCTTCCCACTTGCTGCGGAAATCTAACCTCTTATGCAGGTTCTTATCACGAGCTGGACGGAAAACATCGTCATCCCCCTTTTCTCTCTGCTTTCGGATGAACTCTGTTTCCTTGTTTGTGAGCTCAACTTCACGCTCTACTATCTGGGCGGCTTGCTCCTCAAGTAGGCGCGGCGCTTCTCAATGTCGTCCAGCGATGCGTTCGGAGGGAGTGGCGTTAACAGTTGCTTGTAGCTCGCCATCTTTCTTTCGTGCTCCCTCTCCGCCGCCTCGCCAGTCCTAGCGTCAATGTCGTCTCCTCCAGCCGGCACTCTATCTGTCCCCTTTAATGGAGCCAGTGGCGGCACGAAATCCACCTTGAGATTTCCGGCTTGAGGAGTTTTTTCTTCGCCATTGGCGGCTTTCGAGGTGTTGGGGCCGTCATTAGGATCCGAGACGTTTCCCATCAAGACCTCGGCAGGGCGTCCTAAGCAGGATGCAACTTTCCGACTAAAGTCGTCGGATTCTCCTTCAGATTCGAGGTCCTGCTCCATATGGGTGGTGTCCCCTGATTCGGCTTCCGAATCAATCCCAGACTGCAGAGCAGGGAGGATCGACTCAGGCTCAGTCATCGACTCATGTGAGCCATATTCTCCTAAGACGCCGACGAAGTGGAAGTCCGACGCTGCCATATTGGAACTTGCATCATCTTCAGAGTATTCGTCGTCAGCGTCGAAAGCCAGATCCATATCGGCGATCTCGTCAGAGTCCAGATCCGACTCCTCGTCGAGGTTGCTTGGGTGGGTGGTGGGCAAGCTCGAAGTGAAGCCGAGATCGTCCAAGGCCTGGGCGGTGAAGCCGACGAAGATGTCGAAACCGCCGATGGAGACCGTGGACCAGCCGGCGGGATCCTCCTTTGCCGGCGTCCAGAGGCCGTCGTTGAAGACGTGGCCGGCTCCTGATTCGTCGAAGTAGCTCACCATGCCGACTGCGATGGTGTCGCCGACTCCGCCTGCGGCTCCTGGACAGATCGAAACCCCGGAGATCTCCTGCCCCACGGTGGGCGCCAACTGTCGTGGTATTGTCGATTCTAGCCGCGGCAGGGGTGCCATCGAGCTAGGTAGAGAGAAGGGTTTTGGAGACGTGGGGTGATCCGGCGACATAGAGATGAGTTTACCCAGCTTCAGATCTCACGTCGGTGGCGAGATCCTACGTGCTGCTATAATTCACTATAAGGCAATATTGCCGAGTTACAGTGAATTGATGTTGAGATCGTCCGTGCTCTAAGGCGTCCCAGGGGCCGGCTTATAAAGGCGTCCAGACCCTGGGCTTACAGGAGGAAACCTAACCGACTAAGAACAGAGTCCTACTCTAATCCGGCTTGGTCCCTGCCTTGTGGGCTAAGTCTTCCGTAGTCTGGGCCGGCTTCTAGAGTCTTCCCTTAGCCGGATGGGCCTCCTGCGCTTCAGCATACTGGGCCGCCCGGTAAGCCAGATTCGGCTTACCACCACTTTGGGCCACCTTGGTGTGCTGGCTTTTAGTCTTCTCTGTGAGGACACCTGTTTGGCATAACCCCAACACCGAGGATGGCAACGAGACCACTACTAGTGGCGTCGGGGATGGCAACAAGACCACTGATGGCGGAGAATGCACAGATGCTAGCCAAGACAAAAAGGCTAGGAAGGAGAGGAGTAAGAACAAGGTCCGAGCCTTGAGGCAAGCGATCACCCAAGTGTTCGACGGTGCGGCGCCTCTAGAGCCTCCAAGTGGCATGCATCCTTCGAGAGGTTGTCCCGGTCTATGAGGATAACATAAGGGATGCTAATAAAGCAGGTTTGCGCCTCCGCCTCATCAAGAGGCTGCACGAATGGTATGAGTTCCCGCCGGCCTACAGGGCCAATAAAGAAGGTCATCATGATATGAAAAAACTCAATTCCGTCAACAACCTTGCCCTCACGAAGATGAGCACGGCCTTGGCCAGCTAGAGAGGTAGGGTCAAAAAATTGATCCAAGATGATAAAAGTCCAGAGGAGATCTGGAACAAGGAGCGGGTCAACAAAGAAGACCTTAGGATTTTCCGGGGCAGGCTCGGACTACCTTCATCCCTGAAAATGAGTGAATGGGGGAAGTGGATGAACTCGAAGAATGTAGGTCACCACCATCTCGGAAGTGGTGGTTATTTCGCGCCAGAGACCAAATGGGAGAAGAAGGACGCTGAGTGGGCAGCTAAGGGCATCTCTAACCCCTACAACTAATTTAAAGACAAGCAGACTAACAAAATTGTCAGGGCTCGGTTCACGGAGTACCCGGTTACCAAGGAACTTACGACAGAGCCTGAAGTCGTGAAGTTCCAAAAGGCTCTAGAGGAGGTAGAAAGTTCTAGAGCCACGGATGAGAGCTCCTCCTAGGGATCGACAAAGCCCGTGTGGGACACTCCATTCAACGCATCATTGAAAAAGGTCAAGGGGCGAGATCTGGACAAGCGACCGTCAGGTGGCCGTGTGGTCGGCCATGGCAAGGCCCTATGGTGTGACTATTATGCCGAGGACAAGGAGACGAGAAAGGACAGGAAGAAGCGCAAGAAGGAGGATATAGTCAACGAACTAGTGGCCATGGCGCTCGTCGGTTTCCTTCCTTCCGTCGTGACCTCGGTAACGGATTGAATCGACGGAGGTCGACAAGGGCCGTGTCCAGTGCCCAACTTTGGAGGCAACACGGCCAACACCGCATCGGTGGCTTCGTCCGCCAACACCGCGTCGGTGGCTTCGTCCACCAACACCGCGCCGTCACTGTCGTAGTGGGTTGCACGACATATCCATCAGAGATGGAAAGAAGTATGGGGCAAGGAGACGATGGCGCTCGCGCGGGATTGGGTACAAGCACGCAAACACACGCGATATACCCAGGTTCAGGGCCCTCTTGTGGAGGTAACACCCCTACGTCCTGCTCTTCTTGTTTCTTATTGCTCAATCATAGAGTGCGGGCTACAGATGCTCCTAGAGCTATATTCGGGTGGCAGCCGGCTGGAGGCCCTAGCCGGCTGGAGGTTGAAGGTGATGCTACTTGTGTGTTCTGGTTGCTTCTGTTGCTTGCCCCACGCACGAGGATCTAGCCCACCTTATATAGGCAGCGGGCTAGGGTTTTGGGTTACAAGGATTTTACAGGTCTGTCCCTATGACATCATCTACTTTCTGGCCGGCTGGAGCTCGTTGCCATGATTCTGCACAGGAGATGCCCGACAGGAAGTACCGTTCACCAGGAGCGGTTATGCGGGACTGGCCCACCCGTACGAAGCTGTCGGTTGGTACGCCCGGCTCCAGCCCAGCCGGACGTCTACGTCCGGGTACACGCAGGCGACTTGATTCAGCCGGCGCGTTTCAGCCGGCATCGTGCAGCCGGTGCTGTTCAGCCGGCCCATGGAGTTTGAAGGAGTGTGCCTCTTTGGGGTATCCGGGGTTAATCTCCCCGACAGTCACCTCCACTTGTTCGGGATAATCCGCCGGTCCACACCACGCCGTCGCCTCTTCCGGAGAATTCGCCGGCCGGCACCGCGCCAAGCGGTGCATACTCCGACTCTGTGTCGCAAGCCGTCGGCGGTGTCTCCACAATAGCCGAGATCGATGCCCTCACGGTATCTAAGCGTCGTAGGATCAACACATATTACTTCATCCAATTTTCCTTTTCCTTGCATCTCTAATGCCCTACATGCATGTTCTTCGCAGGGCAACACTAAATGCACTCTCCTACACCATGTGAATGGAGAGTTGAGGATGTTGCTAGGGCTACCATCATTACTCCCAAAAATCGCATGCACCACAACAGGCCGATACCCGATGGCTGCTTTAAGGTTTCACTGACTAGGGTGTTCTCAGGCTTTGATATGGTGGATCCTCCTTATCAACCCGTGGGAGCCGATGACCATCTGCTCCTCCGTGACTACATCCCCTGGGCCATGGTCTGGCCCAAAACCCAGATCCATCTAAGCCCGGCCACTCCACAGACAACACCACAAGTCGAGTTGGGGCAAAACCCTATCAAGGCCAGCGCACCAGCCCCACCACAACTGAAAGTTCCCGCGGCACGGGAAGACGACATCTTCGATGACTGCTACATCAACAATGACCGTTGTGAAGACGGAGGAATCATGGCTCCTCTTGATGAACCGTCGACTGCTCCGCACACTCACGAGCCCGCTCGTCAAGCAGATAAAGCCGCGTGCACGAAGCGTATGTTCGATTCTCAAGAGACGCCTCCAGCCGACGACTTCAAGCAGAAGAAGCAACACAAGCTATCTTGAGCCCCAACACACTACTTTGGACCTATCGTGAAGCGCTAGTGGCCGGAGGAGGCATCCTGTAATAGCGCCAGTTTGGTACCCAAAAATTTGAAAATTTTTTCACTTTTTCTTTGCACTTGCATCATGTCATACATATTTAAATTGCTAAAGTTAAATAAAGCAAAAATTGGAAATTATAAAGAGGGATGCAAAACCCTTCCCAAACTTCCAAACCCAATGCATTGCTCAGATTGGCAAAACCAAATTATTCTTGAATTTCCAATTTGTCCAGGAAGTTCCAAGAATACATCTTAGAAATAATAGTCAAAGGCAATTTCTTGCCAAGCAAAGAAATAAAATTTGGGAATTCCCAATTGGTTCAAATCATCTTCTGATTTGAAACCAAGTTCAACTTTTCAAAAATTCAAAAGAAACCTATGGGGAGCTTCTTTATTTTATTGGGATCCTCCATAAATATTTTCATAATTTTATGAATTGTTTAAGTGCCCCAAATAATTAGCTAAAGTAAAATAAGGATCACATTTGGAAATTAATAAAATTTGCCATATTCAAACCATATGAACAATTGGTGATCAAAACATTTCATTTTGCAACCCCAATTTTTCTGGAGCTTATAAATATTGTGGAGAGCCTACATGTTTATTTCATAATTTTGAAAATGTGTAAGTGCCTCAATTAACTCCTCAAAACCCTAATGGTTTAATTTGTAAAAATAAAAACTGTAGGCAGGGCGCTCCCTGCAAAAACGGCCTTCTTCCCTGTGGCAACAGTGGCCGGCACTGTCGCCATGCCTCCATGCCGCCGTGCCTCTGTGCCACGCGACACGCCTCTACTGCGGATAAGAGGGCCACCTTGGCCCTAGCTCCTCCCTCTCTCCCCTCTTTTGCTACCTGCTCCCTCGCTCACGGAAACCCTAACCCTAGTCCTACCCGAGCTCCTACCCGCCGCCCACCGCCATCACGGATGCCGTCGAATCCGGCCGCCCAGAAGCAAACCGACACCGCCACCAGCTCCATCGACTTCTCCTCTACCTCCACGTGCCCGGAATCGAGGCGAGGTCGCCCAAATCGCCCACGCCATGCTCTCTTCTCCACCTCCGACCGCCGCCGTTCGCGCACGGCCACGCTGCCGTCCGGCCTCCCCTCGCCCCACCGTCCACAACACTGGCTCACTTGTGAGCTGCTGGTCCTCCATGACATCCCTTTCTCCTCCTCCCTCTTTAGTTAGGTGCGGCTCGGTAGCTCGCCATGGGCAGCCGCCTGTCGCCGATGCCAGCGTCGTTCCGGCGACCAAAAGGCAGTGGCGCCACCCTCGCTTTGCTCCCCGTAGCATACCACGTCGAACGCGCCCCCTAGCCCATCCCCGAACGCCCTAGACTGCCTTATCCGTGTGCGTCGTCGCCGGTGAGCACCGAGCGCACGCGCGCCGGTCGTGGCATCACCCCGAGTCAAAATGTTTGGTCGGTAGTACCGCCGTATTAGCTGGAAGTACCGACCATGGTCGGTAGTACCGGGCTCTTAGTCGGAAGTACCGACCGTGCGGGATTCGGTACTGGAACCTTCTGTTAATTTCCGGAAGTAGCTCGGAAGTTTTACCGGAAGTACCGACCTTGACCGGTACTACCGGGTAGTTAGCCGGAAGTACCGACCCAACAAGTTAATTTTGGGAAAATTCATAACTAAATAAATATTAATTCAAATTTTGCAAATGATATACCAATTTGATCAACAAATAAAAGGCTATCTAATTATGCTATCTTCACAGCATGACAACAACTATTTTTAGATGTCTTTCCCAAAATGGTTAAAGAATTAAAATTGAATAATCATTTAATTCACCAATTATTCATCGTTACTCGGAAAATTGCAAACAAGGTACCAAAATTATCAGGAGAACAATACCTCTCTATTCATGTCATGTTCATGCATATTAAGCCACATTTTAGAAATGTAATAATTCATAAGCCATGTGGTCATAAGTTAAATATGGGGTTGCTTCCAAATAATTGCACCAACTATTTGGCACTCCATTTAATTTGTTAGATAAATTAAATGAGGAAATCAGTGCATAAACTTGACATGTCATCATGATTGTGCATTGCACCTCTTGTATGCATGTTATTTATTTGCTCTCCTGTTATTGTTTGTGTATCGGTAGATTCAGGAGTCGAGGTTGCACCACAGTACCTTGACGATCCGTGCTTCCAGCCCCGTCAGCAAGGCAAGAGATAACCTAACCTTCTTGGCATATATCATCCTACTTGTTTTATACCAATATTTTATGCACCATAATATTGCATTCGATTCCAATGTCAACTTTGGTCAAACTATAGAGTACACTATGAATTGCATGTTCCCTAAACCATTACATGTCTCCCCTCCTACTAACCATAGGATTGATGTGTTGGCCTGAGTTAAAGATTATATCTGCTCTACTTTATGCTTAGCTATGCATAGCCATGCTTAGTCTAATGCTTAGTTGTCCGATGATTATTTCCATGATTATGAAATTGATGGAATGTTCGGATATGGTGGATACTTGTGGTACTTAATAAAAATGCTTAAAAGGCTTGGATGAGTTGCCATTGGGGGGATGGTGTTTTGCCTCATTCTTGCCGCCTAGGTGCGAGTTCTTTACCTCTTGAACCAAGACGAGCATGCTTCCATTGGTGGGAGTATGGGCTCCTTACTAACCGAATAAGTTGTGCGGGCGTATCCAAGGGTCCTCTAGTTTGGGCTTTCCATTTGCGTGTGAGTTGCAGGTGGATCAAGGCACGATGAAGAGGGTGGTGGTGTTTAGGATGTGGCGATGGGGGCAGGGGCTGAAATAGGCTAGGAAAACTTGTCCTGTCATCATGATGATCCTTGGATAGTCTCATGCGAGGTAAAGGTTTAACCGCGCCCACTTGCCAGCTTTCCCCGAAAGAGAGCTAATCAGGCGAGCCGGACGGTGCCAATGGGTAATTAGTACACCCCTGCAGGGTTTAATCTTTTCGAAAAGTCGTGTCCACGGTTATGGACGACTTGGGAATAGACGATAAGATCATAGAAAACATGAACTTAATTAAAAATTTGGCAACTAGAGGTTGCAGCTTGGCAACGTGTGCTAAAAGGTTCATTTCCTCGAGGTGATTCGAGGGAGTGCCTTGGTGGAGATGAGTGGTGGATTCTTGGTACTATTGGTTCAATGTGAACCGAATATGAAAGTTTACTATCTTATTCCCTTTCGAAAAACCTTCTTAGTAGTCGATGTCATGAGTCTTGTCTTTAAAAAGGAAAAACTAGCTTTATGCAAAATAACTACTATACAACTTTCAAGCCAATCAGCATTGGGCCTATATCGCCCTATTAACCTTGTGAGTATGTCGTACTCAGCCTTGCTTTGTTGATTATTACTTGTTTCAGAGGAGGACGTCACCGAGCAGGAAGGTGGATTCTTCGTTGACATCGACGAGTAGTCTGGGGTTCCCAGGTGGCAGCTTGGGACGTCGTGGAACAGGCTGGCTGGGATATTTGTTATTGTAGGCCTCTTAGGCCATAATTTGGATCTTGTTGTTCGACAACTAAATTCGCTTTCGCATGTTGTGATGTTGGGTCTGTGACCTTTGTTGTGTAATTTGCTATCTTTCTCGCTATATGAGTTGCTGTATGATCTTTTGTGTCGTAGAGTCTGTGATGTGCCAGTTGTTCCACAAGTCTTGATCTCCTTATTATGCATTGATAGCTATGCCAGTTTTTATGGCATGATCGAGGTGTTGCGTGGGAGCGGTAATCCCATTGCCCTTCGATTCTGTAGCATAGCCTGTGGGTTACATAGCCTCTCTGTATAATTCCGGGGTCGGGACGCTACAAATTGGTATCAGAACATGACTGCCTGTAGGAAACCCTTCTATTGGTCGATGTCGAGTCTATTGTCGTGAAAATTATTTATAACCAAAAATGAGTTGTGAAAACCATCTTAGGATCCTTTTTACTCCTTACCCAATTCACTCTAATCTCGGAGACATCTTACCTCTATTGGTTTAACGGTTCTTCTGTTCGTCTGCAAATTCTAACCTCTAGGTTCACGGGGTTGGCTTCTACCATTAGTTTACCGGTTAGGTTGCTTCCGTCTTCAGAATACAAAGTAAACTCTATTGCTTCGCAACAATCTTCTTCTTCATTGGTTGCGAAACATCCGAAGCCTTGAAAACATTTCACATCTAATCGGGTGTTTCTCTCTTGGGGCTTTAGCCCAAGATCTTGAACCGAAGGTCCCGGATTGTACTAGAACTCTGGTGTAATGTTTAATGAGGGTTGTCACCCATGTGAGCATTATGCTATTGCGAGTCCCAGTACATGAAGCTGATCTTTAACCCAAGATCCTCCCGTTGAATCCTGGTGTTAATTGTCAAACCCTACTCAGGTTGGCAAAATTTGAAGTTAGTCTTCAATCTAGAGGTTGCAGCTGTAATTGATTTGCTCAGCAATGCTCTTCTCTGTCACTAGCTCTAGCTAGACTCTGTGTTATGGAACCATCTGTATCACGACAAGATTGCTCTTAGAGAGTTTCCCATCAATGTTTGTGATTCCTCCAGTAACACTCATTCGTGAAACCCTTTCAGCACTAGTTGTTGGAAGAGTGCTAACAAGGGCTTCTGCAATATCTTGGTATTGTTGTTAGCCTGATTCTTGCTCTCAATCTATTGTCCGACCTCTGTCAGTTAGTGGAAGGTCAAGTTATAACGTGCGTTGGGGTGTTCCGATGCAAGTTACTCTTGTGGTTCGTCAAGACATTCCACTTTGGGATGTCAGAGAAACAAACTCTGGTACCTTGTCCATTTCTTGGCCATGTCAAAGTATTGTGATTCGCAGAGTGAGAGCTTGTCTAGCTCTTGTTCCGTTCCACCTTGGAGTGTCCCACTCTTTTATATCAAGAGGTCGTGCTTAGTCTCATGACGTACTTGATGAAGTGATGCTCTTACCCTTCCTTATCCATCCACCTCTGAGCTACTCGGGCTCGAGAATGTCGGGGATGCATATTGATGGAGTAATCGGATATTCTTAGTAATTGTTATTGGTTTAAAAATCCAACGAGTTAGATTCGTGTAGAAACTCTCAAGACCACATCGTTTCCTTGAAAAGCAAGATTCCGCCGCAACCAGTGACATGCGGTTGTTCGTGATATCCTGGATGTCTTTCCAGAAGGACTGCCGGGTTGTCCCTGACCGTGTTGTCAAGTAATATTGGAAGCTTGTCAGAACCATCTTCATGTCATCACGTAGTATGTGTTCTGGATGTTGGGAGTGTTCTTCTCTGGTCCATGTGCAATGGCTGACATATGTCGCCATGGGTCCGAGTGAAGTTCACTTTGTCTCCCCGGGAATAACCACAAGCTGGTTGTGCATGTGTGCTTTATTATTTAGTTGGTAGGTGGTTACCTCCAGTTCTCTAAATAATTCATGTAAGCGCACCAAGCCACTGGCCGATTTGTTCTTGAATAAGAAAAGGTTGTCAAACTTCAACATCTTACTGGTGTTTCCCAATCAGAACTCAGTTGTGCTTCATTGCTTGGAGTTCATGCTGGTTCAATTTTCTCTTCGTAGTCGTGACCCCTTGGAACTCCCAATCTAGCTCGTGTTCTGGAGCTTGATACGTTGGCCCGTGTCTTGAGAAACTAATGATCCTACCTTCCGTTAACTTTCGTAACGTCCCCTTCAGACCTGCTAAGCCTGAAGTGTCTGTACACCTAACCAAATCTGAACCTCAAGCAGAAATGATGCTTGGTGGTTTATCAAGAGCATGACTTAGGCCTATTAGTAACCCCGACAAGTTCGATGTTGTGGTTCACGCACCTCACTGGAAGGTCTATTCACGAAATCTCTTGACTCTTAGAAATAATTGTCAAAGGGAATTTCTTGCGAAGCAAAGAAATAAAATTTGGGAATTCACAATTGGTTCAAATCATCTTCTGATTTGAAACCAACTTCAACTTCTCAAAAATTCAAAAGAAACCTATGGGGAGCTTCTTTATTTTATTGGGATCCTCCATAAATATTTTCATAATTTTATGAATTGTTTAAGTGCCCCAAATAAATAGCTAAAGTAAAATAAGGATCACATTTGGAAATTAATAAAATTTGCCATATTAAATCCATATGAACAATTGGTGTTCAAAACATTTGATTTTGCAACCCCAATTTTTGTGGATCTTATAAATATTATGGAGAGCCTACATGTTTATTTTCATAATTTTTGAAAATGTGTAAGTGCCTCAATTAACTCTCCAAAACCCTAATGGTTTAATTTGTAAAATAAAAACTTCAGGCAGGGGGCTCCGTGCAAAAACGGCCTTCTTCCCTATGGCGACAGTGGCCGGCACTGTCACCATGCCTCCATGCCGTCGTGCCTCTACGTCGCGCGACGCGCCTCTACTGTGAATAAGAGGGCCACCTTGACCCTAGCTCCTCCCTCTCTCCCTCTTTTGCTACCTGCTCCCTCGCTCACGAAAACCCTAACCCTAGTCCTACCCGAGCTCCTGCCCGCCGCCCGCCGCCATCACGGATGCCATCGAATTCGGCCGCCCCGAACCAAACCGACGCCGCCACCAGCTCTGTCGACTTCTCCTCTACCTCCACGTGCCCGGAATCGAGGCGGGTCGCCCAAATCGCCGACGCCATGCTCTCTTGTCCGCCTCCGGCCGCCGCCATTCGCGCACGGCCGCGCTGGCGTCCGTCCCTCCCCTCGCCCCACCGTCCACGGCACTGGCTCACTAGTGAGCTGCTGGTCCTCCGTGACATCTCCCTTTCTCCTCCTCCCTCTCTAGTTAGGCGCGGCTCGGTAGCTCGCCGTCGATAGCCACCCGTCACCGATGCCAGCGTCGTTCCAGCGACCAAAGGCAGCGGCGCTACCCTCGCTTAGCTCCCCGTAGCATACCTCGTCGAACGCGCCCCCTAGCACGTCCCCGAACGCCATAGACCGTCATATCCGTGCGCGTCGTTGTCGGTGAGCACCGCGCGCAAGCGCGCCGGTCGTGGCATCACCCGAGTCAAAATATTTGGTCGGTAGTACCCGCTGTATTAGCCGGAAGTACCGACCATGGTCGGTAGTACCGGGCTCTTAGCCGGAAGTTACCGACCGTGTGGGATTCGGTACTGGAACCTTCTGTTAATTTCCGGAAGTAGCTCGGAAGTTTTACCGGAAGTACAGACCTTGACCGGTACTACCGGGTAGTTTGCCGGAAGTACCGACCCGACAAGTTAATTTTGGGAAAATTCATAACTAAATAAATATTAATTCAAATTTTGCAAATGATATACCAATTTGATTAGCAAATCAAAGGTTATCTAATTATGCTATCTTCATAGCATGACAACAACTTTTATTTTGATTTCATTCCCAAAATGGTTAAAGAATTAAAATTGAATAATCATTTAATTCACCAATTATCAGGAGAAGAATACCTAACCATTCATGTCATGTTCATACATATTAAGTCACATTTTATTAATGTAAGAATTCATAGGCCATGTGGTTATAAGTTAAATATGGGGTTGCTTCCAAATAATTGCACCAACTATTTGGCACTCCATTTAATTTGTTAGATAAATTAAATGAGGAAATCAGTGCATAAACTTGACATGTCATCATGATTGTGCATTGCACCTCTTGTATACCTGTTATTTATTTTCTCTCCTGTTATTATTTGTGTATCGGTAGATTCAGGAGTCGACGTTCCACCACAGTACCTTGACGATCCGTGCTTCCAGCCCCGTCGGCAAGGCATGAGATAACCTAACCTTCTTGGCATATATCATCCTACTTGTTTTATACCAATATTTTATTCCACCTAATATTGCATTCGATTCGAATGTCAACTTTGGTCAAAACTATAGAGTACCCTATGAATTGCATGTTCCCTAAACCATTACATGTCTCCCCTCCTACTAACCATAGGTTTGATGTGTTGGCCTGATTTAAATATTATATCTGCTGTACTTTATGCTTAGCCATGCTTAGTCTAATGCTTAGTTGTCCGGTGATTATTTCCATGATTATGAAATTGATGGAATGTTCGGATATGGTGGATACTTGTGGTACTTAATAAAAATGCTTAAAAGGCTTGGAATGAGTTGCCTCATTCTTGCCGCCTAGGTGCGAGTTCTTAACTCTTGAACCAAGATGATCGTGCTTCTATTGGTGGGAGTATGGGCTCCTTACTAACCGAATAACTTGTGCGGGCCTATCCAAGGGTCCTCTAGTTGCAGGTTGATGAAGGCACGATGAAGAGGGTGGTGGTGTTTAGGATGTGGCAATGGGGGCAGGGGATGAAAATAGGCTGGGAAAACTTGTCATGTCGTCACGATGATCCTTGGATAGTCTCATGTGAGGTAAAGGTTTAACCGCGCCCACTTGCCAGCTTTCCGCAGAAGAGAGCTAATCAAGCGAGCCGGACGGTATCAATGGGTAAATAGTACACCCCTGCAGGGTTCAATCTTTTCGAAAAGCCCTTTCCACGGTTATGGACGACTTGGGAATAGACGATAAGATCATAGAAAACATGAACTTAATTAAAAAATTTGCAACTAGAGGTTGCAGCTTTGGCAACGTGTGTTAAAAGGTTCATTTCCTCGAGGGTGATTCGAGGGAGTGCCTTGGTGGTGATGAGTGGTGGATTCTTGGTACTATTGGTTCAATGTGAACCAAAGATGAAAGTTTACTATCTTATCCCCTTTCGAAAAACCTTCTGAGTAGTTGATGCCATGAGTCTTGTCTTTAAAAAGGAAAAACTTGATTTATGCAAAATAACTACTATACAGCTTTGAAGCCAATCAGTATTGGGCCTATATCACCCTAGTAACCTTGCGAGTACGTCGTACTCAGCCTTGCTTTGTTCATTATTACTTATTTCAGAGGAGGACGTCACCGAGCAGGAAGGTGGGTTCTTCATGACATCGACGAGTAGTCTGGGGTTCCCAGGTGGCAGCTTGGGACGTCGTGCAACAGGCTAGCTAGGATATTTGTTATTGTAGGCCTCTTAGGCCATAATTTGGATCTTGTTGTTAGACAACTAAATTTCGCTTCCGCATGTTGTGATGTTGGGTCTGTGACCTCTGTTGTGTAATTTGCTATCTTTCTCGCTATATGAGTTGCTATATGATCTTTTGTTCCAGTGTGCCAGTTGTTCCCATGTGCCAGTTGTTCCACAATTCTTGATCTCCTTATTATGGATTGATAGCTAAGCCAGTGTTTATAGCATGACTAAGGTGTTGCGTGGGAGCGGTAATCCCATTGCCCTTCGATTGTGTAGCATAGCCTGTGGGTTACATAGCCTCTCTGTATAATTCTCGGGGTTGGGGTGCTACACATCCCTCCGAAGCCTAAGAAGACGCGGAAAAGAACTAGGAGAGCGACTATGCATCCGCCAGCCAGCCGTCGCTGCCTCCAAAGCCGTAGCAGGGTGCCCATGCCTCCAGCAGCCAGCCGGCGGCTCCACGGCCGATCCGTTTAAGGACGGGGTCAGGACCCAGCAAAGATGTTACGCAGGAAATACATATTGCGGGTTGACCAATGGTACCCGCGTGATGGTGCTCCAACTCTTGAGTGGGGATATGCAAATGCTGCATAAGCGTGTTCTGACACGAGAGCTGGATCTTCTTAAAATGAAAGATCCAACACACCCGCACCACCTTTCACTGCCAAGGTGCCAGAGGCAGTTGATGGCTTTTTGCAAACAAGACCTGGCAGATTTGATGTTCGTGTGATTTGATGACATCTTCCAGATGTTTAACCTCAAGTGGCTCCATCCTCATTTAGTCCGCCTATTCTGCCCACCAGGTCTTAAAAGAGAAGATCGGGAGCGTCGCGATAGTGGATCCCTACTACATGATTGAGACCAAACTTCAGAAGCCATGATGGCTAGCAATTTATGTCGAAACACCTCGAAGAAATCATGGTGGATAATAAGTGGAAGAATTGCATTCTCTTGCCTTACTATCCCGAGTAAGTAGTCATTCTCTACGCCATAATGAAGATGCTTCATTAGCTTTCTATCATTATTTTCTAACACTCTGCCTAATTGCTTTGCCCAGAGACAAGTACTGCGTCCTGCTCGTTCTTTGCCCGAAATATTCCGTAGTCATATATTTGTACTCGGGCAGGGAGGACAAGCCGAAAGACAACACCAACCTCATGAAGGCTCTGGATAATGCTCTAATTGGCTTCAGTATGAGGGGAGGCGTCTTCAAAAGGAAGAAACCGGGAAGAGGAGGTGTGCTATCATTCCACCACATTATCAACTTCGCGTGCGTCACGCAACCGAAGAACAGCGAGAGGGATGCCTACTACGCCATCCATCAGATTAGTGCCTTCGTATGGGATGCAGAGCAACTCAAGTTGCCAGATCAACTCCAACGCTGGGCCGAACACTTGGCGACGATCCAAGATTGTGATCTCCGACAAGAATTCTATCACATCCAGGAGAAGTTCGCGCGGATCATACTACACGATGAGTGCACCGTTGGAGGCATGTTCTACTACGACAGCGCTCCACTCGATAATGCGGAGGTGAATGGCGTTTAAAGACACAAGGCGACATCCGGCCCTTCACGACGAAAGACGGCGTCTGCCCGTTCCCGGCCCCGAAGACCGTCAACGCCTAGCTTATCTAGCTGTCTAGCTTATGTTCAAACGTCGATGAAATTCGTGTTGTAATTAAACATTTTCTTTAGTTTGTAATGTGATGATTGAAAAACAAAATTTCTAAATGTCAAAAAATTCAAAATAATTTTTTGCATATACTTCAGGACATTTTGTGCTAGAACAAGAAATTCGTTGTGAAAAGACATTTTTGTGAGCTGTGCAAAAAAGACAATTCAGGCAAAACAAAATGAGTTTGTACGGGACATGTTTTTGTCTTTTTTGCATAGATCACAAAAGTGTCTTTTCATCGCGAAACTTTTTGTGCTAACACAAAATTTCCTGATGTATATCCTAATTTTTTTAGAATTTTTTGACATTCTTAAAAGTTTTTAAATATTTTTTACACAACGGGTGCAGATGCACCCGTGACCTGAAACACCGCCTCCTAATCGAACTTGCTACTCAATTTCGATG